>CM037585.1:180055337-180505337 GCA_021018995.1 Chloranthus sessilifolius | reverse complement strand
AAGTCGAGGTTCGATAATAATTTGGTGAGGTTAAAATTCGAAAAAATCCGGTAAAATTCTGCGTGTTCGGGGAAATATTGGGAGAGAAAAAATATAATTAAATAAAAAAATATGAAAAATCACAATTTTTTTTAAAAAAGTTTGGAAATTTTTCGTTATATTTTAAAGGAAAAATTTCATATAAACCCCTGAACTTTCAACTCAATGTCAGAGAGGCACCTAAACTTTACTTAATACAACATAACCCTCCGATGAATACAAACCCCCCAAATTAGACCCCTATTGTCAACCTTCGCCCCCCTGCTCGACAGAAACTGTTGACGAAGTACTTAAGGGGTGTTATCTTGCTACATGGCTTTGCCAATGTGGCAGTTAGCCATTTATAACTTGTGGGAGATGTCCCATCTCTTTCTTACGTTTAGAAATTTGGCGCCAAAAGATCTTCTTATTCTTCTTCTTCTACTCTCTTCTTCAGCCGAGCAAAGCTCAACGCCATCTTCTCCAACTGTTTTGGGGTCTTTATTAATTTTTAGGAGAATGGATTCTGTTGTACTTACATGGATAAATAATAAATCTTCTTGTCTACCTGATCTTCTTAATAAGTGCAGTTGTTTCTGATGTTCCAACTGTAAACCATCCATTTTAAAATATAACTCTCTTATTGTTTTGGTTGATGCATACAATGTTGTTCTCTTTTGATAATGCTTCGTGTTTTGCTCGTTTCTTGTAAAGGGTAGAGAAGCGATTCTTCACCATATTATACGTTATGTTTTAATAGAGAAAATACACAGGTTATGATACAAAAGGGTATATATTATGTCTATAAATTTGATAATCATCTAATGTTATCTGGACCAGGATTAGCCAATTTGTTAGAAATAGTAACGAACTGCAAACCGATTTGCAGTTTGGTCCGGTCCTATTTGATGGTGTATTTTAATTTAAACCCTTGCAAATGCACAAGATCTATTGTAGAATGGCAAGAACAGGGATGTCGAACCCACAGGGAAAACGTGAATTTTATCTAATTCTTTTAAAGATTTTAATACACCCAAGGAATTACCAAGGGAAAAATTCAATTTTTACCACACAAATACCAATGTTTCTCAATGCAATAAAAGAAAACTAATTAAATTATGACGGAATAAATTATGATAAGGAGAAAATTAACAGTTTATGAATTGATCAAGGAGCTAGCTAACCATCGATTCGTAACTTTTCTACCATTCAGTCTCACAAATGTAATTTAAGTCAAACCACCATAATTTATTAGGAAAACAAATGAATCGAGAAGAACGCAACTATGGATTTGACATACCCTATCTAAACACTATGACTCAGCCTATCTTTGCGGTATGAGTCATGTGAAAAGAATAGCATATCTCAAAGTCTTAAATCACGACAATGATAATCAGTCATTCCGCAGCCTAGATCGGCTTGCAAGAACAAATCTAGATGGAGTGCTTCTTTTACGGTCGTTGATACCCACGATCAATGACTGTAAACGAAGACTCGAAAATATTCAATCACGTACACACTTATAACAGAATGATTCAATAACAAACCATGAAACTGTAGAGACAATAATAAAACAGTTACTTATTTCCGATTCGCTTCTCCCTTGAACAAATTACTTTAGCCGCTCATCCTCAGTATACAAACTCGTTGTAGATTCGAAGATATCATATTAACAATGCTCTTTTATTTCTCAAAAATCTCCTTACAATACTCTTGTTCTCACAATTATCAACGAGAATTAAAAATAATCCTAATACAATCTACTGAGAAAAAGAACCAAGAAGAAGCCTCAATAATATATTAAAAAATAATCACAAAGAGAACCCCCCCATTAATGATTCGTAGCTTCTTTTATATAGGGCCGAGCAAACCCTATCCCTAATTCCCTCAATCGATTGAGAATCAAAACTCAATCGATTGAGTTTTGATTCGGAAGAAGTACAGTTAGACTTGTCTTCTCTTGTCAATCGATTGACACTTATCCCTCAATCGATTGACATCCAAGGTTAGATTCTCCCTCTCTTGTAGGATGTTGGGCCGCTTCACGGAGTTCTGTGCTTCTTTTGACCTTTTTATCCATAGCCCATGTGTATCCTTTAATTACCCTCTTTTATGCTCTTCTATGATCCAACGGTCAGAAGTACCTGTAATCATTAAAACCTCACAACAATCATCAGATGCTTTCATCGGACAGATAAGTGTAGGGATTAAGGCGCGAAATATAATCTCATTTCGGCACTGATCACACCCCCAAACCTACACTTTGTTAGTCCTCGAGCAAAGAGAATGAAAAATACGTTAAAGCAAATAAGACTAACATTCTAAAAATTAAATGCCACTTTCGTAGGGAACACGATTGCATTTAGCCTATGCAACAAGCCTTTAAACCCGTAGGTGATCCCTAGTGGAGGAGTTATGTCTTCTGAAGGTTTCCAGCGAAGATACCTACAGACTTCAAAGCTTATGAATTTAAGAATTTCTTAGCCATGCCCTCAAATAGTTAAATGCTTATAGAAAATCCTTTAGACTACTTCTTACTATGTTCAATTTATTAATGCTCACTCAATTCATTGTTTTTCAGTGGTCATTATTTATGCCTAACAGTGTTATGCAATTACCACTGCTAAAATTCTTTTATCTGAGAATGGGTTTGAATTAGGAATCTCTAGATCACATGTCTAGACTCAATCCTTACCATGGGTATACACTCAGAGTGAACTCACTTCGATTGATAGTTTTATTTTTCTCTCACATGTGATACGAAATTGCAACACAAATTAGAGAAATCTCACATGTTATAAGAAGGACAGTGTACAAAAGGATTTTAAGAGAAATCTCGTTGAGAAAGATATTTGTATCCTAAATATGCATATACCAAGCACTATAGACATTGCGTAATCACTCTCCGCAAAGGCATTTATCACTCATAATTGAATCAAAAAGGGCTTTTCTAAGGTTATAATGGGGCTCGGGTAAATGGTTAAGAAAGAAAGGGAAGATTGGATTCAAATTTTTTTGAGAAATTAGGACAAGAAACACACTTGATTTTCTTGTTTTTCAACTTCCTTTTTTTTCACAGTTTCTAGGACCTTTTTCTTTTCATAACACTTTTCTACTTCTTCTTTTTTTTTCTTTTCAACACCACTTTCATATATTTCTTAATACTGAATTTTATTTTTCTCTCCCTCTTTTTATATTTTTCTGCCCTGTATTCCTTACAGAGATAACTGCCACAGCTCACAATTTCCTTCATTGGTCTCATCCCAAATTTCTCAGAGATAACAGGGTAAGGCTTTTTCACATTGGTGTGGGGTATGGCTAATATAGCTTACAAGGAATAATTAAGGCAAAATCTTTCAATTGAGGCTCAAAGGGGGTGCAACAAGATAAATTCAATATAAGGTGGGGCCTTTTAGGCACAAACGAGTCAATAATGACCTTAGATTATTTCCATTTACGATGGTAACAATGCCTATCTGCCTCGAGTTTATACACAATGATTTCTAGTGTAATGATATAACACATGTGAAGTCAACAAATCAAAGACAGAGAATGCGAGATTTCAACAATTTAACCAGGAAATTCAAAGATACTCTGAATTTATTTCAGCACTCATCAAAACGAGGAAAACGTTTCAAAGCTTATTAGGTTTTGTTCTTTCTTTGTGATCTTCGGATTCCAAGTCATATACTTATTTCTCAGGTTTGGAATTCAAGCAGAGTGATAGTACAAAATATTTTTCAGGCATAGATCATGAGCATCGTTATTCAAATTTTAAACTTTATGAGCATTCATAAAACAACCATGGCATGATAGCAATTTTCCAGGAATTCCCGATCATCCCAATTAAAGATTATGCATAAAATTTGAGATTCATAAGTTTTAATGGTCATCAGTCGATCGATTGAGACAATGATTTCAATCGATTGACTGATACAGATTTTTCAAGTAGGCTTATGGGCATCAGTCAATCGATTGAGACAGTGGTCTCAATCGATTGGCTGATAAGCTTTAAAGATCCGAAAATAGCCTAGTAATATGAATCGAAAATACCCCCCCAAACCTGAATTGATCAATGTCCTCATTGGCTTTGATGGAGACATTAGAAGGAGGACCTCCCCCCAAACCTGTTTAATGCAATCTAGGACCATGAAAACAGACCAAGTGAAAGGTAATGTGATCAAAAACACAATTATATAACTAAACCAAACTCTATTTAAACTGAGCAAATTATGACATTAATTGAAAATTTAGAGAAAAAGAACCTATGCTAAACAAAATTAATAATAACCTAAACTAAAACAGTAAAATCAAATAACAATAAAAAGAACTCCTAAAAACTAGACCCTAGAACTGACAGTTCTAAGCCCTTTAATCATTCATTATGGATCGTCCTTCCTTCGGCCGCGGAAACACGTAATTCCACATCTCCTCCGAGATGCCGCCCACGCGTGATGGAGGGATAAGTGCATGTGGTGGAGAAGATGGTGGGGTCGGAGATGGCACTTCTAAATCAATCACATCATGCTTTGCCAAATCGAACGGTGGTGGGGGTACGATATTTGATGGAAGCCATAGTAAAAGCGAGGGGGAAGGAATAAAATTTTTGACAAAAGAACTAACCTAAACAACCCTTTAAATAGAGGAAAACATCTAAGATGGACTACAATGAAAATTCCAAATTAAGGACTCAAAGAGGGACTCAAACTTTGAAGTTCGGAATGGAAGTGGTATCCTTCCGGAATTATAACTCTGTCAATCGATTGACATGACAATGTCAATCGATTGAAAACAGGGTGCAAAAGTGCAATTGCGTGCACGGTGCAAATTCGAATGTTTGCGAAGTATTAGATTTTAAACACTTGTTTGGTTCTGATAGATTTAGAAAGATTTGCCCAAGCAGGAGTCAATCGATTGAAAATTTTTCCTCAACCGATTGACACAGTGTTGTCAATCGATTGAGAGGCACCTTTTCGCGAAAAGGCGCACCGGTTGGGTGCGTCGGGAATCGGCAGAGTAAATAGCAATCAAGTCAATTGATTAAGAGGTTGGCCTCAATTGATTGACATAGATGTGCCTAAAAAGTTTAGCCGCCATGACAAGATGTGTCGATTGGCGCTCCAATTTTTGAAAACTGGTCATGATTTCGATGTGATGTCAATCAATTGAGGATGGATCCTCAATCGATTGACAAAAGAGGGGGAAAGATGATGATGATGGACATCAATCGATTGACAGGGTAAGTGTCAATCGATTGAGTACAAAAGGTCAATTGATTGACTGTTTGACAGTCAATCGATTGAAAAAGACTCTCCTTAATAAAAAACACAATCAACTTAAAAAACACATTGGGTTACCTCCTAGGAAGCGCTGAGTTTAAATGCCGACAGCTCGACCTCATTATCGTTCAATTGCTCGGGTCACTGAGGTACATCACCTCAATTCTCAGCTGGGTCATTGGCTCGATCATCGGTTTGAGTCGTTGCCCATTCACTTTGAGAATTCGATTGTCCATAAGGCTTCTGATTTCAATTGCGTCATGCACGGAAGTAGAGACGACCTGGAATGGGACTTCCCATCGCGATTTCAATTTCCCTGGATGAAGTTTTAGTCTGGAGTTGAATAGCCAAACTTTTTGCCTAATGTAAAAATCTTTTCGCAAAATTGACTGATCGTGCAATTTTTTGTATCTTTCCTTATACAACTTTGAATTCTCATACGCATCGTAGCGTAGCTCTTCTAATTCATTCAGCTGAAGGCAACGATGGGATCCTGCCTCTTTCATATCGAAATTAAATCGTTTGATGGCCCAGAATGTCTTATGCTCCAATTCCACTGGGAGGTGACATGCCTTCTCGTAGATAATCCGAAACGGTGACTGTTGTGATATTTTTAATGTGATGTTTTACTCGCAAGTGCACGAATCGGTTTGTATATAGTGGGTGCGGAGTACGAGATCATTCCCACGAGGATTAATTTTGAAATACCTAAAAGAGACAAGCAATTCTAGAAATCTATTAAAATCTAACAGTATTCTACCAGTTTTATGATTTAAGCGGTTGATGAGATGGTAATTAATGACTACAAACTAAAATTCAAATGATAATTCAAAAATAAAAGTGAAGATGATGATAAAGATGAAGATGCTAAATCCTCCCATCTTTGGTCCGTTCTTCCTATAATATAAATCTAAGGATTAACTCATGAGATATTTCATTGGTAACAAACATCTTTTATGGAAGATCAATGGTCAACACCCTAATAGGTTCCACGTTGCATCCCTGCAATCAGGACTTCGATGATTTTCATATATAGACGGGATCAAGACGCACTAGGCACACATGATCTCAGGTTCAAATAAAAATCATCCCCAAAGTGGGTAAAAATTCCAATAAGAATACCACTTACAAATCTGAAATCAAGGGCATGGCTCGGCACACTTTATTCAGATTAGGGATTATTTAAGATAAAATTACCATTACAAAACCAAGATCCAGGGCATGGCTCGGCACACTCGATCCCAGAACATAATCGTAATTAGATCCACACGATAAAAGCAAAAAGACCATAACAATGATCGGGTAAAATTACCGTCACAGATCTGAGATCCCGGGCATGGCTCGGCACACGCGATCCCGGTTAGTGGCGGGGATTTCATCCGTTCATGATAGCACAACAACCATAAAAATAAAATCTCATATTTTAATCCTAAATTTATATTATTAAAAGTACATCCCTCGGATGGGAATCATTAGATCTCCATCCTTATAAATTTAGCCACACATATTGTAAGTAAATGACATAAATAAATAAAGACGGGAAAATAACTTTAATTAAAATTACCTCAAACTTCAAAATAAATTACCTTGATCCACACATATGATGATCTTCAGAAACGAAATTAATGCAGGAATAAACTTTGAACAAAGTTTATAAACTGAAGGAATGAGTACTGAAAAATTAAGGAACAAAGCTCTCAAAAAGAAATAATAAAACTTCCCTATTTCTATGTCTAACTATGAAAAATAATGGCTAAAAACTAAGAACACTAAAAACTAAAACTCTCTCCTAAAATTAATTCCTACGTAATTCTAATTCTCCAAAGATATATTTTCTGAAGTGTTTGAGTCGCTTTAAATAGACCCGTCGCGCGGAAGTCTCCCAAGCCACTATTTTCGGGTCGATTAATCAACCAGGGAGGGTCAATGCATCGAGCCGACAAAAAGTCCCAAAAATTAGGTTTCCAGTGTCAGTTTCGTGTCAGACTCTGACTCTGGCTAGATTAATCGACCTATAGGGTCGATGCATCGACCCCAGAAGTCCGTGAAATTCAGCACTTCTTCTTGGTTCAGACACTGCTTCGGTATTTCAGCCATAACTTTCTGTCCTGAACTCGGATTGAGATGATTCTTACGCCGTTGGAAAGCTGATGACAAGATCTATAACTTTTATGTTTTGATAATTTCATAATTCGGCCGTCTCGAAGGTCCACATTTAGCCGCAAGTCGCACCAAGTTCTTGATTACCCAAAGTTGCAGTGTTTTGGCATTATATTCAAAATTCTTGGACTGTTTTCTATACTTGGCTTGTATTTACCTGAAACACTTCAAATCTAATCAATCTCATCAGATAGCCTTCATCGGACAGCTAAATATAGGTATTTAGGGGTGAAATATCCTCATTTTTCCGTACTCATCATACCCCCAAACCTACACTTTGCTAGTCCTCGAGCAAAGCAAACTAAAGAAAATAAATGTCACTTTCGTAGGGAACACGATTGCACTTAGCATGTGCAACAAGCCTTTAAACCCCTAGGTGATCCTAGTGGAGGAGTTGTGTCTCCTGAGGGTTTACAGTGAAGTTACCCACAAACTTCAATACATTTTTGAAATCATCGATAAAATTGAGTTTTCAAAACATGATTTTGATAACATATATACCATTCAAAAACAAAAATCATTAATCAATTCAACATGCGAATTCTCAATTTTAAATAACAATGTTATACTAATCATACTAATATCCATTCAAATTAATCTAATGCTCAAATCGTTAGATAGCTCATCCATTCATGCCTAAACGTGAAGTGTGCATAACCAAACCAAAATTCATTCATCTCAGAACTAGTTCAAACAGAAAACCGTTGGATCTGTTGTTTTGACTCAATCCTGACTTTAGGTATACTCTCAAAATATAAAGACACCGATAGTGGATAAGTTTTCGCACATATGTGAGAGGTCAATACAAAGCAAATAAAAAGGTCTCACATGATAAATGAAACACGATGCAATCAATGAACAAAAATAAATCTCATAAGAAGATACTTGTATATCCTAAGCATGCCATATCAAGTGTCATAAGTATCACATATTTACTCTCCACAAGGCGATTAATGCAAGATCAGATCATGAAGGTCTTTTTAGGGTTGTAATGGGGCTCAGGAAAGGGTAAGAAAGAATTGGAAGTTGGGATTCAAAGTTTCTGAGAAATTGGAAAAGAAACAACTTTTTTTTTCTATTTCTCTTCTTTTTCTTTTCTAATCTCTCACTATTTTTCTCAATTTTTTTCTATTTTTCTCAACTCACATTTTCTCTTGAATTTCCTTTTTGAAGCACCTTTCAGTTTTTCATTATTTTTCACAATTTTCTTTTCTTTTCTCCCCTTTTCCTTTTATATTTTTGCCATACACTCTCAGTAATACCACAACTCGGTATCTCTCCACTTACTCTCTTTTCGTTCACTCTCATCCCTCGTTCCTAATTTCTCGAGAAATAAGAAGGTAAAGTGAATTTTCAGAAATGGTGAAGGGTTAAAGGTTAACGTGGCTTATCAAAGAATGTATAAAGGTAAATTTTTCCAATAGGCTCAAAGGGGTACTAGAAAGATAAATTTATTTGAGGTGGGACATTTTAAGCACAAACGAGCCAAAGATGACCTTCAATCATGTCCTTAAAAGATAGTAACCTTGCCTATTTGTCTTGAGTAGATATACAGTACATTCTAACATAATGATATGAATTTGATTTCATGCAAAGTCACAAGTCAAAATGAAGTGTATGAGATTATGCAAAATAAGTCGTATTCAAAGAAAACTCCGAGTTTATATATTCACTCATCAATGACGGGAAATTAGCTCTAAAGCTCACTGGGTTTAGTCTCCACTGAGATCCTAAGATTCAACATTCAAAACAGTTCATCGATTTCTGAGTCTTAGCTTGGTATTAGTGTAAAAATTCTAAGCATGAATATCAAAATTATCCACAACATATTACATTAAGCTTCATCATCTTAGATACAAGTAATCAAAATATGACATTATTATTCTCAAAATTAAATTCACATGCATCATCAACTAAAGTTTGAAAACAAACGTAAAATAATGTGCATGATGACTTCAAAATTAAATTTTTTTTTTTTTCAAATAAAACAAATAAATGACGTAAAATAATTAACCATACCCCCAAACCTAAAGATGACAATGTCCTCATTGACTGAAAGAAGTAGCGTACCCCCAAACCTGATTGAAAAAAGTACCTCAACACAAAGATCAGGTGTAGAGAATATTTGCATCAAATCGGAACATAAAAAATATATTGAAGGGAATATGGTTACACTATTGAGGGAATTAAAAACAATCTAAACTAAACACAACAAAACAAAAAGGAACGAAAAAAACTAATAAATCATAAAACCTAAAACCTAAACTAAACATGAATCCAACTCTGTTAGTCATTGGTAGGCGGACCCATCCACCTCGGATCACTAAACTTGATATTCTTAGGCACAGGGAACAATTTCTCCCAAAGATCAAGGGGAAATTGATGAGACACCGCCGATTGGATGGATGGAGGTGGGGAGGTGAAAGTAGGAGATGAAGATGGGGGAGACGGTGACGGCATCACATCAATTATCTCGATATCAGTATTGATGTACGGTGTAGGAGATTTGGAGCGATTTACCTTTTTACGAGATGGTTCTCCCCTGTAAGGAATGATCACCGGATCGAGGTCGATGATTTCAACATTGTTTGGCACAAAAGGGACCGTCCGATGAGAGCGGCGCTCCCGCTTTTTAGCAGTCTCCTCCATCGTTGATAATCGTGCTCTGGTGAGATATAATCGTCGGGCCATAAGAAAGATTGTGCAGAGTTAATGAAAAGTGAGCCTAAAGGCGAATATAAAGGGAAAAAATATAGAGTTGGATTAGGAGTGGAAAGAGGTGTCCTGCAGAAAAGAAATAATGAAAAGTGTGGCAGTACGTCTAAGGGAGTCCACGAGCATGAGAAAAGTGGCAAATTAGAGGTGTTCAAAACCAAAAAAAAACCAAAAAACGGTGGGGTCGATTAATCGAACCCTGAAGGTCGATGCATCGACCCTCTGGGGGTCGATTATTCGACAGTGGGGTCGATGCATCGACACCCAAAATTATTATTATTATTTTTTTTTTTTAGCAACAGAGGGTCGATTAATCGATCCCTAAAGGTCGATGCATCGACCCTTTGGGGGTCGATTAATCGACAGTGGGGTCGATTCATCGACTACCTAAAATTTTTTTTTTTTTTTTCGCAAACAGTGGGTCGATCAATCGAGTATAACCCTCGATTAATCGACACCATCTTGGCAGAGAGTTGAAAATTTGAAAAAAAATGGCATTGTAATGGTGCTTTTCAACTACTCTAAAGGCAACCGGTAATTCGCAAAATTGTGACAATCCCACACTGATTAGAAAACACACTTTTCCATTGAATAATACGATGATTACATGGACACTTCTGATTTGACTCCTAAAATAAACAGCCTAAACAAAAGAAAGAAAAATAACACAAAATGAAAAATCCTAATCCTAGACCAATCAAACTAATCATCTCCATCCTCCTCGGCCTGGCGGGCCCTGGCGCGCATCTCATCATAACTATCAGGCCACATGCGCTGCCCGATCTGATGGAGGAAGGAACGATCATAGTGGCTACGGTAGCGAGGTGCACCATGTTGTCGCTGCTGCTCCTCTTGTAAAGAGGTAATTTGGGCTTGGAGCAAGCCAAGCGACACACCCTCCTCGGGTCCTTGATCAGGTGCATGTTGGTCATCCTGACGGACGCGGCGGCGCTGGCGTGGTGGAGCCGGTTGGGCCGGTGCATCAGCAGGGGCATCAGGGACATTTCCCAAGAGACGCATACTGCGGTTCCACTGGGTTACACCATAACGATAGAAGGCAAGGTCCCCGATATCATCATCCCGGTAGAACGGGAAACGAAGAAAATTAAGCAACTTCATAACATAATGAGGGAAGTAGACCAACGGGGCTTCACGATGGTAGGTTCTGTGTGTTCGTCATGGCGTCGCCACATGCTATCATGAATAATCCTGGGCACGTTGATCCTTGAATTGCGGTGGGCCCCATTAACTGCTTGAACCCGATCCGTGCGCTCGAAAGCGTGGCCACGGGGACGAGATTGCTCACCACACTATCCCAAAACAAAAGCGGGCGCGGCAACGCCGATCGCCTAGTGGCGATCCCAGAAGAAAATATGTCGCGGCACATCTCGTTGATTATATCCTCCTGAGACTCGTCGAGTTCCTCACCCAGAATGTGATTGTGAGGGCGCTCGTATGAAACATTAAAGACCTCCGCAATGGTGTGCGGATAAATCGGGCGCGACCACCCATCAATTGTAACAGTGAAGTGGGCGGCGACTTGATTCTCGATAGAGGCGGGCACCCATGCCATATTCTGATAGAATAACCGAACAACGCGTTCGGACACTTTGATCACGGGTGGAGTGAGGAGAAAATGGGCATTGAGAGCCATCGCATAGGCGAGGGAAACGGCGCAGATAGGCAATGCTTGAAAAGCCACGAGATCAAAAACATATTCGGAGCATAGGTCGCGGGTCGCGAAGCGACCACTTGGCTGATCACGTGGATGACCAGCAGGGCGTTGTACAAGTCTTTGCGGCGCGGCAGAGGTCGAAGCCATGATTGCACTGTCGGAATGTCGGAGGCAGTCAGAAAAACAAACTCAATGAAAAACGTAGTGAGACTGCTCCATTTAAATAGGCGCAAAGGCGCCCTCTCGGGACGGACACACAAAATAATCGATTAATCGGGATGACCGACCAAAAGGTCGATTAATCGACTATTGAAAACGGGCCACAAGAAGTCCCGACGCATGGAAACACGCAACGTCTTTAAGTGAAAAGACGCAACGTACGGAAGTGGAAAAGTCGATTAATCGACGCACTTACTCGATTAATCGACATAAATCGAGGCAGATAAAAACCAAAAACGCATGTCCCGAAATAAAAGTCGATTAATCGATCCATAAAGAGTCGATTAATCGACACCAAATAAAAACAAAAACAGACATATTTTCAAAAACAGCACGATTTTCAAAATAGCAGTCGATGCATCGACTCAAGGAGTCGATTAATCGACTAAAGAAAAAGTCAAAACCTTCATAAATGCAGTCTCCTTGAAAAAGGACACTGCATTAAAGTTGTCGATTAATCGACCAAAAGGGTCGATTAATAGACCTTGGGAAGGTCGATGCATCGACTCCCCAAATTTTTTTTTATTTTTATTTATTTATTTATTTTTAACATCGAAAAGAAATTAACCAAAAATGCAGACTGCATTGAAAAAGAAAATAGTCATTATGACTGTCGATCAATTGACTACAAGGAGTCGATTAATCGAGGGGGAGGGTCGATTAATCGACATACACTGTCGATTAATTGAGGAAGAAAAACAATTTTTTTTTCTTTGTTTTTTTTTTTTTTTTTTTTTTTTTAAGAAAAAAAAATGCGAAATTAATCTACAAGGTGTAAATTCATTCCGAGTCCACCAGGATCCCAAATCTTCATGAAAAATTTTCTAAGCAGGATCAGCGATTTATTTAATCGTCTCGGTATTTCTCTTTTCAAGGACTTAGTTACACCCCCATGGTGTGCCCAAGTGTCACCATTATGATCCATTTCTACCCTGTACTTGACATTCCCAAAATCGCACTCCAGATTCAAACCCATGAATCTTTTTTCGGCATTCTGTTGATTATCTATGTATTCAACGAATGGGCAACAGATTTGAAATTCCTCTTTCTTCCCTAAACCGAATTCACACTCATCGAAAAAAATTATGTTTCCCTTATCAGGTGTTGTAAGGGTGTCATTTTCTTTCTCTTTCATCTCAATTTGATTCTCAATTCCCTCCTCGACATAAGTATCGTTCCATTCCATTTCCTCTTCTCCTCGCACTTGCACTACCTCAACGCTCGTTATGCCATTCTCAAGCGTAGTGACCAATTGGTCATCCTCATATTTTTGAATAAAATCAGATGAGTCCTCTTGAAGATGTTCTTTATTCTGATCGGTATCAATGAGGGACTCCTCTATTTCAACTTTCCTTTGTAAGTACTCGATCATCTGACTAACTTGAGATTGTATCCTAGAAATTCTTTGAGTATTGGTGTGCACCAAACCTTTTAAATATTCTAAGGAGTAAGAAGAATTTTGGGCTGGTTCATATGAGTTTGTGTCTTGAAAGTATTGAGTTTGCTGTGAAAACTCATAAGGAAATTTGTTGGGATAAGAATTTTGATCATTGTACGGCATTATATCACACATTAGAGGTTGATTAAAACCCCACATGTCATTAGATTGACTCTGCCAGTCATGAGTGTTCCAAACCGGATTTGGTTGGACTTGTTCAGGGTGATAATTTGAGTTATTCAAGGGACACATAGGTGAAATTTGCATCGAATTTCCACAAATAGCACATGATTTTAGATTGAATCCATGCATTGACATGATTTCACCAATAACAAAATTTATTATTTTTTTTTTTTTTAAATTCGATTGATCGAGTCACACTCGATCAATCGAGGCTAGGTCGATGCATCGACGATGGGGGTCGATGCATCGACTCCCAGCGAATTTTTTTTATTTTTTATTTTTAATTAAGCAGAAATACTATTTTAATCCTCGAAAATTTCTAAAATTTACTGTCTACCAAAAATTCAGATTTTCTTAATTTAATCCCCGGCAACGGCGCCAAAAACTTGTTGTGATATTTTTAATGTGATGTTTTACTCGCAAGTGCACGAATCGGTTTGTATATAGTGGGTGCGGAGTACGAGATCGTTCCCACGAGGATTAATTTTGAAATACCTAAAAGAGACAAGCAATTCTAGAAATCTATTAAGATCTAACAGTATTCTACCAGTTTTATGATTTAAGCGGTTGATGAGATGGTAATTAATGACTACAAACTAAAATTCAATTGATAATTCAAAAATAAAAGTGAAGATGATGATAAAGATGAAGATGCTAAATCCTCCCATCTTTGGTCCGTTCTTCCTATAATATAAATCTAAGGATTAACTCATGAGATATTTCATTGGTAACAAACATCTTTTATGGAAGATCAATGGTCAACACCCTAATAGGTTCCACGTTGCATCCCTGTAATCAGGACTTCGATGATTTTCATATATAGATCTGGGATCAAGGGCACGGCTAGGCACACATGATCTCAGGTTCAAATAAAAATCATCCCCAAAGTGGGTGAAAATTTCAACAAGAATACCACTTACAAATCTGAAATCAAGGGCATGGCTCGGCACACTTTATTCAGATTAGGGATTATTTAAGATAAAATTACCATTACAGAACCAAGATCCAGGGCATGGCTCGGCACACTCGATCCCAGAACATAATCGTAATTAGATCCACACGATAAAAGCAAAAAGACCATAACAATGATCGGGTAAAATTACCGTCACAGATCTGAGATCCCGGGCATGGCTCGGCACACGCGATCCCGGTTAGTGGCGGGGATTTCATCCGTTCATGATAGCACAACAACCATAAAAATAAAATCTCATATTTTAATCCTAAATTTATATTATTAAAAGTACATCCCTCGGATGGGAATCATTAGATCTCCATCCCTATAAATTTAGCCATACATATTGTAAGTAAATGACATAAATAAATAAAGACGGGAAAATAACTTTAATTAAAATTACCTCAAACTTCAAAATAAATTACCTTGATCCACACATATGATGATCTTCAGAAACGAAATTAATGCAGGAATAAACTTTGAACAAAATTTATAAACTGAAGGAATGAAAACTGAAAAATTAAGGAACAAAGCTCTCAAAAAGAAATAATAAAACTTCCCTATTTCTATGTCTAACTATGAAAAATAATGGCTAAAAACTAAGAACACTAAAAACTAAAACTCTCTCCTAAAATTAATTCTTACGTAATTCTAATTCTCCAAAGATATATTTTCTGAAGTGTTTGAGTCGCTTTAAATAGACCCGTCGCGCGGAAGTCTCCCAAGCCACTATTTTCGGGTCGATTAATCGACCAGGGAGGGTCGATGCATCGAGCCGACAAAAAGTCCCAAAAATTAGGTTTCCACTGTCAGTTTCGTGTCAGACTCTGACTCTGGCTCGATTAATCGACCTATAGGGTCGATGCATCGACCCCAGAAATCCGTGAAATTTAGCACTTCTTATTGGTTCAGACACTGCTTCGGTATTTCGGCCATAACCTTCTGTCCCGAACTCGGATTGAGACGATTCGTGCGCCATTGGAAAGCTGACGAAAAGATCTACAACTTTCATGTTTTGATAATTTCGTAATGTGGCCGTCTTGAAGGTCCAAATTTAGCTGCAAGTCGCACCAAGTTCTTGATTACCCAAAGTTGCAGTGTTTTGGCATTATATTCAGAATTCTTGGACTGTTTTCTATACTTGGCTTGTATTTAACTGAAATACTTCAAATCTAATCAATCTCATCAGATAGCCTTCATCAGACAGCTAAATATAGGTATTTAGGGGTGAAATATCCTCATTTTTCAGTACTCATCAGTGACATTCCAATCGGGGTCTTGAATGTCGTGCAATAAGCCCAAAGAGCATTAGATAGGCGATTCGACCAATCTCATCTGCCTGGTCGCACCGTCTTCTCTAAAACTCTTTTGATTTTTCGATTGGACACTTCCACCTGACCACTAGTTTGTGAGTGATACGGCATTGCCACCTTGTGGGTGACTCCATATTTCTTCATTAAAGTAGCAAAATGGCGGTTGCAGAAGTGCGAACCGCCATCACTAATGATCGCCCGTGGCATCCCGAATCTATTAAAGACATTTTCTTTCAAAAAATTTACCACAACCTTGTGGTAATTCGAGCGGGTTGCCACAGCTTCAATCCATTTGAAAACATAATCATTAGCTACGAGAATATATGAATACCCGAATGATGGAGGGAAAGGACCCATGAAGTCGATCCCCCATACATAGAAAATTTCAACTATCATAATTGGGTTCAGAGGCATCATATTTCATCGTGAAATATTTCCAAGCTGCTGATATCTTTGGCATTCTTTACAAAAATTGGCAGTGTCCTGAAAGATGGAGGGCCAATAAAATTCGCTTTGAAGAATCTTGTGTGCGGTCTTTTGTCCTCCAAAATGGCCTCCACAGGCCCGAGCATGACAAAAGTTAATAACACTCAATTGTTCTTCTTCAGGCACATATCTTCTGATAACCTGATCTGAATAGAATTTAAACAGTTGTTGCTCATCCCAAAAATAGTATTTTATTTGCAAGAAGGACAAATTTTTATCATATTTACTCCATTGGGTAGGGATTCTGCCGGTTACCAGATAATTCACAATATTAGAGAACTAAGGAACTTTTGTAGCGACAACACCTATTGCCATCAATTATTCATCCGGAAAGGTGTCACGGATAGTCTCAGAGACCGATGATTCTTCAGGTAGAATTCTTGACAGATGATCGGCCACTACATTTTTGACACCCTTTTTATCTTTGATCTCAAAATTGAATTCTTGAAGAAGTAAAATCCATCGGATCAACCTTGGTTTGGTGTCCTTCTTCGCTAGCAGATATTTCAATGCAGAGTGGTCTGAAAAGACCACTATTTTTTATCCGAGCAAATAGGAGTGGAATTTATCCAAAGCATACACCACGGCTAATAACTCTTTCTCAGTGGTGGTGTAATTTAACTGGGCATCAATCAATGTCTTACTGGCATAGTAGATTACATGAGGTACTTTGTTCACCCTCTGCCCTAAGACTGCTTCAATAGCATAATCAGATGCATCACACATGAGTTCAAACAGTATAGAATAATCTGGGGGTTGGATTATCGGTGCATTAGATAACAACTCACACAATTTCAGAGATGCTTCCATGCAATCTTCATCAAAGTTAAAAGGAACATCTTTTCCAAGTAGGTTGCAGAATGGCTTGGCAACCTTGCTAAAATCCTTGATGAATCTTTGGTAAAATCCCGCATGATCTAAAAATGATCGAATTTGTCGAACACTCTTCGGTGGTGGCAAATTAGCGATTAAATCAACTTTTTTCTTATCGACTTCGATTCCTTTCTTTGAAACAACATGTCCCAACACAATTCCTTGTTACACCATGAAATGGCTTTTCTCCCAGCTAAGAACAAGTTTTGATTCGACACATCATTGCAATACCTGTGTAAGGTGTTGCAAACACAATTCAAAGGATTTTCGAAAACAGAAAAGTCATCTATGAAGACTTCGATGAATTTGTCAATCATATCCGAGAATATAGCCAACATACATCTTTGAAAAGTGGCAGGTGCATTATACAAGCCAAAAGGCATTCTTCGATATGCAAGCGTTCCGTATGGACACGTGAACGTTATCTTCTCTTGATCTGCAGGAAACACCGGTACTTGATTGTAACCCGAACATCCATCGAGAAAATAATAAAACTCCTGCCCCGCTAGCTTCTCGAGAATTTGATCTATGAATGGCAAGGGAAAATGATCTTTTCTCGTAGTCATGTTCAATTTTTGATAATCGATACACACGCGCCACCCTGTAGTTTCGTGAGTGGGCACCAATTCTCCTTCAGTAGTTTCTTTCACAGTGATTCCGAACTTTTTCGGAACAATTTGAACTGGACTGACCCATGGACTATCTGAGATTGGGTAGATTCCAGCATCGAGTAGTTTTATGATTTCCTTTAAAACGACTTCTTGCATGTTTGGATTAAGTCGCCTTTGCGATTCCCTCGATGGTTTACTATCATCTTCCAAATGTATTTTATGCATACATACCGATGGGTCAATCCCTTTTAGACAGGCTAAGGTCCATCCGATAGCTTCTTTATTTTCTTTTAGCACTTTCAGCAACTCATACTCTTGTTCTTCCGACAATGTCGATGAAATTATTACTGACAATGTTTCTCGAGGTCCTAAAAACGCATACTTGAGTGACTGCGACAGTTGCTTTAATTCCATAGCTGATGGCTGCTCAATCGATGGAGTCAGCGCACCCTTTACCTCGAAAGGTAATGGTTCTACCTTAGTCACAATTTCGCATAACTTATCATCTTGACATGATGAATTCATTCTTTCTGCTTCTGGTTGTTTCCTTTTGGATCCTGTTTCCTCGTAGATGGCTAACAAAGCAGTTTCAAATTCTTCTTTAGCATTGACGATAACGCTTCATCCACTATGTCGTCCACCTGATCGATGTAGAAACAGCCAACCTCATATTTATTGGGAAAATGGTTTATTGCATGAAAGATATTGAGTCTAACTTTCATGTTTCCAAAAGAAACATCCATGACTCCTGTACGATAATTGATGCAGGCATTTGCAGTTGCGAGAAACGGACGACCAAAAATGATTGGGACTTGATTGTTGGATTTAACTGGAGGTTCCATTTCCAACACAACAAAGTCCATTGGGAAAACAAATTTCTCTATTCCAACCAAAACGTCCTCGATGACACCCCTAGGTCTTCTTTCTGACCTATCAGCAAGTTACAGTGTAACGGTTGTGGGTTTCAATTCGTCCAGTCCTAATTTCTCGTACAATGAATAGGGGATTAGATTGACACTTGCTCCCAAATCTAATAACGCCTTTCCAATTGGTTGCCCACCAATGACACATGGAACAGTTGGGACTCCATGGTCCTTAAGTTTTCGTGGGGCATCCAATTGCAGTATTGAACTGACTTGATTTATCAGGAACACTTTCTTTGAAACATGAGTACGCGTTTTTCTTTTGCGAGTGTGTAGATCTTTGAAAAATTTTGCGTACTCGTGGACTTGCTTGATTGTCTCAAGTAATGGAAGGTTTATCTTCACCTGCTTTAATATTTCGAAGATTTCTTCCATTTTTTACGCTCCCTTCCCCATTCTAGATGGAGGTGTTAGGCACTCTGGGAATGGTGCCTTTGGGGTATAGGGACGAGGTTCATTATCTAATTCTTTTTCAGGGACTGGTTGGACAATTTGAGGATCTTCCTTCTCTTTTTCTTTATCTAGTCCTTTGTCTTTTCTCGCTTCTTTTTCTCCTTCCTTGTGAGGCTCCATTGGCATTTCCACTCGATTATCAACAGTTCTCCCACTTCTCAGCACCGTAACAGCTTTTAACTGTTGACTGTTTGATGGTCCTTCATCAGATGATGCTTGGCCTCGAGGATTGTTGATGGGTTGGCTAGGAAGCCTACCTTCCTCTCGTTGACTCAACTGATTTGTCAGTTGGCTAAATTGATCTATCATCATCTGCTGAAAAGCTTGCATATTTCGCATAATCTTTTCCTCCAAATCACAATCTTTCAAAACGGTGGCCTGAGATTGATTCAAATTCTGATTAAAATTTTGATTTTTTCTGTAATCAGAATTTGGATGATAATAAGGAGTGTTATGTTGAAAATTAGAATTATGCTGGAAATTAGAATTCTGTTGTGGACGAAAATTCTACTGCCCACTCATTACATTGGATCTGAACTGTCGATTCACCTATCCAGTTTGGTTTGATCCTCCCCATCCTAAGTTGGGGTAATTTTTCTATTCCGGATTGTAGGTGTTTGAGTATATGTTCCTACCTTGTCGCTGATATGATTGAGTCAGATTCACCTGCTCTTGAGGAGTAGGTTCATCAGGAAAAAATGACAAGGTAGTTGGGCAATCGTTCGCCATGTGACCTGGGTGGTCACAGATTGAACAGGCAATGGGGTTGCTGGAACTTTTAGCTTGCTTAGTTGCAGCTAACAACATATTCATTTGTATGGACAACATGTCAACCTTTGTTGAAAGATCTGAGGTGTTGTTATTAACATCAAATAGTTCATTTCTGGTCAATACATGTGATTTTACTGCCACAACCAAATTAGTTCGCTCTATTATCGCATTTTGGATTGAAGTTTGATATAACTTCTCAAATAATGCCCACAGCTCGTCAGCCTCTTTTGTGGCACATGATCGGTGCTGAAATATGACTATATTTCACACCTTAAATCCTACATTTAGCTGTTCGATGAAAGCATCTGATGGTTGTTGTGAGGTTTTGATGTTTACAGGTGTTTCCGACCATTAGATCTTTTAAAAGCCTAAAAGAAGGAAATTAAAGGCTATGCAAGAGCTATGGACAAAAAGGTCCAAAGAAGCATTGAGATCCGAGAAGAGAATTAATATCCATCAAGAAAGGAGACTTTACATTGAAGAGTCAATCGATTAAGGAATCATTGTCAATCGATTGACAAATTAAATAAACTTCAACCCTAAAAATCAATCGATTGAGACATGAAAATCAATCGATTGACACATAAGGCAGAAGTGCCCTAAAGAAATTCGAACTCAAATTCAATCGATTGAGACTTCTGGCTCAATCGATTGAGGCAATTAGGTTTAGGTGTGCTCGGCCATTATAAAAAGGAAGCTAAAGCTTTGAATAGAGGACTATCTGTTTTTGGACTTGGTGTTGAGATCTTTTGAGACTTTTCTTTGGAGGAATTAGAAGTAGATTTGATTATTTTGGAATTTTAGGGCTTTTCACTTTGGGGAACTTCTTTTCATCTTTTTAAGGTCTTCTTCTCTCCTTCTAGGGTTTGATCAGGGTAGATTGTACCTAAGATTTGCATTGTTTTCTTTTAAAGCATAGATTGTATTTAGGAGAGAGCATTGTAAACAAATATTTTTTGGGAAGAAATAAAAAGTGGAATGACTTTGAATGAACAAGGAGATCATACACCAAAGATGAGCGGCTAAATCAGTAGATCGGGGAAGATGCGATCCCCAGATAAGTACCCATATTTATGATTAATACCATAGTCTAATTATTGTCATTGTGGAATCATTTTTGCTAAAAGTTTGTATTATTGAAAATATATTGAATGCTTGTTATGACCATTGATTGCGCGAATCAACGGCCGTAATCGCTAGATCTGGACCTGCAGGCTGATCTAGGCTGTAGAGCGATTATGTTTTTATTGTTTTGATCTACACATCATGAGATACGCTATGCTTCTTACATGACTCATACCGCAATATTAGGCTGAGTCATTGTTTTTAGATAGGGTATGCCAGATTGATGATCATACTTTATTTCAAATCATTTTTATGAATGAATGATGGTGTGAATGATCCTTTAATGAAACTATGGGTGTTAATGGTAAAAAAAGGGGGTACAAATCTGGGGTAGCATATTTCTTGATCTTATTTAAATATTATTCTTAGATTTATCGGTAAGTAGTTGTTCAGATTAATTTATTTTTCTTGCCTTTAGAAAAAGTCATAAATTTTTGGTAAATTGAATCTGCCCCTTAGTACTTCCTTGGGGATGTTTTTAAATCCCTGAAAGAATTAATTAAAAATTCAGATTTTCCTGTGGGTTCAACATCCCTGTTCTTGCCATATTGCAATAGATCTTGTGCACTTGCAAGGGTTACATTTAAAATCGATCAGCACACGATCCTCCACAAGATGCATCAACCATGCGTCTCTCTTCGGGAATTAGTCCATTATAAAAACTTTGGACCTGTTGCCACCTTGGCAGTTGATGATTTGGACAACTCTTAATCAATTTCTTAAAGCGTTCCCAACATTCATGAAATGTTTCTGTAGGTTGTTGGGAAAAGAACTGGATCTTCTGACGCAACTCAATGGTTTTGGTCATGGGAAAATATTTTTTAAGAAAATGACGGTGTAACTCTGCCCAACTCTGAATAGATTGTGGTTTTAAGGAGTAGAACAAAGTTTTTACCTTATCTCTTAAAGAGAAGGGAAAGAGTCGTAGCTTAGCTATTTCGTCGGTCACATTATGCACACGAAACATTTTACACACTGCAATGAACTCATTCAAATGAATATGTGGATTTTCGTTTGACAATTAATGATAAATTGATAACATTTGAATCATTGCGGATTTGAATTCATAATGGTTCCCTGGGATGGGGGCATGCATGGTACTATCTTGATCCTCGTAAAAACTAGGATCATTATAATATTCTAATGTTCTTGGGCCCTCATCATGATTATTGTTTCTATTATTCCCATTATTAATATTCTGATTATTTTCATTCCTTTGATCTGCCATAGTATCAGTATGATGATACTGATTCCTTTGGATTCTGCGGTTCTCTCTACAAGATCGTTCGATCTCAAGATTAAACGGTTGCAGATGTGGGTGATGAGAACAAGTAAAGCTCATACACCACACTCACAAAAAGGGTTGATGATTCCACAACAAACCACAAGTGTCAACTTCAATTGATTGAAGTAAAGCACACAACAAAATTTCCAACAAAGACTTTATCAGTCAATCGATTGAACCAGTGGTCTCAATCGATTGATATCCAAAAGTCAAACAGAGTCAATACAGAATTTTCAGCTAGAAAACAAGTAGCTGTGTTCAGGTCAATCGATTGACACAGATATGTCAATCGATTGAAAGAAATTATTTATTTATTTATTTTTATTATTTTTATTAACAATTAAAAATTAAATTCGAAAATTAAAATTTTTAAAACTTAAACCAATTCATACAATCCTACAAAATCTTACCTAAAGGAGAAAGAGGAAGAAAGGAAAGGGACTCCTACAAAATAAGAAATCCTAAAAATCTCTACTTCCTAAAATAAATATCTATTTCCTAAAAATTCGAAATTAGTAATTCGGGTTTCACACAAAATAGTCAATCGATTGATGATTTTGCATCAATCGATTGACAATTCAATATTGAAACCACACAGATCACAATCGATCGATTGAGGATCAGATCTCAATCAATTGACTGTCAAATATTTGCACAAATCTCTTTCCGAATTAATCAAAATTTCGTCGATTTCCCCGGCAACGGCGCCAAAACTTGGTATATTTTAATTTAAACCCTTGCAAGTGCACAAGATTTATTGTAGAATGGCAAGAACAGGGGTGTCGAACCCACAGAAAAAATGTGAATTTTATCTAATTCTTTCAGAGACTTTAACACATCCAAGGAATTACCAAGGGAAAAATTCAATTTTTACCACACAAATACCAATGATTCTCAATGCAATGAAAGAAAACTAATTAAATTATGACGAAATAAATTATGATAAGGAGAAAATTAGCAGTTTATGAATTGATCAAGGAGCTAGCTAACCATCGATTCATAACTTTTCTACCATTCAGTCTCACAAATTCAATTTAAGTCAAACCACCATAATTTATTAGGAAAACAAATGAATCGAGAAGAACGCAACTATGGATTCGACATACCCTATCTAAACACTATGACTCAGCCTATTATTGCGGTATGATTCATATGAAAAGAATAGCATATCTCAAAGTCCTAAATAACGACAATGATAATCAGTCATTTCGCAGCCTAGATCGGCCTGCAGGAACAGATCTAGATGGAGTGCTTCTTTTACGGTCGTTAATAGCCACGATCAATGACTGTAAACGAAGACTCGAAAATATTCAATAACGTACACACTTATAACAGAATGATTCAATAACAAACCATGAAACTGTAGAGACAATAATAAAACAGTTACTTATCTCCGATTCGCTTCTCTCTTGAACAAATTACTTTAGCCGCTGATCCTCAGTATACAAACTCGTTGTAGATCCGAAGATATCATATTAACAATGCTCTTTTATTTCTCAATAATCTCCTTACAATACTCTTGTTCTCACAATTATCAACGAGAATTAAAAATAATCCTAATACAATCTACTGAGAAAAAGAACCAAGAAGAAGCCTCAATAATATATTAAAAAATAATCACAAAGAGAACCCCCCCATTAATGATTCGTAGCTTCTTTTATATAGGGCCGAGCAAACCCTATCCCTAATTCCCTCAATCGATTGAGAATCAAAACTCAATCGATTGAGTTTTGATTCGGAAGAAGTACAGTTGGACTTCTCTTCTCTTGTCAATCGATTGACACTTATCCCTCAATCGATTGACATCCAAGGTTAGATTCTCCCTCTCTTGGTGGATGTTGGGCTGCTTCACGGAGTTCTGTGCTTCTTTTGACCTTTTTGTCCATAGCCCATGTGTATCCTTTAATTACCCTCTTTTATACTCTTTTATGATCCAACGGTCAGAAATACCTGTAATCATTAAAACCTCACAACAACCATCAGATGCTTTCATCGGACAGATAAGTGTAGGGATTAAGACGCGAAATATAGTCACATTTCGGCAATGATCATTTGACTAGACCAAATGAGAGATTTTAATATAATGTAAAGGCAAAGGGTGATTTTATTTGCAGCTTACACATCTTTCAATGCACCAATGGTTGATTGGTGCCTGAAGTTTTGTAGGTTGCAAATAAAGTAATCCTAGGGTTTATTTTTATTCCAACCCACAAATCTTTCAAGAACCATATGTGGGTTGCACCTGAAGTTTTGTTAGCTATAAATAAAGCTATCCAAAGGGAAATGCGTAATTGAAGTATTTTGAATCCAGGTTTAAAACATTTTCAAAGGAATTACCAAGTACCAAGTATCATCCAACAAGCTTGAAGATTTTGTTCATTTAACAAGACATTAGATATAATTATATTTTCATTTGAAACTCATCCTCCCCCGAGCAAACTGGGTTCACAATCCAAACGGAGCGAACTTGGTAACATTGATATGGACTAAGCCAACGTAAAGATCTTTTTTTAGTTTGTCATTTTACTTGTCATGGGCAAGTGAAAAATAAAAAGCACGGAGGAATACCGCAAACCTCAGTAGTGGAAGTTACCTGCCTGAAACAACCATTGCGATTTTAGTCTATCTGTTACCCAAAATCTTTTAAGCTTGCACAAAAGCGTCGGACATTTAGATTATATACAACCACATTGAATAGAAGTAAAATGCTATTGCATCAACATAACTCGGACGTAAGTTTCAATCTACAAAAGTGACTTTGTTTTTGTGAAAGAATATACTCCAATCATTAAACAACTTCCATAAACTGAGATACTATTGTAAGATTATAAAAAAATCTATTTTACCCAACAACCCAAAAGTTATCACAGTAATAGAAACTGTAAAAATATATAGACATTTATAGAAAACTCAGGATAAAGACAATAAACAAGAAAATATGCTAAAAATTAAATGAAAAAAACAAACTAAACTAGACCCTAAATGAGGAAATCTCATCCACAAAAGCATAAGTACCATGTTATATTCGGATTTCAAACTAAAAGATAACTCATCCCTATTCAAACTTAGACACAGAAAGTAGCTCTCAAACTCATTAGCTATTACAGAGACTACCTATTAATGGACAAATTGTCTCGGATTCGCGTTTGGGATTCCAAACATGGTTGAAACAAGCCTACATAGTCTCATTTTCACATTTCATCATCGCGAAAAACCATAAGAAAATCGACAAAAAAACATTCATTTTGCCCAATCAAATGCATACATAAACCTCTGATTATCAGAAAATTAGTACCTCACATAAGATCATGTCTTCCTAGGGCGACCACCCCCCTTTCTTGCATTCTGAATTCAAGTAAGTGTACCATCTGCAATAACAAAATGATGTTATCATCAAATTAAAGAGCATAAAAAATAGAGCATTTACTAATCCAAGTAATAAATTGGTAATTATATCAACCTTCTCCTTCATTGTCTGCTAGTTTTATCCTTGAATTTAGCCCCAATCGTCGTCCATCTATACAAGAAAAATAAAATCAATTTTCAAATAATTATTTACTATTACTATTATTATTGACTGATTCATTAATAAATTATACTCTATCTAACTATTGAATGCAATCGAGAGGTAAAAAAAACTCGTTACCGATTGGTTCCGATTACTGCGATCTGCTCGCGAAGTAGATCGTCCTCTTCCGATTTCCACATAACAATGTGTCGATCTCTCTATTGCTGCTGTTGCTGCTTCGCGGTCTCCAACTCGTGGAAGTTGGATGCCTACCTGGGATGGAAGGATGTTTAGCTTCTCTAACCTAGGAGTCATACTAGTACCATCTTTTCCTTCAACAATCGCAAAATCTCTGGCGTGCTTCAAATCGCGAATGATGCACTGTCAAAAGCTGTCGACGGCGATGCCATTAGAGATCTGCTGGAGAAGAAGGCTGGAGAAGATGGCGATGGCTTTGCTCAGTTGAAGAGGAGAGGAGAAGAAGAAGAAGAAGAAAAAGAAGAAAAAGAGCTTTTGGCACGCAGGCAGATAACGCCCCTTAATTGTTTCGTCAACAGTTTCTGTCGAGCGGGGGGACAGAGGTTGACGGTAAGAGTCTAATTTGAGGGTTTGTATTCATCGGGGGGTTATGTTGTATTAAGTAAAGTTCAGATGCCTCTCGGACATTAAATAAGGGCTGCTAACGGTACTTTAATGATTTCAAATATCGGGTGATTCTGATCCGGATCACCCGATTCCGATCGAATTTGGCCCAAATGATATCGATACCATAAGGTTGTATCGATATTGCTAGGGTATCGGCCTAGGATCAGTTGAATCGGCCACTTCCGAGCAATATCTGTTCATTTATGTGGTCATTTTTACACCCCTAAGTCAAAAGTTAATTACTAATGTTGGTTTCAGTGCATTGTGCCCTGGGGATGATGTAATCTTTAGCATCTCAATTGGATACTCAAATGCACTTGATGGAATCCTCTCCAACCGGAGATTATTACCAAACACAGCCTCAATATTTAATGTCTTCTCTCTATTTTGTAAAACATTTAATTTAAATAATTTAAGGGCTCATTGCTTGGTGCAATGGTGAAAGGTTTCGTCTGTCAAGCTTGAAAATCCTCTATTGAGCAGAAGAGAGCGGCCACTTGTTTCCCGCCAACCATTTCGAGCATTGTGTATACACAGGACCAGCACTAGGTAGTGGCCCATTCCGATATTATAAACCAAGCCAGCTCTTCACAACTTTAACCTTACAATTTTTGTCATAAGGGTGGCTCTATTTGCACCCACTAAATTAGCGGAAAACCACCACACTTCACTTTTTTTGGAAACAATTTTCTGAATATGCTACTGTTACCTTTGTTAATTTTCTTTTTTTTCTTTAGCCCTTTAGAATGACTGGTTAGCTTGTTCCAAACATAGGATGGAATCACAAAATTATATGCTATTGACACCTTATATTGTGTCTCAAGCTAAGATTTTAATAAGGCTGGTGTTACTACAACACCAACTAATGTTATAGCCAACTCATTTAAGTAACATAAAAAATTGTTGACTTTGAGATTATTTTTCGCCCTCATCTTCCACACAATTCATCTTGAGGTTATCAGCCTACCATTATATGGTCAGATATTGATTTCACATGACATACATCATAATATATAAACATGATCACAACGTACTTTTTTTTTTTTTTTTTTTAATAACGTGGGTGTCCGAGCCAACTTGTGCGTACCTCAACTAATCCGACGGAGCCCTGGAGCTAACGACCAGGTAGCACTCCAATGGCCCGTGAGGAGACTCGAACTGGTGACTATTGGGGAGCAAACCCAAGGCCTAACCAATTGAGCTACCCCTTTAAGTTAGCCACGACATGTTATTAAGTATTGTTTACGTTCACTTTTTGAGATGTATGCAATAAGAGGATCAACATCTAACCATATGATGTTAGGCCTATGATTGAAAGATTTACTTTGTGCCAGATAGGAGAAGAAAAACGAACTCCATTATCTAATTCGAAGCTTTCAACATATTTTTGCTTTGATAGGTGAGGTGCCAGTAACATAAGGTGGTGTGGTGGTAACAGTTACTCCACGTTCACTCTATTAAGTGTGTCAAACATGGAATCAAGATATAACCGTCTATTATGTGAAAGACTAAGATGGCAAACGATCTTCATCGCCAAGGTTGCTATAAGCCTATAACATTAGTTGGTGTGGTAGTAACACCAGCCTAAAACAACGCATCGGCTTGCCCTGCTTTGTAGCAACAGTCGTCGAAGAAGTTTTTTATCAGATCCTCTCTCTCCCCCCTCTTCCATGGCGGCCGTAAACCGCCTCCTAAAGGCGAAACCCTTTACTTCTTCTCTGAAGAGGAGTTTATCTTCCCTGATTTCCGAAACGGACCCTCGCTTCCCTGCTTCCTTCTCTCATAAACCCCTAACTCTTCGTCCGGATCCCAAGGATAGAAGCGTCCAATGGGTTTTCTTGGGCTGTCCAGGCGTCGGAAAAGGAACCTACGCCAGCCGACTCTCTCAACTGCTCGGGGTTCCTCACATCGCCACCGGAGACCTCGTCAGAGAGGAGCTGTCCACCTCCGGGCCCCTCGCCGACCAAGTAAATTATTATTTTTATATAATTTTCTTTATTATTTCGTGTTTCCTAGGGTTCTTAGATCTGTTCACTTGTTTATTTCCTTTGATTTGCTTTTTTATTTTTTGTAGCTCTTGTTGTTTCTGTTCATTTATTTTGAGTTTTGTTGAATTATTTGTGAAAAGTAATTTTTAATCAATTTGGTCTGTTGTTAAATAATCTATATTCATCAGTGAGATCGTTGGTCGCAAAATGTAGGAAGAACTTATATCAGAATCCCAGCTATTCTGAAGAAATTGAGTTGGTATAAGGTACCTAAACCACACCGCCCAAGGTGCTCAGGTTAATCTCCCTCCGATGACCTTCCAACGATATTTTTGAGTTATAAATCAGTGAGAGATCGAAGAGCTTACTTTCACTAGGAAAATTATAAACGGAGGACAGATTTGATGCAGACGAAGTGCAGGCAGCTGACGTGGCGCGACTTGACTGGCTGCACCGACCTGCATTAATTGAGCCCCACCGCCGATGCAGTCAATTGCATCGTGGCACATCAGCTGCCTGCACGTATCGATTTTGGGGCTGGACGATATGTATCGGTTTTCCGAAGTTTTGACCCATGATTGACCCTTTGGCTTCAAATTGACTCACTATTGAATTTGAATGTAGCAAATAAATTTCCCAAACTGTACTCCGCACAATTTCATTGCATTATTTGCTAAATTTGTTTTGTATTCTGAACTTTTTTCTTAGTAAGATCACTCGATTGATTTTCATTTGCTTAAAATGAAACTACTTTATATTTTCTAGTATGGAGTTACCTGCCTTTCTAAAAAATGTCCACCTACTGTTTGTGCATTGGGTTTAAAAAGAGGGCAGCAAATCATAAATTACTTATATATAACGGAAGATATACGAAAAATATCTAGGTAAGTAATAATTTTAATAAATTGGAAAATATTAAAGTTAACTGAACCAATCCCTTGTATTGGTCAGATCAAATGCTAACTAAACAAATAGGGTTCACAAATTGAACGAATCTAGTCCATGAACTTGGTGAATTGCTTCCCCAAAGTTTTCTGAACTGATGATGAACTGAATCACACAAATTGGATTTACCAGGTACCCTATTTGCCAGAGACCTACAAATCAAATTAATTAAACTATGAAGTTAGCAACTATGTATCAATGCGCTGTTACATTAATTTTCTTTAGAGTACCTTCTTGATTCTGTGACTAAATGATTAAATTTCATGCAATCTTTTAAGTCTTAACTTTGTCGTAGATGTGACAGCCAGCGTGCATGTGAGAACGTGACCCATGCTGTGGTCTTCTTGTGTCGGTTTCTGCATAAACCAATTTTTTATGCTTAATACATATCCGTTTCCCTATGGCGCAACCTCCAAGGGAGAGGTGCTGATGCGGGTCAAAGACCCTAAACTACGTGAATGCTTATGAGGTGATGATTTGCCGAAATTAAACTAGATTAAGTAAACAATAAACCTGAAAATAATGTGGATATCGTAGGGTTTCGTAGTTTTTCATTGGAGAATCGCACTTGATTTGAGTAGGGTCCGGTCCGTGCACTAGGCCCATTAGCCTTTCGGTGTAGATCGGTCCTAGAGGTAGAACTCTAGCTATTCCAGATTAGGGTGTCGCTCGGGATTCAATGATGGAATCATGAGTCCTCCAAGGGGTTCTGATTCGGGTTGATTAATGGCTTGTATGAGATCTAGGGTTCGAATTAGATAGATTCGATGGTTCTGATGGATCTGTGGGTTTTGAATTTCGGGGTATTTCTGGTTGGATGGCTGGGTTTTGGATTTATGAGATGGGTTCGAATTAACTCTGATGAATGCTAGAGTTTTGGGTTTTCTGGCTGAATTTAGGCTGTTTGATTATTGATATATAGGCTGTTTGATTATTGATATATAAGCAAAAGATAAAATCAAAGAAAGGGATAGAAAGAAGATAGACTTTGGGCTTCACACCCTTGGCTTCACACCAAACCCTCTCGGGAAGCGAAGATTCACTCTTCGTGGAGGCTCATCTCAAGCACACAAGCAATTTTTTTTTTTTTCATTAATCCAAAAACTAATTACACTGTTTTCATTATGACCTTATATAGGTCTTAAAATAAAACTCTAAAACAAAATAAGCAAAAAAGAAAGACAAGTTTGCCCCTAGAAACTCAAATTCTAATTCTGACGGATCCCATTCTCGCGAAAGTCGATCGATCGAGTACTAGGTCTCGATCGATCGACATATATATAATTATATGGCCTCTGGTCACAATTCAGTCGATTGATCGATACCTGGTACTCAATCGATCGACTTATATATATGTTGTCAGAATTGAATCCCTCACTGGGCATAGTCGATCGATTGAATCCAGGTGTCGATCGATCGACTATGCATTGCTCCAACACACTGATTCTTTAAGTCTGGTTTTGGTTTCCGTTTCGTTTCTTCTTGCGCTGAAAATCTGTTACGCCCAAACTGGACTTTCGTCAGCTTCTTCTCTTTCCTCTTCTACTGTCAAATTTTCCAGCTCCTTAGAACTGTCCCTTTTAATCAATAAATTTGGAGTGGAAAATTCTGTGGTGCATTGATAAGCAAAGTGTCCAAATCCGTGACACTTGGAACAATCAGGACATTTGTCCGTCTTGGTTTTCAAAAATCGTAGAAGGTGACGGTGTGTTACAGGAACATACTTTTTGATAAGGTTTACCTTCATGTCCTCCCATGTGGAGATGGGTTTACTCTGAAGAGATCTAGTACGGCTCTATGAGAGTCCAAAAAGTTTTGGCATTACCTTCCAACTTGGTTGTTGCTAGCTTAATTTTGTACTCATTCGGTACACCATATCAATCAAAATAGTCTTCTACACTAGACAATCACTCTACGAAGGTTTTAGGACTCCCCATCCCTCAAAGTTTGGAATAGATTTTAGAAACCTATCGGCAGGGTCGTACTCGGGTTCACGATGGTGAAGATATCCCCTAACACACAAGTCAGCTTTGATGTCCCTAAGGGCATCGACAAGCTTGGTCATTGTCATGGTGATAACGGCTTACTAACATGGGTTCTAAATGACATGCAACTATGAACCAACAATGACTGAGGACTCTTATCAAATATTAGACGTGCACACTGATGAGCACAAATGAAATAAAATTTCATTATGTTAAAATGGCATGCACATATGAACCAATAATGAATGAGGACTTTTATCAAACACTAGACGTGCACAAACAAGATTGAAATAAAATGCAATAAATCAAAATGTCAAACAATATGCCCTAACCTAGAACCTAAGCTTTGATACCAAAACTGATGTGGAACAAAGACCCTAAACTACGTGAATGCTTATGAGGTGATGATTTGCCGAAATTAAACTAAATTAATTAAGCAAAAATTAATACATAACGCAATACCTTAAGGTTCATGATTTTCCTCATAGAAGATTTGGGTAGGGTCCGGTCCATGCGCTAGATCCGTTAGATTCGCAGAAGGAAGATCCTAGAGATAGAATTCTAGCCGCTTCCAGATTAGGGTGCTCGTAATTCAATGATGGGATCGTTGATTTTCTCTGGGGTTTTGGATGCGGAATGAATTATGGTTAATGTGAGATTTCAGGTGTATTGGATCAATCGATTTAATGGTTTAGATTACGGCTGGGGTTGATGATTTCGGGATATTTAAAAGGACGATGGCTGAATTAGGGATTTATGAGATTGGTTTGAATCAATGGTTCTGATTTTGGGAATTTTGGGAAAGGTAACGACTAGATTTAAGGTTTATGGGATCAAAACAAGACAGAGAAAGAAAATAAAAAGATAAAGAGATAGAAGATAGATTGTGGGCTTTACACCAAACCCTTCTCAGGAAATAGATCGTGGGCTTCGCATCCTTGGCTTCACACCAAACCCTTCTCGGGAAGAAGATTTAATCTTCGAAGAAACTCATTTCAAGTTCCAAAGCAAAAACTCTTTTCATTAATACAAAACTAATTACACTGTTTACATTATGACCTTATATAGGTCTTAAAATAAAATCCTAAAACAAAATAAGCAAAAAAAAGAGACAAGTTTGCCCCTAGAAACTCAAATTCTAATTTTGACGGATCCCATTCTCGCGAAAGTCGATCGATCAAGTACCATGTCTTGATCGATCGACATATATATATATATATATATATATATATATATATATATATATATCGTCATAATTGAATCACTCACTAGGCACAGTCGATCGATCGACTGTGCATTGCTCCAACACGCTGATTCTCTAAGTCTGGTTCTGGTTTCCATTTCGTTTTTTCTTGCTCTGAAAATCTGTTGCGCCCAAATCTTGGGCTTTCGATCTTGGCGTTCCCCTTCAAATGCATTGCCACTTGTCATGTGGTAAATTCGCTTATTCCTTACAAAACCCATCTACTGCCCTTTTGTTTCTTCTTTCTCGTGGCAGACTCTCTATCGCTCTCTCTCTCTCTCTCTACATTTGGGATTCCTTGCATACATAAAAAGATCCTGGAGTAGGCCCATTCATTTTTTTAAATCTTAATATTGATGTTTGAGGTGTCAAGGTTTCATTTCCCTTGGGCATCAGAGAATTGAACTGTGATATATTTTGTGAAGGATAAAAAATAAATGTTTAATTTTTTAATCATTGAAACTGGATTATTTCCTCTGGTATCATGAATCATGATACAAGCTAAAGATTAATTAAGGCATAGGTGGTACATATAAACATTCTTACTTCCATGGCGAACATGGAAAGTCTCCTTAGTATTGAAAACACTGTCCATATGAACTTATTAGCTGGCTTTTAAAGAACATTTTGCTTTTCCTTCTGTGCGATGTTAATGCCTTGGCTAAATGATCTTGTAGTTGTCATTTTTTATTTATTCTAATGATTGGTTTAATTAGACTTCTGGTGCATCAATTAATGTTATTGGTTTCTTTTTGCAGCTTGCAAAAATTGTAAATCAAGGCCAATTGGTTTCAGATGAGATAATAATAAATCTATTGTCGAAACGACTTGAAAATGGAGAAGCTAAGGGTGAATCAGGATTCATTCTTGATGGTTTTCCACGAACAATAAGACAAGCGGTAAGCATTTTCATGAACATGAAAGTGGAATTATGTTCATTCTAGGGAAGAAGAAAACAAGATTAGTTTTATACACCCACTGAAACACGAAAGTGGAATTATGTTCATTCTTGGCATGCTCTTGTGGTAGTGTTCCCCGTCTATTGGTGTAAATCTGAAGGTTATGAGGTTTTTCCTTCATTCCTACTCCAATATATCTTTCTAATCTATTCTTTCCTTATATCTGGTGATGTTATGAAACTTGCTTGTGATATTTCTAGTTATTTAATATGAGTGTGATTCTAAGGCCAAGTCATTTTGTACTTTAGATTTATATTTCTAATTATTATCGTTGCAAAATGTTTGTTTTCTAATTGTTAATTTTTTTTCATTGAGAACTTATATGTTAGTTTTATTGAAGGTATTCCAGCCTTCCAAGTGCCTAGTGTGGATAGATATTTTTCGTGTTTAATTGTGAACAGCCAATTCCTGATATTATGAGGAGTTAATCCGCTAATCAGATAAAGAGATAATGAGATATATTACTTTGTGATGTACAACCTGGTCCCAAGTGAACTGTAACTATATAATCTTCATTCAAAGTATTTGCTTGTCTCGGTATCATTGGTCAAAATACCAGAAAACCGGTACGTATCTTCCTGACCTCCAGGACGATTCTTATCGGGTATCGTCTAATACATTCAATGTATCGGCGATACATTGAATGTATCGGTTTGATACGTACATTTTTTTTTTCAAAAAAATTCGAAAAATACTCAAAAAATCAAAAAAATTAAATTTAATGATTTTCTATTTATTTCAACTTTTTTTAATTTTATTTTAGGCTTATTTTATGCATATTTCATAATTTTATCAACGTAGAACCTAAATTACATTGTACATGACTCGCGATCAAAATTAAAAGGTATATTGTACATGAAAAACTTACTTTAAAGCCACATTGAATTTCGTGGTAGTTCTTGACCCTCGTGATCATCATCATCGGTGCGCGAGCTTTCCCTATAATGTTGGTCATATTAATACTCATGATCATATGTCCCCCATTGAAACTGAGGCATTAACGACGAATATGGCTCAGTGTAATAGGTAAAGGTTGGTCCTTCAAAAATTTGACCAACGAAGTCATATGGCTCGGGGTAGGTTGGTTGAGGTCGATAGTAAGGGTTACTGGTTGCTGAATCTTCGGTGTTTTGCAAACTAAATCCTCCGAAGCTAGAAGTCATATAACCCACGTTATCTTGTAGACCTTGTGGTGGTGGTGTTTGGTAAGATTCTGGCGCTCCTCTTCCTTCGACCCATCCACCTCTAAATGTAGGAGTGCCATATATTGTTACCGGATCATCATCCCATGCGGCAATACCTCCATAACAACAAGAATGATCAACATCATCCCCTCTACCACTAGTGCCAACGTGGGTTTCATCGCCTCCACCATCACCCCATCATCGTCATTATCACTACCAGCCTGTGTTTCGTTATTAGATCCAACCACTGAATGACGATTCAATCTTCTTTTCTGCCTCGGTGGTTGGGAAGCCTGCTCCTCTGCTACTATTTCAGCATTGTCCAGCCATGCAATGTTCTCAGTATCCAACACTGACTCTTCTCTCTCCTCGATCTACTGATTTAAAGGGTCATCCTCCGTGAATATATAATTCAACTCGATGGGATCAAAATATTCACTATTTGTAAGGTAGAATATAATAGATGAATTAGTATATACTTCGTCAATTACATCAAATAAAAATTTTATAAACTAAGACTTCATATAATTGCTTACCACGGTTGGTCCTTTGCATATTCCTGACCCTAAATCGCATGTTGTAGTGCCAATAGACTAACTTTTCCAATTGTTCCATAGTTAGCCAATTCCTTGTTTTCGTGTGAATGAGAGAGAAAGTACTCTAATTCTGCTCACAGTTAGACGAGGAACATGTTTGCGATAAAACTCGCATTGCAACCCGCCTCAGTATCGGACCATCACCTCCATAATGCATCCACCAATCAGCGGGTTTATCGTACTTGATTTGGGATTGCGCTAACGGGGTCCCAAATGACCCATGTCTCTTGCAAAACATGTTAATCTACAAAGATGGAATACACTAATCTACATATCAATAAACAAATCATACGACACTTAACTTATTAGTTATAAGGTATGATTACTCACATCTCTTATGTATTTACCTTGGTCCGCCAACTTAAGGAGTATTCGTTGGATCACATTGAGCAAACCGTTGTACACTTCATCAGTCTCGCTCAACTCGAAGCGTCGCGTATACTAGAAGACCGGATTTAAGTAGTATGTTATACATCAAATATGAGCAATCTCATCAGTATATGGTAACAATGAATAATATGAAAAATAATAAATAAATAAAAATCACTACATAAGCAGTTTAGTATCTTATACCTGTGGCATGCAAGTACTGGTGGAATTATGCATCCCACCTCTTGTCGATAATCGCCTAATATCGTTTATATTTTGTAGGACATTTGATTTTAATAGCCAATTTTGCTTTATCCATTGACTCGTAAACATACCCCATCGTTGATTTCTTATCACCATCTACCAACCTCAACATTTGCACCAACGTGGTAGTGACGACGATCAGGTGGTCGACATCTGCCCAAAATTGGGGGCTGTAGATCAGGTTAGCAACTTCATTGCAAGCATGTCTCTTTGCTCGTGAGAATTTTAACTCATATTTTTTTTCATTTTTCAGAGTTGACCATGCTTTTCAGCTCATGCCTATATCTAGCCAAGCTTTGTAGGGCTAGAAATTGTGTCGCAAACCGTGTAATCGCAGGCCGGAGCAGCTCGTTCTTGATAGTCTCTCATCAAATACACCAATTTGTCACTGTTGTATAGGTCGGAAGTAATCGTTCTTTCCTTTGGAATAGTTGCATGTGTCTTCCTTCTCTTTCTCAAATCCTCAAGAATAAGGTTCACGCAATGAGTGATACACAGAATCCAGTACAAGTGAGGTCTCTTCAATATTAGCTGTCTGCCTGCGGCTTTGTCTGTTACCACCTGCATAACCCGCTTCTATCCACCATCTTCAACTACCTTATCCATTAGTTGGAAGAGGTAATTAGCAGTCTTCGCGTTGTAAACCAAAAAGTTGATCAAAGTCTTCCTTGTGGGACCGGTCCATCCATTGCATATAATTGTGCAACATCTCTTATCCCATACTTCGTAGAAGCTATTCACATAAGCTCCTATCTCCTTGTACTCATCATCTAGTAGGGGCCCAGATACCTCGTATGTAGAAGACTTTTTAACTCTTGGACCAGCTTCTGCACTTTTATCAATCATACTTTTGAATGTGATTATTTATCACGAACTTTACAATAGATTTTTTAAGCCTGTTCCCTCATTTTTTCAGTGAGGTTGCACTCAATTTAGTTTGTTTGGAGCTTTCTGTGCGATACATGAACGGATCCATGGGACCTGTAGTAGACGGCTTGGTCTCCCTCACTGATGCTGACTTACGCAATCCGGCAGTCTCCTGATTGTCTTCATCATCATCAACATGTGGCCTATGACTAGATCCACCATCACCTGCAGGCATGGATGGGCCCCTCATCCTGGACCGAAACTGATAATCGGGTTCTTCTTGATTTCGTCACTGTCGTGCTTCTCTAGCACTGTCCCTCATGACTCTCGCTGTCACCGCATCTTTATCCTCATCCTCATCATCCTCAGGTCCAGGTGCAGGAAACTCTGTATCTCCCTTCCTTATTCTCTCATATATTTCTCTATCTCGGTCCGCTTCTGCTTTTTCTTTCCCTTAGCTGCTTGCATGCTGGCTCTGAGAGCTTCTTTTAACTCTCTGGATATATTGGGACATCATTTTATCTCTCCTTTAACGTGACCTAAATGCTCCTTCAACCGTGTGATACATCCTCCCAGCAATTTTTTCCCACAAAGTTTGCATTCTATTCAAAGTCTATCACCATCTATTACTGTGTCATATTGCCAGGCTGGATCTGACGATCATACCATATTTATTTATTTCACCTGCATGAATGAGCAAACGATTTGATTAAATTACATGTGATACATCATTGCATGAATGAGCAAACAATTGGATTATTCTAATTTTTAATGACATGAGATAACATTTTTAAATATTATTTTAATTTTTAATGATATTTTAAAATATTATTCTAATTTTTAATGACATTTAAAATATTATTCTAATTTTTAATGATATTTTAAAACATTATTCTAATTTTTAATGACATTTAAAATAATATTCTAATTTTTAATGACATTTTTAATAAGTTTTTAATAAATTAATTAAGTTTTTATATAATAAATAAATTAATTTTTAAATTAATTTTTAAGGGTAGTTAAGTTTTTATATAATACGAAAATACTTAATTTATTTTTAAAACTTAAATTGCTAACATAATTTATTTTTAAGTATTATATAAAAACTTAAATTTTTTTAAAAACTTAATTTACTAACTCTAACACAATTAACTAACACAATTTTTTAAAAATTATTTTTAAAACTTAAATTGCTAACATAATTTATTTTTAAGTATTATATAAATACTTAAAAAAAAAAAAAACTTAATTTATTAATTCTTACACAATTAACTAACACAATTTATCAAAAATTAATTTTTAAAACTTAAATTACTAACATAATTTATTTTTAAGTATTATATAAAAACTTTTTTTTTTAAAACCTTAATTTATTAACTCTAACACAATTAAGTAGCACAATATTTTTACTAACAAAATTTATTAAAAAAGAATTTTTAAAACTTAAATTGCTAACATAATTTATTTTTAAGTATTATATAAAAACTTTCTTTTTAAAAAACTTAATTTACTAACTCTAACACAATTTACTAGCACAATTTATTTTTACTAACCCAATTTATTAAAAATTAATTTTTAAAACTTAAATTATTAACATAATTTATTTTTAACTATTATATCAATACTTAAAAAAAAAAAAAAACTTAATTTACTAACTCTAACACCATTTACTAACACAAATTTTAAAACTTAATTTAAAACCCCCAAATATGATAACCCTAAAAAATAAACCCTCAAATATGATAATATAGGCTCAAATTAGGCGGGTTTAACACAAAACCTCCAAATTTGGGCTTAAAATTTCAAGATCTACCATATTTAAGGGTAGATCTTGAAATAATAAACCCCTAAAGTATAAGAAAATAGGGAAAAATTGTAGAACACGTACCTTCTCTACGATTTTCGGCGATTCGGGTTATGATTCGGCGTCGATATAGGCTTTAAATGTGGTTTTTAGAAGAACACCAATCCTAAAGAGTGAAAAAATGGCTGTTGGGGAAAGAATGGGTCGAAAGATGGGTTTTAAAAATCCCTTTCGTGCTTCACATGTGACTGGGAGGGCCACAGTCAAAATTAAAAAAACCCGTTTCGTGTTTCACATGTGAATGGGTCGATTATGGTGCAGCTTTAACGAGCCATATTATCGGACAATAATATCAAATTATCGTCCGATAATTATGTGATTTTGGTGGGTACCCGGTAAAAACCCATTTTATCGTATCGTTGAGGGCTAAAACGATACGTATCGGTATCATCCGATATTTTGACCTATGCTTGGTATATTAGTATGGTTGTAGTAGGCATTACTATGTATGATGTGTGTGTGTAGTAGCTTTGGGTGTGTATGCAATATTCTTAACCTAATATAAATGCTTGTGATGGTCCCCCATCTCTCTAAGTCTTCTCATTCTCTCTCTCTCTCTCTCTCTCTCTCTCTCTCTCTCTCTCTTTTTCTAATCCTAACTTAAGACCACTAAGCTAACCCTAATCCCACTAACGTAAACCACCCATTCACAACACCCCCCCTTTCTTGTTATCTGAGCATGAACCGAGATTTTTCTGCTTGTGCCACGTCATCCTTTCTTGCTGCTGCCAGCTTACGTCAGCAGGTCAGCCTTTGACCTATCTTAGACTTGAAACCCTCAGTTCTGAATCATAGTAGCCTATTGATCATGTTTGTCTCATTTCATTTTCCATTTGAAAGCCTCCTTGCACCTTTTTCGAAGAACTCTTTGAAACCCATTCCGTTTCGTGCAACATCCCTTTAAACAAGCTTATGAATATCTGGGCCCTGGGGGATGAAATACATGGAGATGGATCAAATTTTAATTGATCCCATTTGATCAAATTTTTTTTCAGTTTTCAGTGAGATTCTTTTAATCTCGTGGATTCCTAGTTATTGGCTCGTGTTTTGTCCTGAACCGTGTCTAGCTTGATTCTAACTTGTGTTCATATTTTTTTATTGGAGATTGGTGAATTGCGAACTTTTGGGTTCTGTACAATCTGGTTTACATCAGCTATATCGTAGATTCACAGAGACTTAGGCCATCTTCGAATAGGGTTTCTGAGAGAGGAAACCGAGCACAACTCAGAAAGTAGGTTTTTTTTGTAGATTCAGAGGCTTTCCTTCGTTCGGCAATGGCGGTGGGACCCAGCTATGAAGTGGCGGTTCTCAAGTTTCCTTAGCTTTCCCATTTCCAACCAAAACTCTCAGGAATGGCCAGAATTTGAGTCCCTGGTGAGTATACTCTCACCAAAACACACACAATATTAAAATTCTGCTCTGCTCCAATGGCTGCTTCTCAATCTAATGCTCCCTCGATCCCGATCTCGATCTCGATCTCATTGTTGATTTTGGAGTAGATTTATGATGGACCTCGAGGGAATTTTTTTCGGGAGGGAGGAATATTTCGGCCACATTCCAGCACCGGAGAGGACGAAGTCTCGCTGGAATTGTGAGAGACGGAGATGAGATTTTATGCATTAAAATTAATATTTTCAATTTCTTCTGCCGAGAAAACACTGAAGACGAAGGGAACAAATCGTTCTCTTCCATTTCTCCTCTGCAAGTTAGAGAGAGAGAGAGAGAGAGAGAGAGAGAGAGAGAGAGAGCAAAAGGAGAAAGAGGGATGGGGTTTTAAAAAGTAAATATAATTATTTTATAGGTTTAAGGGTGTGAGGCGGTTAAGGTTTGTTGTTTGCACTGAGCTATTGATAGGCCGAGATGGGCCAGGTTGGGCCTGAGCTTTTGATAGGCCCAATTATTTTTCAATGGGCAATTATTAGCTGTCAATGGGCTTAGACTGGCCAGGTTGGGCCTGAGCTTTTGATAGACCCAATTACTTTTCATTGTAAAAATACAGCCCAAATTCTGCCCAATTATAAATTTGGGATTCGGGGTCGGGCTTTTTTTTTTAAAGCCCAAATTTGACTTGAATCGCGTACAACTCAGGCTGGATTCAGACAAACCCAACCCTTTCCCTTAATATAATCAGGTTTGGCCGGGTAAGGTTCAGGCCAAAATTTCATTGGCCTGATTGTTTTTAACTTAAAATTTAGGCACAAATCCGACCCGGATGTAATATCGGACTGGGCTTGTAGGAATCATTTTTGCACAAATCCGGCCCGGATATAGTGTTAGTATGATAGGCGATCGGGTGGTAAAGTTGTAGGAATCAATCTCCCAATGGATTGTGCATTGGCCAAAAATGACCTTCAAATATATACGACACGGTATCGGATGCTCTACCATCATTCCTACGGTCATACGATGCCCCTTAACTAGACCGATTCTGTGCTTTTCTGGAATAATTAAAAGAACACTGGAAATTCTTTATTTCTGGGATATGCCAGGAATTAGAGCTTTTCTGAGGCCTAAAAGAACACACTTGGGAAATGTCAGGAATCTGAGTGTTTATGAGATAACTGGGGAAATACCCGAACATGGCCTTATAGTATTGACTATGATGCCACTTTTGCTCCGATGGCCAAACTGACATCTGTTAGGCGGGTCCTATCTGTTGCAGCCAATAAAAATTGACCCCTTCATTAGTTATGTGAAGAATGCTTTTTTGCATGGGATCTTACAGAGGAGATTTATAGGACCCTCCACCTGGCTTCCTGCTTTGTCAGGGGACATGGAAAGTTTGTAGACTCCGAAAGTCGATTTATGGGTTGAAGCAATCACCCAGAGCATGGTTTCATTGATTTGGTTGCATGTTTCAATTGGTTTGGGAATTTTAGAGATGCCATTCTGGGGCAATGATCAGGTCCAATTGGTTGAACTGGATTTCGGGTTCAACCAGATCCACACCCCTTGGATACTGGAGAATCTTGACTTCCAGCATTTTTTATTTTTATAGGATAACGTGCAGTCAAGATTCTCCTATATTTCAGGGGCTGCAAATCTGGTTAAACCTGAAATCCAGTTCAGCCAGTTGGACCTGACCATTGCCCGTCATTCTAACCACACTTTTATTCACTCGGGTCTCGGTGGTCGTACGATTCTCCTTGTCTATCTGGATAATGTTTTTCTCACTGAGAGGACTACTCGTTTATCTCAAATGTGAAAAATGAGCTTGGCCATATCTTTGAACTGAAAGAGATTTGAGCATTTTGAAGTAGTTTTGGGGCTAGAAGTGGATCTGTCTCTCTCAGTGATAGTATACTAATGATCAGGAATGTTTGACTATAAGCCAACTACATCTCTGATGGACCAGAACCTATCTTTTCATCTGAGTGAAGGTTATCTTCTCCCTGATTTCTCTGAGTCACAACATTCGTGGGCAGCTTGATTTATCTTACTCTCACCAGACTGGGTATTTCTTTTGCCGTCAACTTATTCAACCCGTTTATGCAAGCACCACGCACACATGTTATACCTGTCCATCGCATTCTTCTATATCTCAATGCTATCTTGGGCTGTGGATCGTTATATCTGTAACCGTCACCTGAGTATTTTTGGATACACTGATGTTGACTGGGCTGGTTATATCACTGATCAATGTTCTACTTCTGGTTATTGCATATTTCTCGAGACAACTTGGTCGCATAGAAAAAGTTGCACTCCCTTCTGGACGAACTTGAATTCTCTATTACATGAAAGGACAAAACATAGTGAATTCATCATCCATTTTGTTTGGAAAAAGTTTGGGATAGGTCCTGGAGAGTGTTGATGTTGCTTCCTCACAGTCGCAGCAGCTGGCAGGCATATTGATTAAGGCAGCTGGCCCTAGTACACCTCGCGATGTGGTTGTCAAGCTGGGCATGTTGATTATCCATGCCCCAGCTTGAGGGCAGTGTTGGTATATTGTACGTTTATTATAAGCATTATTATGTATAGTGCGTGTGTAGTAGCTTTGGATGTGTATGCAATATTATCAACTTAATATAAATGCTAGTGAGGGTCCCTCTTCTCACTAAGCCTGCTCATTCTCTCTCTCTCTCTCTCTCTCTCTCTCTCTCTCTCTCTTCTCTTGTTTTCCTTCTTCTAACCCTAAACCTAAAATCACTAACCTAACCCTAATACCACTAATCTAAACCATCCATTCACAAACCAACTCTCTTCTGTTTGCTTCCACAAACACAATTTCTTTTAGGTATCACTCACAAATCCTTCAGTTCATATGTTTAATTGTATCAACCTCTATGTAAGGGCTTGTCTTTGGAACCATTGCAATATATCCAATATGGAAGCTGAAAATGAAGCAGAGTAACTTTAGGCGAGCAGGCCTTTGTGACCTCACTACATGTGAATCCTTCACATTATGCATATATTGGTGAGTTTGCAGAAAAGTATGTAATCTGGTAATCAACGCTTATGAATAATTGATGTTCTATGGCAGAGCAAAGGCTTGATGCTAGCACCATGGTTAGATGTCCAGATCAATAACCGTTCCTTCTTCTTTTATCTCTCTTATTGATGAAGATTTGTTTGTTATATTTCAAAGATTGTAGTCTTCTTTTATTATTTAGTAAAGGTGAGGACCCAGCAACCTCAAGCGAAAAAGAAAAATAAATAATAAATAAAAAACAAAAACTGATGTCATGTAAGGTTTGGAATGTCTGCAGATTACTGTGTTTGACATTGACTTAAATACCTGTACTGAGCATAGCCAATTTCATGGTGTTTTTCATCTCAATAAAACTGTGTGCGTTTTTTTGCATGCGATACCCCTCGTAAGCTATTATATGCGGTGTTCTCGGGCTCTTCACGTGGAGTATCGATCTGAAATGGATGTGCCATCAGCCTCATTTGACACTATATATCATGTTCATCATTGTTGCTATGTCCCATTTTTTGGGTCAGCTTTGTGAGTCTTATTTCTCCATTTCTGTTTAGGCTAGTACATAAGAGGAAGTTTAGGGCGGCTCGTATGAAAAAGAAAACTAAAGATCGTCATTTGAGATCGTTTGGGTATGTGCATTGGAGACCTGAAACAACTCCTCTATGAGGACTAGAACAATTCAAGCACAACCAAAATCTATGACCTTATGGCAGTAAATAGTTTTATATTCTGACCAAATCATCCTTCAAGCTCTCTCATTTACTAGATTTGCACTCCATCTGTTATGCCATTGTTCAGCAAAATTTCCAAACCCATAAATTCTAAGGTCTTTCTTTGAAGTTCCAACTTATAATTTACTTATTTCCTCGTTTGACCCATTACCAACACATCATCTGCAAACAATGCTCTTGGAATCCCATCTAATATTTTGTTGTCAATTTATCCATAACCAATGCAAATAAATAAGGATGCAAATTGAACTTCCGATGCATCCTAACTCTGACAGGGTACTCAGCAGTCTCTCCACATGTAGTTCCTTACTCTAGTTATTGCCCTTTTATAATAAAATATATTCAGTTAGAATGCATTTCTCCCCAACATCTACCTAACTATTTGTCTTGGCACCCTATCATAGACCTTCAAATCAATAAAAATTGTATCGGTTTCGTCGAGAACTGATACCGATACCACCCTGATACAGGTATTGGGGTGGTATAGGTATTAGTATCGTTGTCGGAATGATACGGGTCAGTATCAGCCAATCCTGCCCTGGGTATTGGCCGATACTGACCGATACAAATAATTGTTTTTTTTTTTGCTGTTTTTCAAATTGCAGGCTGCATAGTTATTGGTCAGCTAATTTGTCTGAAACACATTGATTCAAGTTCTGTAGTTTTATGGTATAGACCACGGTATCAAAACTCGGCCGATGCTGATACCTATACATATCGGTTTTGTTGAGAACCGATACCGATACCACCCCAATACAGTATCGGGGTGGTATAGGTATTAGTATCGTTGTCGGACTGCTACAGGTCAGTATCGGCCAATACTGCCTGGGTATCGACCGATACTCACTGGTACAGATAATTTTTTCAAAATTTTTTGGGTGTTTTTCAAAATAAAAAATATTGGCTGATATGGCATCAACGATACCGTATCCGGATCGGTCCAAGATGGACCTATATGGATACATTGGTATAGACTATTCTTTTTGTGTCTTATTATCTTAGAATGATCCCTTTTGCATTTTCAGGAAATATTGGAGGGAGTGACTGATATTGACTTGGTGATTAATTTAAAGCTTAGAGAAGATGTGCTACTTGAGAAGTGCCTTGGAAGAAGGATTTGTAGCCAATGTGGGGGGAACTTTAATGTGGCCTCCATTGACATTAAGGGTGAGAATGGGAAGCCTCCAATATGCATGGCTCCGCTTCTCCCTCCCGCACATTGTTCATCAAAACTCATCACTCGATCTGATGATACTGAAGAAGTTGTAAAAGAAAGGCTCCGCATATACAATGACCTGGTATTGATCTATCTTCTCATTTGTATCTCTCTTTTTTAGCTCTCCAAAACTTGCTTTTTAAAGTCTCAGAACAATTTTGGAAGGATAATTGGGGCATTACTTACATCAGGAGATAGAAAGCCTAGGCATGATCCTTTTAGAGGTAGAACCCTATCAAAAGCTATTGGCCCCTGAAATCTGTAAATGACAGCTATCTGTAATGCCAGCATTTGATAGGATATATGTCTTGCATAGATGTCAGTGGGCTTGGCTATCTTGTAAGGTTGGTTGGACTAGGGGAGTAGGGCTTATTTTGAAATTTTGTGAGGAAAGAATCGTCTATATAAAGCTATTAGTATAAGAAGCAGGATGCTATACTCTTTAAGTGTACCACAGCTGCTATACACATAAATTAGTCCTTGTGTGATCAATTTGAAATGGTTGACCATTGTGTGGATCAGGATCGCATTTATATTTTCTATAAATTTAAAAAAGTATTTCTAATAACATCAGCTTAAGGCCATTCTTTAAGGATTGAGAGCATAGTGACCAAAAACATGTTTTTTTCAACAGAAAAAGTGTTTCAAATGCGTTCTCTTTTGAAAAAACACGAAAAAGTCGTCTTCCAAAAGCGCCAGTGTTTGATCACAACATATGTATTATTAATTTTTTATAAGTATTAATATTTTTTGTATATTTTTAAAAATTTTGAAAAATTCCCCTTTTCCCGAAATTGCCAAAATTTACCATTTTTTCTGAATATTTCGGAGCTGTATTTTTCTCGTACCTAGACTTGGTCACTATGTTTGGGAGATGCCTAAGCAGTACACTTCAGTTATCTTATCTTTTTAAGAGTGGCGAGGTTTTTTTTTCAAAACCATTTTAAATGGTTGCTGATGGTGATAGATTTGTGTATAGCAGCAGCTGTACACTTAGTTTACAACATCTTGCTCCATTAATGTAAAATTGCCAAAGAAACTTCAGACAAATTAATGTAAAATTGCCAAAGATGGTGATAGATTTGTGTATAGCAGCAGCTGTACACTTAGTTTACAACATCTTGCTCCATTAATGTAAAATTGCCAAAGAAACTTCAGACAAATTAATGTAAAATTGCCAAAGAAACTTCAGACAAAAAGTGCAAGGGTGGCCACAATGCAGAAGAACAAAAGGGAAAAAGTAACGACATAATTTTGTTTGGCTTAATCCAATTACCATGTATAAGAATCATTGGAACCAGTCCTTTATTGAAGGGAACTGCATCTTCCAAATTTATCCCATTTATGTCAACAAGTTCTTCAACATCAACATGGTTTCTTTCTGCAGAGCCAGCCTGTGGAAGGGTTCTATCGCAGCCGAGGGAAACTATTGGAATTTGATTTGCCAGGAGGTATTCCAGAGTCCTGGCCGAAGCTGCTTCGAGCTCTGAATCTTGATGACCACGATGACAAGCAGTCTGCAGCAGCATGAGTCAGAGATTTAGGTGAGTCGTTCAGTTATTCTTCGCGTGTGAGAGATACATGCATAGTAATTTTTGAAACATTCTTTAAATAAAAGCTCGAAAATTCGGTTACCGTTCAAAGGTGCCTGCCCACTCGGGCTGTAGGTGTTGGGGGGAGAAGAAAAAGGTGTATTTGCCAAGCGTCAGGCTAGTATTTATTACATGGAGTGTAGAATGATATTGAGCTCTAGTTATTTATGTTTGAATTTTGAATTTGCAGACAGGCATTCGATCTTTTTTTGCTGGATAAGCACTTGGTTTCTGCAGTTTTTTAACTTCCAAACGCATTGTCTCGGTGAGTTCGTCTTCCGTGACATTTGACTGCGATGGATTTCCGAAAGGGTTAATGGAGCATCACAGGCATCACAAGGTTATCAAGGTTATGAAGCACCTTTTAACCACCGAATGCTGCCAAAGTTGACATGAATTTTGTGGGTTTCTGAATCCATGAAAGTCAGCCGTCGACAATATTCACTGGGGGTTAGAGGTATCAATCATATAACCTTATGATACCGGTGAGGAGGGTCAAATCTCCTGAAAATAACCACTAGTGTGTTTTCAAGTAGTTACTCTTTAACATGTTGAGTAAAGGGTCTTAGGGTAGCCAATAAATAATTGCAAAGTGCGATTTGTCGTTGAATCTGTAAATTCAATTTGGGCAATCACATGGTAGTTGTTCATTGAATGGTCCTTTAGGCTCTTGATCATATGATACAGATGATTGGTCAATGCATGCTTAGCATGTGTCTCATCTATATGATGATCCTGGGAATTAGATGACGCCAAAATGATGAGAATTGCCGTACTATATAATGCAGAATATTCAACTAGGAAAACAAAAAAAAAAAAAAGGGCAAGAGGATAGTGCCTAGGTTTAAGCCTTGAATGAGATCCATATATTAAGATGTATGTGTGAAGTAATAAGGCTAAAATTATAAATTTTGAGTACGGGAGGAAATTTGGACGTGACACTTATGAACGGGAAAAATTGCAAAATGTTACCCGAGGTAGTTTGGAATATTCATCAAAAGCTAGGAGTAGAGGGAGTAGAGTCGTCAACAAGATTGATGGGGCAAAATTTTTGGCTGACTGACAAGTAAACAGTATATGCCTGACCCCACCTGAAAGACTGGATAAGTCAAGGCGACACCGTTCAAAATCCCCTAAACCATTAATACTAAATATTAAATATTGAGTAGAGTTGGATCAGACCGAGGGTAGCACCAGATAGCATGGCCCAAGGGTCAAGTTTATGTGCCCAAAGCAGTTATAAAAACATGTTGGGTTCAAGTAAGAGAGTTTCTTGTGTGTCATGTTTCTATCCTGCAACCTAAAATGGACAATGCACAAATTATCTCATTTATGGAAGCTACTACTTATTTTCTCTTAGGCTGCGTTTGGGAAAGTGGATTTGGATTTGGATCTCCTAAATCCAAATCTACCGTTTGGTTCCACATTTTTGTTTTTGGATTTGGATTTGGTAAATCCATGGGAATTTAGAAATTCATGTCCGTGTGTAAAAAATTGGATTTATAAATAACACATCCTAGGTGTTATTTGAAAATCCAAATCTTATCCCATCATATAAGTGACTATGTTTTGTGAATAAAAAGTTATTACTCAATGCTATCATAGGTACGGTTCGACCTAATACTCAACCCGCCTGAGCTAAATATTTTTAAGCTTGACCGATCTGATTGGGTTGGGCATAAGGCATCCCAACTAAGGGTCAAAGGTTGACTTTAAGGTCAAACTTTTATTTTTAATAAAAATTTTACTTTTTATTAAATTGACTCCTACAATTTGATAGAAAAAAAAATCTATGTTGATCTATAATGTGATATTAGAATTTCAATTTTATTAGTCAATAGTTTGACCTTTAGTCAAACTTTGACTTTTAATCACTTTTGGTCAAATTTTGACTTTTACACAAATTTTATTTTTAGTCAAAATCGAAACCTGCTTATAGATAGAGTCTACTATTACATAAATTTATACCGTATCAGTGCAATTTTTCCTTAGTCAGAGTTTGACTTCTTATCAAAGATCGATTTTTTATAAAAGGTTATAAATTTTAATTAGTGGATTACTATAATTAAAATATCTCTCATTGTTTAATTTGTAATTTTAAAATACATTGCCTTATTTTTAGTGGTCAAAGATTGACTTTTAGTCAAACTTTGACTTTTTGTCAAACTTACTTTTGCACAAAATTTATTTTTAGTCTAACTCGAAACCTACTTATAGATAGAGTCTACTACTACATAAATTTATACTGTATCAGTGTAATTTTTCCTTGGTCAAAGTTTAGCTTTTTGTCAAAGTTTGATTTTTTATAAAAAATTATAAATTTTAATTAGTGGAATAATATAATTAAAAAAATCTATTATTGTTTAATATTTAACTTTAAAATATATTGTCTTATTTTTATTGGTCAAACTTTGACTTTTATACAAAATTTATTTTTAGTTAAACTCGAAACCTACTTATAGAGTCTACTACTATATAAATTTATATTGTACCAGTGCAATTTTTTCCTTGGTCAAAGTTTGACTTTTTTTAAAGTTCGATTTTCTATAAAAAGTTATAAATTTTAATTAGTGGAATACTATAATTAAAAATATTTATCACGATTTAATTTATAACTTTAAAATACATTGTCTCATATTTATTGGTCAAAGTTTGACTTTTAGTCAAAATTTGACTTTAGTCCAAATTTGATACGAGTATCTTGATAGTAGATAATACTTATTACTGTATTATTTGTATTTTGGTAATGAAAATTTTTATCTGTGATCAAAGTTTGATATTTGATCAAACTTTGATTTTATAATACAATTTTTATTCCACCTATGTAACTACACTTCCATGTTATCAAATAAGAGAAATCAATTTTTAATAAAAGGAAAACTGACCTTAAGCCGAAAAATCGAAAAAGAAAAAAAATAAAAAAAATAATAAATAATATATATATATATATATATATATATATATATATATATATATATATATATATTCAAAAAATTTTGAAAATGGATCGGTTCTGTTTTGATTCAGGGGGTGGAGAGTTCGATTAATCGAACTCAAAACATTTCAGTTCTGATTTGATTTTAGGTGAACCGACACCGAAATCGAAATTTTCAGTTTCGAATTTGATTCGGCTCATCGAACTTCCACCCTTATATAGAATGAAGGAAACAAATGAAATATAAATTATTTTTATAAAAAAAAATAGTCAAATGAAGTATCTATAAATCTTTGGGCCAAATTCTAATACAATGCTTAAACATTCAAACAAGAGATTTATAAATTTAAATATCTCAAATTCAAAATTTGAAACACCTAAATATGAAATGCTTGGATTTAAAATTTGTACATGAAATATTTATTTCCAAACGCAGCCTTAGGTACTTGTTTTTAATTTTATTCTTTATTATTCTGCTCATCCATCTTAGTATATACATTTCAGCCATATATGTGATCTTCTCGTCTCTTCTTCATAACTCACCTTATGTCTTACCAGTATAAGAGAATGTGCTGTGATGTGGAAATGAAATCTTGTATTAGCTATAATTAAAAATGTTTGTCAGGTGTTCAGGTGTCAGTCTTATATTTATTTTATTTTTTATTTTTATAGATAAGATCTTGAGGGTATAATATCCTTTCTATTAAAGCAAAGGATAAAAAGAATCAGCAAGCTTAGCTTCTTATCCTATCCAGAGCACTATCACCCCTTTTTTTTTTTTTTTTTTCTTGTTTTTTGATATCCGTGGGTGTCCGGGTCAGCTTACATGCACCTCGACTGATTTTAAGGAGTCCTAAAGTTAACGGCCAGGTAAACCTTTGGTGGCTTTGAGAGGATTCGAACTGATGACCATTGCAGAGTAAACCTAAGGTCTGACCAACTGAATTATCCCTTCGGGTTAAGGCCTCAATCCTCCTTAGATGTTTTCTCACTCTAAAGAGGATTGAAAAAGCACCAGCCATGGCCTAACCCATGAACAAAAGAAAATTGGAAACCAGCCATCATGCACTAAAGAAAATTACAGATCTTTGATAATAATCTGCTCAATTCCCTGTGGAAAGTCCTTCCAAGTTCCACCTAACACAAGATGATTTCCTTTACCTTGTTCTGCTCTCTCATAAGGTGTCACAGCCAATCTCATGGCGGTTGATGTTTAAAAATAAACGGGGACATGTTTCATCATTCTAATGTTCATTTCACACCGTTATGTTAGATCGATGGTGAATACACTTCCTAAATACCCGTAGGCTCTAAGTGATGGAATCCAAATATGAATCATTCGATCCGTCCATTCAAAATTAAGCCGTAGGATCTAGGCGCATGATCAATCAAAACTAATAAACATACAATCCATAAATTATATAAATATGCGCACCTTGAGTGTGAACTATTAATAGTCGGTTTTCGATCTTCAACAATCTTCTCGCCTTTAAAATCTCCTAGCACAATGGGGATGCTTTCACCAATAGGGAAGATTGAATTGTGTCGAACAATCGTTGGGACCAGGCACTCCTTATATTTATAGCCAAAGAGTCCTATCCCATTAATGACTGAAAATATTAATTATATTGTGATTAGAAATCACAATCATACCTTAACTAAAAGACTCACCAATTAGTTGCCTATTCTCTTCAAACTCACCGGAATAGCAACTGCACATCTCAAGACTGATCTTACACCATTCAACGGTCAAAGGTTTGACCATAGTGATGGCCACCAAAATAGAAACTTCTAACAGTCTCCCACTTGGCCAAACTATGTCAATAAACTCCGATTACCAAATGTTAGCTAACTTTCTTTGAATGGTCAGCTACAATCAATCTCAATCAAAGTCTTTATAATCAGTCCGGTCCAGCGAGAATTTCAACACATAATTAATGTAGTCAATATATTATGTCATCGATACATGACCGTTCATTAGTTACCGTATTGGAAATTATCACCGACATGGATTCCAACTAGTATGATTTCACATAGATTGCAAGTTTATAAACTGAATGGTGATTACATGTAAACTCAATCTAATATTGGTCATACTTTATTGCCATCTACTGACACCATATGTTCCAAAGTTTTATTTACATAAAAATAGAATAGCAAATAAAGAAGATTTATTTATGAATCAATTAAACAAATGTATTCACTCACATATATCTACTCTCAAAGACTATCAAAATTATTAGTTAACCCTATGCACGCAACATGCTCCAAAAAGAGCTTGGAAGGTAAGCCTTTAGTGAGAGGGTCAGCCAATATGAGTGTCGTACTTATCTTTTCAACAGATATAATTTGATTCTAAACTTTCTCCCTTACAACAAGATATTTTATATCAATATATTTGGAACTCCCATTAGTCTTATTGTTATTGGAGATAGCTATTGCAGCGGAATTATCACATAAGATTCTCAGTGGCCTTGAAATACTATCAACAACTCGAAGCCCTGAGATAAAATTCCTCAACCATATCGCCTCACATGTTGTCTCAAAACATGCAACAAATTCTGCTTCCATAGTGGACGAAGTAGTCAGCGTTTATTTAACGCTCTTCCAAGATATAGGTCCACCTACAAGCATAAAAATATAACCCGATGTAGACCTACGAGTGTCTTGACACCCAACATAGTCAGCATCTGAATAACCAATTACTTCAAGGTTATTCGACCTTTTGTATGTGAGCATATGTCCTTTAGTTCCTTATAAATAGCGAGAAATCTTCTTAGCTGCTTTCCAATGATTCAAACCAGGATTACATTGGTACCTGTCAAGTATGCCAACTATATACGCTATATCTGGACGAGTACAAACTTGTGCATACATGGGACTCCCAACTGTAGATGTATAGGAAATTATCTCCATCTGCTTTCTCTCCAGATCGATCCTGGGACTCTGAAGTAGACTAAATTTATCACCCTTAATGACAGGAGCAACAGCAGCGGAACAATTGTGCATGTTAAACCTTTTAAGAACTTTATCAATATAAGCTCTTTGAAACAATCCCAATATGTCACATGCTCTATCTCGATGAATCTCAATTCCTATCACGTAGGAAGCTTCACCAAGATCTTTCATATCAAAACTTTTTGATAAAAAGTTCTTTATATCATGTAACATGCGCAAATTACTACTCGCAAGCAAGATATCATCAACATACAAAACAAGGATGATAAATTTACTCCCACTGATTTTAAGATATATGCATTGATCCACAGTGTTTTCTTTAAAACCAAAAATTGAAATGACTTCGTAAAGTTTTAAGTACCATTGTCGAGATATCTGCTTTAAACCATATATAAATCTTTTGAGTCTACAAACTAAATGACTCTCCCCTCAACCTGAAAACCTTTAGGTTGTGTCATAAATACATTTTCATGCAAGTCGTCATTCAGAAAAGTAGCTTTAACATCCATTTGATGCAATTCTAAGTCAAAATGAGCTACTAATGTCATGACTATCCGAAAGGATTTCTTTCTAGAGACAAGGGAAAATATTTCTTTATAGTCTATTCCCTTTTTTTGAGTGAAACCTTTAGCGACTAATCTGACTTGTATCTTTCTACATTACCTTTGGAGTCTTGTTTAGTTTTATAGACCCATTTACAGCCTACAGACTTAACTCCTTCAGGTAACTCACAAAGATCCCAGACCTAATTATGTTTCATTGATTTCAACTCATTTTCATGGCTTCGAGCCATTAAGTGGATTTGTCGCTCTTCATGACTTGGCTAAAGGAATTTATCTGATTCCTTTCTAAAATCAAAATCACTCTCATTGAGGTAAACTATAGTCACCAGAAATGGTTGGCTTCTTTGTTCTTTTTGATCAACGTAATAGTTGATCATTGGTAATCGCCATGGGAGCAAAAACCTTCTCAATGTGGGGTGTGTCATTAGGCATAGTCATAGGTGCATCAACAATTGTTTGAATAACTGATGTTGGTGCAACTTTTTCTTGGATAAAAGGGATAGGAATTATAACCCGATTTTCCTCAAAAGTGATTGTCTTAGGCTCAACACTCCCATTGTTCTCACGATCCTCAAAGAATTTGACATATCTAGTCTCAACAATCCGGGTACAATGAGTGGGGTAATAAAATCGATGGCCTTTTGACCTATCAGGGTAACCAATGAAATGACAACTTATGGTTTTAGGATCCAATTTTTCTAATTGTGGGTTGTACACCTTTGCTTCAGCCAAACAGTCCCAAATGTGTAAATATCCTAAAGTCTATTTTCTTCCTACCCATAGCTCATAAGGAGTTTTGGGAACCGCCTTACTAGAAACTCGATTTAGGATATGCACCGCTATTTTTAAGGCTTCTCCCCATAGGAACAAGGGCAACTTAGAGTTGCATAACATGCTTCTCACCATATTCATAAGAGTACGATTTCGTAACTCAGCTACACCGTTCTGTTCAAGTGTTCCCGGCATGGTGTATTGAGCGACAATGTCATGCTCTTGTAGATACAGGGCGAATGGTCCTGGATTACGACCTGTGTCAGAGTATCTACCATAGTACTCTCCGCCTCTATCAGATCTCACAATTTTAATCTTCGAATTGAGTTGTAACTCAACTTCGGCTTTATAGATTTTAAACATATCCAGGGCCTCAGATTTCTTATGAATGAGAAATATATAACCAAAACGAGAATAATCATCAATGAAGATAATAAAATACTTTTGACCACCAATAGCGGGAGTTGGAAACGGTCCACAAATATCAGTGTAGACTATTTCTAGCAAACTCGTACTCCTGATAGCTCATTTCTTATTAGATTTTGTGAGTTTTCCTTCAACACAATCTACACAAGTAGTGAAATCAGAGAAATCGAGCGCATCGAGTATATCATCGTTAATTAACCTCTTCATTCTACCCTTAGATATATGGCCTAAACATTTATGCCATAAAATGGAGGAGTTGTCGATTGCTTATTTTCGTTTTTTACTAATTTTATCATTCACATGCTTAGAACCTAAAGATTGGGCGTAAGATGAATCCAAGTTCAACTGATAAAGATTGCCCACTAATGAGCCACCACCGATAATATCAGAATCAAATAATAGAGTACAAATATTATGTCCAAATTTAAATTCAAAACCTAATGAATCCAATTTAGAAATTGAGATAAGGTTTCTAGTGATACTTGGAACGTAAATAGTATCAACTAAATCCAAAATGAAACCACTATCTAAAATGAGACGGAGAGTCCCAATGGCCTCCACGTCTGCTTCTACTCCATTTCCTAGTTTGATGGTACGTTCTCCTTTACTTAGCTTCTTGCTGGATCGAAATCTCTGTATTGAATTACTTATATGAATAGTTACACCAGAATCTATCCACCAAGTATTGCGTGGAGCATCAATATAAAGTGATTCAAAACACACAAAGGCTACGTCATTACCTTTCTTAACTAGCCAATCTCTGTATTTTTGACAATTCTTCTTAATGTGTCCCTTCTTTTTACAGAATTGACACTTGATGCCAGAAGTAGATCTGCTAGCTTCTCCTTGTTTGGTTTCCAGTGGAGGAGCTTTTACGTTCTTTCCTTTATATTGGCCCTGCTTGCCTTTCGATGGTCTAAGAGCGGCGTAATGGGCACTTTCAGGTTTTTCAGCCCGAAGTCTTTCTTCTTCTTGAACACAGTGAGCGATTAGCTCGTTCATCTTTCATTTCTCTTTCTGCGTGTTATAATTAATCTTGAACGGACCAAATTGTGTAGGAAGAGAAGTCAAAATGAAGTGAACAAGAAAACCCTCAGAAAAACCCATGTCCATTTCTTTCAATTGAGTTGTCATGCCACTCATTCTCATAATGTGCTTCCGTACGCCACTATGACCATCATATTTTATGGTTCCCATTTTAACAATTAGACTACTGGCAAGTGCTTTAGAAGTCCCTTGGAATTGTTCCTTAATGACTTACATGTATTTCTTTGCATTGTGCAAGTCAGGAATACCTCCTCGAGTCGCATCAGTGATGGAACTCTTTATGATCATGAGGCTCATACGATTTGATCTATCCCATTTTTTCAAATCCGTATTGTTCACTGCCAAATCCTCAGCTGAGGCATCAGCTGTGAGCACTTTGGATTTATCAGATCGTATAGCATAGTCAAGATCCATATAGTCGAGAACAATGGCAACTTGAGAAATTCAATAGGCATAATGGGTTGGGCATCGGGTCGGGTCATAGGCCTTAGTGGTCGAGTGAGCTATGGGCCCTGTGGGCCAAATAAATAGCCTGGTGGTGCCACAAGGCGGCTCGGCTGGGGCCAAAAGGCCAGCAGGTCGGAGCCAAGGGCAGTGGTCGGGCCGGCTTGAAAAGGCCGAGTGAGGTGAGGCCGGACGATCCGGTCAAAAACCTGAAACTCCCCTTTTGCTCATCTTCCTCGAGAATTTGTTTTTAGAAGTTGCAGCAGAACACACTTAGGGCTTACCTCCTCCTTGGTGGCCGTGGAGTAATTCACTGTGACCGGCATGTCGGCCAGTGCGGACGTTGGCATGCCGATCCGGTGTGAAAAAGATCCCACGGCAGGATCCAAAGAACCACCATTTTTTTTTTTTTTTGAATTGACCATTAGCGCGGCCCTTAGGGGCTTATCACTTAGATGATCGGCGCGACGGTCCGGTGTTAAACGATCGCTTGGTCTTGCCGTCGGTGGTCGAAAAACTTCACCGGTAGCAGGGATTGTGCAGTGAACCAAAAAAAAATTTTTTTTTATAGTTGCAAGAAGCAGCGCATTCGCTCCTGTGGTCACCAAACCCAATCCATTGGTGCGTCAGTCCGAAATTGACCCCAGGCCGTCGATAATGCCGATCCGGTGGTAGGAGAATCTCCTTGGCCGGCCGACCAAATTTTTCTTATTATTTATTATTATTTTTTAAAAACGGCATAAATATATTGCCTTGAGGGAAAATACAACATCGATACCCATATGAAAACGTCAATTCGTTGTTTCAATCGACCATGCACCGATATAGCTCTGATACCAATTGATGGAATCCAAATACGGATCCTTCGATCCATCCATCCAAAATTAAGCCGTAGGATCTAGGCGCATGATCAATCAAAACTAATAAACATACAATCCATAAATTATATAAATATGCGCACCTTGAGTGTGAGCCATTAATGGTCGGTTTTCGATCTTCTCGCCTTCAAAATCTCCTAGCACAATGGGGATGCTTTTGCCAATAGGGAGGATTGAATTGTGTCGAGCAATCGTTGGGACCAGACACCCCTTATATTTATAGCCAAAGAGTCTTATCCTATTAAGGACTGAAAATACTAATTATATTGTGATTAGAAATTACAATCATACCTTAACTAAAAGGCTCACCAATTAGTTGTCTATTCTCTTCAAACTCACCGGAATAGCAACTGCACATCTCAAGATTGATCTTACACCATTCAACGGTCAAAGGTTTGACCATAGTGATGGCCACCAAAATAGAAACTTCTAACACTAAGGCCATGCGAATTCTAATGGTACAAGGGCTCATAATTTTAAATATCAGCCATATCTGGTACCTATTGGTTTGGATATAGACTCCAATTTTATATTGGGTCAAATATCGGGTCAATAGGTCAAATTTCATACATATTGGGTGCGCTACTAATCAGATATGGCTTGGACAAAATATTGAAAAATGCCTTTTTTATAAATAATAAAAAAAAAATCAATTATTTTGAAGACAAAAAAACGAACTTAGATGTCAGCCCATATATTATCGGACTTTAAGCCCCTGTGGGTACCACGTGATATCTGACTCTGCGCTACAGTTTCCATTTTGGCCTTTTCGGATGCTAACATGTTAGTTTGTATGGATCTATTTTCTGTCGAATTTTCTGTCGAGTTGCTTGGATTTAGCGCTAGACGACTACCCATGTTGACTGACTAATGGCGACTACCCACGTTGACTGACTTATGGACACAAATTTTACCGAAATTTTGCGAAAAATGCTGAAATGGGGTCAAACAAAAATTTTATATATAACTATATATATATATATATATATATATATATATATATATAATGTACTAAAAAATGATTGGCATGACTGACACCGTGCTCACACGTCACCACACACCGTCACCAATGGCTTTAAAGTGCTTAGGTACTAAGTTGCCTATCATATATAGGCGGCTATGAGTGTCAACTACCGATGTGGGACTAAAGGTAAGTTAGAAAAAATTATACTTTTTTTATATGCCACCTACTTTTTGCTTTAGCTTCAGTGCTTAGCACAGTTGCTTAAATATATTATTTTATATATTTTTGACTCCTGAAACTTTCCTGAAATTAATCCGAAATGTACCAAAATTAATCCGAAATGTACCGAAAGGACTCTCTATCGAAAAATTACCGAAAACGAAATTTGGCACTATGCTTAGCAAGAGCCCTCCATATCCGATGTCTCATACCATTTTGAAACGAGCCCATTATATAGAGGTCCAAGGATATGTGTTCAAGTGTAGAGATATTTATGTACCAATCGAAATGATCGCGACATGTAGTGTCCTTTTTTTGAAATGATGAGTGACATGAGACCAATTTACTAACTAGGGTTATACTTTTAAAAGTTAAATACCCTTCCAGCTGTCATTTTTAACTTTTTTAAAGTTTTTTTTTTCTCTATTTTTTCAAAATAGTTGCAAATTTATTTTTTCATACATATTTTACTCAAAAAAAGTGACTATCGAAAGCGAAGCGCTAGCACTTTGGAGAGCGAAGTGCCAATACTCCGAAACGAAGTGTCAACGCCCCTAAAACGAAGTGTCGGCGCTTCAAAAAAAAAAAAAAAAATTATCGAAGCGCCAATACCCCTAAAACAAAGCGTCGACGCTTCGTTTAGGGGCGCTGATGCTTCCATAAAAAGAATAATTTTTATTTTTATTTTTTTGAAGCGTCAACGCCCCTAGAACAAAGCATCAAAGAGCTTCGTTTAGGAGTGTCGGTGCTTCCATAAAATAAAAAAATTTATTTTATTTTATTTTTTTAAATCGAAGCCCCGACACTCCTAAACGAGGTACCGACATTTCTTTGTAGAGGTGTTAGCGCTTTGTTATCGTGTGATAGATGCTCATAATTTTTGAGCAAAATATACCTAAAAAAGTAAGTATGACACTTTCTTAGAAAAAAAGAGAAGAAAGAATTTAAAAAAACTTCTAAAAAAGTCAAGAATGACTGCTGAAAAGAAATATAACTTTTAAGATATTTTTAAATTTTAACCCTAATTAATAAAGTAGACCGATGCCACCCATCATTTTATAAAAGATGCGCTACGTGTCGTGCCCATACCAATTGGCGTAAAGATATTTCTACGCCCTTTGCCATTATATAGATGATAAAGAGGACAAAGGCGTGTACCATCCATATATAATATAAACTAAATCCAGCAACAGTAACTCCAGGCCAACAAAAGTTTCTAGCCATTGAGACTCTAGCACATAAACCACTTCTTAAGAGAGCTAGTAAAGGTCGTTTGAGAAAATTGCTTAGTATTATGTATTAGTGTTAGCTAAGTGGCAAGAGCCCACTCGGATCATTTTTTGAGATGTGTATCACGTGGAATTGACATACCTACCATTTGATTGGTGCTTCATAATCCAAAGATCTTTGGTGTGAATTATTGGGTTGAAAAACAATTTCTATCACTTAATTCAAAGCCATCAAACACCATCTAAATTGATGGCTGCCATGTAAATCCATCATACCATTAGTTTTAGTTGATGTTTGATCGCATTGCTTCAGACGATGGAGATCGCTTTTATTCCAATCTTCTCAAAAATAAATCCTACGATCATGAATATCAAATACCACATCCCACATGATGGTTTCGTATCACACAAATCCGAAAAGGTGAGCCAAAACCTGTACTTGGCTCCGCTAGTGATTTATAAAAAACCTGCAACATATAGTAGCCACGTTTTTAATTCTCGTAAGTTTAGGAGAAATAGCAGCACTTTAGGAAAACATTAAATTACACCACAAATGTAATTATTTATATATCGAGTAAGTCCGCAACACACTGACATAACATTTACAGTATTCATGAACAGCTTTCAGAATTTTTTATATTTTTTTTTTTTTGGAAAAAAGAGGAACAGATGGGAGCGAAAGAAAGAGGGGATGGATGATGTAGTCATATAGTTTTCCCTTCAGACCGTTCCACGACAATCTCCAAAGGGGCTCAAGTTGCTCACAGCCATCAAGCACTTGCGAAGCTCTATCCTGCCCAGCATATCATATACTTCAATTAACAAAAACATTATCAGATTTCAATAAACAATAACGTCAAAACTACTCTAAAATAATAAATTTTATTGTTTAAAAAAGCTTACAATATCATGGACGGCTATGCGTTGGACGTCATGAACCAACACCGTATGGAATAGGTGCCAAGTCTGATACACTAGTAAATAATAGTTGGCAAGAGGGCAACTCCACTGTTTCTACAGTCAGTTGGTATCATAGTGACCAAATTCTGACTTACTGGAAAAGTCAAGAATAATTCACATATTTTCGATGAATTTCAAGAATTTTTAGCGAATTTTCCAAAATTTTCCAAGTTTTCTAATTTTTTTAACTTTGATAGTTTTTTGATTAATACATTTTTATAATTTTTTTCATTTTTATTTTTCCAAATTTAGACCATTTTTTCTCGAATTTAACAAATTCTGCTTAAGTTTTTCCAAGCCAATTTACTCCAGAACCCCAATTTGGTCACTATGGTTGATATGATGATCAATTGGTGTCATATTGGGGGTAGCTAGCCATTGAAATTTGATGTTGCCTCCATTTTATGACTGTAGAATGGATTGCCTTCATCGAATCCCAAATATCTTTACCAATCAACAAAGTGCTAGTTTTTAATTGAATCTAGATCTGCTCTGCAGCCTCCAGGGTTTGGCACAAGCACAACTTATTTATATTCGAGTCTAAACAGCACTTGGAGGATATAAAAGGTGGGCTTATGTCGGTAGTTTTTCAGGTCAAGGCTCCCACGTCCGATCATCAATCAATCATAAAAAACACAGTGATTAAGAGGCTCAAATGACAAAGACGTATTACCATTTTGTATAATGGGGTTGTAAGCAGTGTATATTGAAGTCTGAAATTTAACAAGGGAATATATATATATATATATATATATATATATATATAAAGAGAATTGGGTGTTCAAGAAATTTCGTTGAGCCAACTTTCAAAATGACTAAAATATCTTTGTTCTTATTTAATTATTCCCAATATTCAAAGAGTATTTTATCGAGGATTTTAAAGAAAATATGATACTGGATAGTAAATTTAAAATAATATTTTTATTTTTCGTAATAAGTTAAACCAACGAATTTTGAAAGTATATATCGCTTGTTTTACACATTCAACAAATCTTTGTATTGGTTCTTTAAACTTGTTGCTAGACTAGATAAATATGTGTATCACGATATTTCAGGTCTCCCTTCCCTTATGGTTAATTGTGCTTTTACTTCACAGGTTATCTAAATTACTCATTATTACTACTTTTGACAATACCGAAGGTATCCCTACTTTATTGAAATGTTGGTGGTGACTACTGTCTTTTTAGTAATTTACATGGTTAAAGAGACAACTCACTGAGCAAAGGAAATCCTGCAGAATTAAAGAGAACGGGGTATCCAATTACCCTTAGAATACTAGGAATTCACAAAACTACTATCACTGGTCCGAAGCTCTAAAGCAATTATGACAAAATCCAAAATCGAAGTCGTAATCCGTATCGTTAATGTCTTGAATTTGGGGTTTACGCAAAAGGGTGAGGGCAATTTTAGAATTTTGTTGGTTTACAGTGGATTTGACTTTTGAGAGTGAAAGAAAGGGTTTCTTTTTGAGTGCCTTTATACCCACCCACCGAATCTTTGAATTCACCCACGTTGAAACCCATTGACTGCTTTGAATCCGTCGGTGTAGATCATTTTTCATCCAAATCTTTCACACAATGCATCTTGAGATCATGCTCTTATCATCCACCGTCGGTTTTTTTTATTTCACATGGTATCCATTTAAAAAAAGTGACCTTAACATCTCGTGGAACTCAACACGCTAAAAAAAAGTTCACTTTTTGAGATGTATACCACATGAAATAAAAAAAACATATTGTCTGATGGTACGCCCATGATCTCAAGATCCATTCTGTGAAAGATTAGAATGAAAAACGCTCTGCATCTTCAGATCCAAATCAGTCAATGCGTTTATATATAGATGAACTCAAAGATTCAGTGGGTGGAATTAAAGGTACTCTTTCTTTTTTTGCTTTTCTAGAGTAATAGGTACGGCTATTTGCAACTTGCAAGTGAAGATTTGGTCTTCGTAGCAAAGGTTCCCACCAATACAACGTTGACTTCCTTGAATTGGACGATCAAGATCTCTTTTTAAAATGGCTAAAATATCCTCACTTTTTTAAATGTATTCCTACTATTTTAAGTTAAATATTTAAAAAAAAAAAATTAAGTTTGTCCTCTAATGGCAATGTACCTATTTTTTTCCTTCAATTTAAAATTTGAAATAAGTGATATTTTTTGGGTACTAATATAGTGTATATAGTTTAGTATGGTGCATTCGTGTTTCGTCTATATCACCATTTTTTATGATCTCAAACAGTACTGTCTCATCTATTCCAATATAAAACACAAGTTTTTGATGTTCATGGTAAACATGTGAGCAATAACTTGTAATCATTAGTAAACTTAACATAAAATATCTTATACGGATGAAAGATACAAGTGGTAGAGTTTGTCAGACTCTCATTCATTACAGTTTAAAGCACTCTTTGGAGTAAATATTCAGTGCTTCCTTTTACACCTATTTAATGTGTAAGGTACAAGGGTTAATTTTTCACGTATTTTAATGCTTATAAAAACTTCGAACAATATGGATGGGGTTGAACACAAATAGGAGTTTATTGGAAAACTATCTATACAAAAACCTTCATCATTTCACCGAGTAAAAGAAACGTTTTTGTATTTAATTCGCATGGAGTAAAATATTAAATTGGGAATCGTTCTTAAACACTAGCCATTCCTCTTTCGCCACCACGTTACATGTGTGACTACTATTAAAACGAGGTTGTTGAATTTAAAGTATAGTTACAAATAATCTTCTCCAAAATCCATCGAATTTTCTCCTCCTGCAAGTTTCCTTTTCCCAAATCCCAAACATAGCTTATTCTCTCTCACACAACAAAAATCTCATCTTCTCAGCGCGGAAGACAGAAAATAGAATTCAACCTCTACAACTTGCAAGATCGAACCCAAAGTTTTGGAAGATCCAACGCAGGGTGCTTGCATTTGTCTAATTTTTTTCTTTTAAGAGAACTATAAACTAATATGGCTAACTGTTTTCTTCCGTTTCATCAACAATTTCGTTGGAAGATTCATGTTATGTTTTCTTCTTTGAGTCCACGGAACATGGAAGTGATAGTGAGTTTACCGGTTTGAGTGGTTGAAGTCAGAAGTTTGCAGCGAGAGTTGTAGGTAATTTCTGCTTGGTTTTTCTTGTTCAGTCTTTGAAAGGCAAGTTTATTTATTTATTATTATTTTTTTTTAATAATATTTGAAACCAAAAAATTAGTATTTTGGTTATCAAATGGAAGTAAAGAACAGTTCATTGATCTGGCATCCAAAAGGAAAAAAAGAAGAATATATATATTTTTTGATAGAGTGAGATGGAGAGATAAGAACTATATTAGGACTTTCTTTGGGTTATATATATTTTTTTCATTTATTTTATTTTATTTTTTACATAGACTTTTATTATCTAATGTCAGTCCTACTTGATGTTGTATCTTATATTTAACATTTATACAGGAACCTTGGTTGCTTTATTTATTTATTAGTGTTTCATGTTCACTCACTCCTAACACTATTATCTGAATGTGAATTATCCTTAAATTCTTTTCGCACCCAGACCCCAGATCATAGCAAAAGGAACTAACTGCCATATTTTGTCGCCAGTCACAAAGAAACGGCCGGGTAATATCCAATGCCTACTTTATGCAAAAAAATATGTTTGCATTTTGATTGTGCAGATTTATTTATATTTATGGGTTTATATCCATCTTGCACCCTCTATATATATGGGTTTAGGATTTGTATAATCTATACCGTTAAAGTGCCATTGTTTTAGGATGTGTAAATGTTCTTATCCTATTATACTATCCACTTCAATAATGGTCCAAAAATACAACAATATGTTCCCCTAATAACTTGCATCATGTATACTACATGTCTAAATTATGTTGAAATGTTAGCTGCAATTAACTATCCATCATATGCAAGGAAAATTTCTCTTTCGACAACAACAAATTCATCAATTGAAATTGGCCCAGAACTAAAAGGCAGAGGAGCTTAGAAATGGCATACCTTATATACTTCTCCCCACTTTTTTTTTTTTTTTTTCCATTGATGTAATAGTCCCACATCGGATAGGTAAAAGTCCTGACCCTGGGCTATATGTGATTACGAACGCTACATGTCATGACGGGCTTTGGGTGGGGATGGCGAAACTTAACGCTCATGCCAGAAACAAAACCGGGGCGGGACCCTAAGCCCAGAACCGGACAATATTGTGGTATGTGAGTCTAGGTCGTCACAGAATGGTATAAGAGCCGAGGACGGTTTTTCTATAAGGTAGGGGGATTGCAATAGTCCCACATCGGATATGGAAAAGTCCTGACCCTGCGCTATATGTGATTACGGATGCTACATGTCATGACGCATTTTGGGTGGAGATGGCGAAACGTAACACCCATGCCAGAAACAAAATCGGGGCAGGGACCTAAGCCCAAAACCAGACAATATTGGGGCATGTGGGTCTAGGTCGTCACAATTGACATTTGATATACTCTAATTAGGCATTCCATTCTGATAGGCTTGGTGAAAACAAAGGAGTAAATTTCATTTTTTTAAATTCCCGCCAACATCCAACTCTAATGTTAAATGAAGATAAGAAAATATCAGACATTGTTTTCACTACTAACTTCGTTGAATTACAAGTATTACACATCATCGCCATATTCTATTTCTTCCATTGTTGTCTAGAATATGCTCAAATTGTGGCCCTCGGAATCTTGAGACTACTTACAGGTCTCACTCCATCTCCTTGTCAATGCTACTAAATGTTTGAAATCAATATATATGTTCTCTTCCAATTTTTTTCTCCCTATTTCACATGTGTAGGTTGCGTATAAAGGTTTGTGACGATAGTGGGGACATGTGGATCACTCTATTTCATAAAGAAGTGGATAAATTGTTAAAATGTAGTGTTGATGATCTAAGGAAGTTAAAGATATATACTTGTTCCTCTCTTTATCTCTGATAATACATAACATGTTCAAATTGCACTTCTCATACATATGTTCTTCCTTCACGCAGGATTCCAACATCGCCGAATTTATTAAATGCATGTCAGGGTGTGTAGGGAAGACATTCTACTTCATGATTAAAGTGAATCCTTGGGAGAATGCTGCAGAAAAGGGATTCCCCTATAACTGCATTGAACTTTTTGAACCTACGAGTTTAAAGGGTTCAACTTAAAAGAAAATGCTTCATACTTATTTCTCGCCCTTTCTAATTATTTCCTACAAGCACAGATCCTTACTTATTTTTCTGATGTAGGAAATGATGGACTAAAATAACTTTCTCTATGCTAATTTCAATGTGAGTTTTTCTTTATTGGTTTCTTTTCTGACATAGAGAGCTCAAGATATCTTCTAGGTATCCCCCCTTTAAAGTTTTTCTCCTCTTTTCCACATTATAGGATTATAGACATAATTTCTCATCAATTGAATTTGTACTTGTTCCTCTCTCTTACATATCACCAAACATCTATAATGAAAGTTCAATTACTTAATATTTCAATATCGTTCCCACTTAGCTATTTGTTTTCCAAAAAAAAAGGCGCCATACGTGCGAAGCACGTACATATGACTAGTATATATATATATAAATTAAACCTTCTTTAAGAAACAAGAAAAGAGAAAATGTGGTTATTACCTAGGAACAGCATGCTGAAGCCCGTGTTCGTTCAGCCGGTCTATCCACGAGAACCATCCCTGCTGGATTCTGAACAGGCTGAGCTCGAGGCAACCTTCTTGCTGCTTGCACCAAACATAAATACTGATTAACCAACTACGAAAATGTGCTAGAATTAGCATTGATAGATCATGAAATTGGAAATGAGAAATTTATAGAAAATATGATAACATTGGAGAAAAGAAAGATGACAAGCGTAAAACCTTTTATAAGCAGATGTCAACCAAATAAAATGAAAAGATCAATTTAAAAAAGGTACTTACCTCTAAGAAAGGTGCAATGTGGCACCCAAGACTGTTTTGGTACCACATGGACCAAGGGGACATTGCATAGATCAATTATATATATATATATAGAGAGAGAGAGATAGAGAGAGAGAGAGAGAGAGATCTGATCTCAACCGGTGTGTGATTTATACCGTGTGAAAATAGGAGTGTTGAATGTACCCATGAATGTAGCTGGGTACATTCAACACTCCAGTTTTCACACGATATAAATCACACACCGGTTGAGATCAGATTTCTCTCTCTCTCTCTCTCTCTCTCTCTATATATATATATATATATATATATATATATATATATATATATATATATGATCTATGCAAAATGTCCTCCAGACCATACACGTTGCATTGATGCGCAACGTGTATTGCTGGGATACTTGAGTCATTTGGTGACTCGAGTGAGAGGATCATCAGCCATAAATATATATATATATATGGGTGGGTGGGTGTGTGACGGGTAAGCTGGGATTGAACCTGTGACCTCAAGGTTGAGGTAATGTCCACCTTCCAGTTGAACTACAGTCTAAACCCCGAAGAATAAACGGGATGCAAGCAGCGTAACCTAAGAGTTCCGTGATCCTAGAATAACTATGTTTATAAATTATAATATCTTCCTCCATATTCAGATGAAAGAAAAGAACTGAAAAGCACCTATTTCATAAAATATGTCATTCACATTGATTGCAGTTTTGGCAGACGTTTCCATGAAGAAAAGACCATTCTCCTCAGCATATGAGCGTGCTTCCTACAAAAGCAAACATCAGCAACCTATCTGCCAATTAGTATGAATGCATTAATTCTTCACACTACATCTAAAAAGCAGTGTTACCTGGACACGTGACATGGGTGCCAAGCGTCAAGGTGCCAATAGATATTTGGCACGCCAATGTCTAAAAATTCTAATACGGCGGCACGACCTTAAGAAAAATAAAATATAGAACATATATAGAGAAAAATTGAAAGGAAATCTTAGAGAACCAATTTAGATATGTAATGAAAAGATTCATAGTATATGTCATGAACCTAAATAAAATAATATTATAGTGTAAAATCGTTTTTAACGACTCAAACCTAAATAAAAGTATATTATAGTATTAAAACGATAAGCATTTTAATAATAATATTTGGTTTTTCATTTATGCCTAGAAGTTTTGTGTTGCTTGAGGAGTGTCCAAGTGTCGGCATGGGTGCCAAGTGCCACCAAGTGTTGGCACGGCAAAAATCCAAAAGTATAAGTGCCAAGTTAACACTGCTAAAAAGTATAGCTGATAATTCCCATGCATAATATCAAATCTGAAAGATAGGTTGCAGGCATGTACACCGATCACTTCTTAACAGAAATTAGAAACAGAAACAACTGTTAAACATAAAATGAAAATTCATTTTCTAAACATTTCTAAACAACTGCAGTAAAAACTGAAGGATGATCCAACTCCATGTATCCCATATAAATTCAACGTGACATTCATGCCATCAGATCAGATCCTCGGTTAGACACTTGCCTTCTTTACAGAGAACGAGAGACGAGGGTTAAAGAAGTTTAACGTCCCATAAAGAGAGAGAGAGAGAGAGAGAGAGAGAGAGAGAATCAACCTAAGACTATCGTATAAAACCATCGCAATCATGTCACTACATAGTATGGGTATTTTTGAATGGAGCAGAAAACGGGCATGAGTTGTGCCACCACTAAGCTTTAAGATTCTAGGACAAGAATTCATCTTTGCCAAAGGTTAGAGTATATTCTACATATAGTTAGGAAGAAAAAGACCGTACATTTTTTATGGTTTTCATTCTTCAATATGAAATAGAAGAGCCCTAGGGTATGTCCTTGCATAACTTAGGATACACCACATCCTACAACGAGTTGTGGAGGCAGGGGTTGTTCCACCACTAAGCTTTAAGCCACAACATATATATACACTAAAAAGAGTCCTAGGGTGTGCCCTTGCAACAGAGCATACACCACATCCTATTGGGCCTATAATGGTAAAAGATCAAACAACCTATACACATTTTAAATTTAGATATTTAGAAATTTTCCACGTCGCCCATTAAGCTTGTGTGCCTAACATCTCGAAACTCCTTCAGACCATCTTTTTTCAGAACGGGAGAAATGGAAGTCACATTTTTGTTTTCGATAAGAAAATGAAAGTTCGCATTGCAATCATGGCCAAGGCGAGCTTTAACATAAACCTCACAGAACACTCCAAGAAGCTCAATTTTAATGAGCTCCCAAAAGTGTTAACAAAGCAACCCTAAAATCTCCAGACCCGACGCACTACATTTACAATTTTGAACACTGGCTTTTTCGGTTCTAATATCGATATTATTCTATTTGGTCAGGGATAGATCACCCAGGTTCGGGTCCATAAGCAGTGACAACTGCCCTATGAGGACTTATATTATTCTATTCAACTATCAAGTATGTGTATAAGTTTAGCATTCTACGATATTGTCTTTAATAAATTATTAAATATGAAATATCAACTATAAAGCATGATTTCAATATCAAGGATTTGGGGTTGCTGGTTTATAGAATATGAAATATTAACTATCAATTATCAAATAAGAAATATCAACAAATTTGCAGCTTAAACAAATATCAACAAATATCAACCCATATCAAATATGAAATTTGCATAGATTGGAGATTAATGTTTTTTAAATTACTGACCAAGCTAATCAGAGTATCAAACCTTAAAGTCTAATTATCATATATTAAAGGCCTTACATCAAAACTTAAATGTATGATTACTAAGTATTGTAGAAACAAAAACTATTAGCAGTAATCGTATAAATAAGTGTACATGATTGTAAATAACTATATATTAATGTCCGATGGACATTAAAACTCTGTTATTTGAATCTCCGCTCAAGATTTGAATTTTATGGGGAAATCGATCGCCATGAGCTATAGCCTCGCCATGACGAAAATATAGTGACGCTTTAAGTACACAGGTAAAATCATTACTTAAGTCTTCCAAAACATCTTAAAGAACCATTCAAAGGTAATTCAACTTCTATGAAGCTGCATGTCTATCTATTTTTGGTTCATGGATTCTTGTTCTTTCTCCGTAACTCTTGTACAAATTTTGTAAAATCATTACCTGCAGCCTTCCAGAACTTCTTAAAAAGCCATTCACCTTGCTGGTTGAACCGGTATACACCGAACCACACCTTTGCCAGTTTAGTCACCAGTCTGGTTTTTAAAACATTGATTAAGATGTCACAAGCATAAGGAAGTTGGAGAAAGGAAGACCATTGAAGACATGGATGGAACCAGTAAGATGTGAGGTGAAGGATTGCGAAGTTACGAAGAGCAAATTCAAGTGGACAAATAGGACTCTAAAAGTCGACCAACACAGATGGGATTAATTCTATGATGATGATGATGATGAATTTAAATTGGCAATGCAGGTCTACGCTTCACCTCCAGTTAGGATACTTGTCTTAGTGTTTGCTTATGATTTGCTGAATTTTATTTCAATTTGAGGTTTGATCATCTATTAAAATCTATGGAGTTCAAATATATTTTTCATTATCCATAATAAAATGAAAAATTTTCTAGTATTTGACATGCCCGTCCTCTATCTTACCAAGTGTCACGTCAGATATATAAGTAGAAAAATAGTAAAAATTTCCAGATTTGACTTGTTGCCCTGAAAAGATTGTAATAGGCTAACAAACGTAATATTTATTTTTTTAATTTTTTGTGCATGATTGTGTTCCCTTTTCAAGCTGGTAATATTTTCTTTTTTGTGTGATTGTGTTTTCCTTTCAAGCTGATTTTTATCTTTATCTCGTTGATTTTTTCAAAAATTCATCTTTTGTTTTCCAAATATTTCATTTCATACTTCTGATCTGTAGCGATGAACATTGTAAGTTGGTAAAATAGTAAATCCTTATATCCCTAGACCAATTTATACACTGATAATAAAACATCATCGAAGTAACCTTAAGATAACTTAAAATTTCAACTTTGTGTTTTATGCTATTAGTTTACAATTTAAAATGTGGACCCCAAATAGATGGAAAAAGATAGTGGTGGTGGTGATGATGATGATTTACAATTCAAGATACTTAATAGTTGGGTTACATCTGGATCTACCCTAAACAGGACCCAACCGGACATCCTAAATGGATCTGCGACTTAATAAATGGATCAGGTCCAGATCCAAAATCTAAACCAATTATTAAATGGGTCGGATCCAAATCTCCCCCTACCTGGACCCAACCATTGGCATCCTTACTAAAAATAAAATTCAAGCACGGTGAGGGTGGGTGATTAGGAGGTAAACAATCCTCCTACAGCTTCTAGATTTGGTTTTTGTTTGCACGATGAAAACTGCTCCCTTTGGTTGGGATTAGGTACGAACTGGTTGATGGTCTAATTGTATCCGGTTTTGGGAGGATGCTTGGTGTGTACGAAGTCATTTTTGGGTTTTCGTATCACTTTATAGTCTTGTGATTATGAAACAAGAGGAAGAGGAAGATGAATTTATTGAGTAGAGAGGATGACTCAGTTGTGTGGAACATTAAGGCAAGAAGGCACCTTCTTTGATGAAAATATCAACTTACAGAGTTTCTCTATGTTACTCTTATTAAAAGATCGTGCATGGATTGGAGGATTTGGCGCTCACTGGGCATAATGATTGGATCTTTCATAATCATGTGATTTCCCCTTAGGCTGTTGTGATCGAAATAGAGAAAATAATCTTTTCTTGGGTCCTCCATTGTAAGGAATTCTTGGGAGCGAAAGTGGATGAGATAGGCCACAGTTAGAGCAGTGATGACTCACGCCATTACTTGCCTTTTGGAGTCGATGGACTTCTTCTCTAAACTCTTGTTTTGTAATTTCCTTAGTTGTTTAGTTGTCATTGGTGAACAGCTTCTCAGTGTGTTGCCTTTTATAATTTTCATCTTCTTGCCCTCTCGTAATAAAAAAATTCGGCACAAACCAAAATAATAATATAAATATAAATATAACAAAAAATGAATTTCTGGGTGGATGAAAAGAAACGTAATTGACCAAAAATTCATCTCGGGTATTCTATGGACTTATCTATTAACATGTCAAGCTTTGACTAGCCAGAACAACCCTTGGCCAAAACAATTTACTCAAACTAGTTCAAAAAATGAGTCATTTTTTTAGGACAATGCTCTAAGCAATGCCATAAATACTTGACTGTAGAATATCTACAGATAATCTTTGTGGAAAGGATATATCAGTTAAGAGCATGGGAATATTCTAATTTTCCCTACCTTAACCTTTTTTTTACTAATTTCATATATTTAACAGCTCAAATTACAGAAGTCGCGAGAATGCGCCAATACTACGTGAAGCATGATTTGCTTCAAAGGAAAACACATGTCACACAAGTAAAAGGTATAAAACATGTCACACAGACTAAAGGGTTAAAAACAGACGTGCAACACAGAGGCCCACACAACCATGTTCAAATCTCTGGGTACATGTATAGTTGGGCACATGACTACCATATCAAATACCTTCCAGAATATAAGTGCAAGCTTGTTGTCATTATCCGAAGAAGATGATAGCATTTCCTCCATACCATCTTGGCAAAAGTGTACAACTGTACATTGGCTAATTGCTCTGCACTACTGAGTTCAACTCTGAACTCTGGCTATACAAACATAATAGACAGTGGATATATTGTGCCAAAGCTAATCCAATATTTTATTTTAATTTTTTTCTAGGTAAGCTGGGATTGAACCTACGACATAGAGGTTGGAATATTTTCAACCTTCCACTGGGCTATGAGTCAATCCTAAAAAGCTAATCCAATTTACCCTAGTAACAAATTCAGAAAATATAAAGCACTAGGGTGACTGCAGCTTATGGATGATTCCTTACCTCTAGTATGCATCTAGTACTTATTTTCCCAAATATTCTCACAAAAGATTTCAATGTGAGTGCATGTTTCTCATCTTAGAAATAAATCACAGACCAAATATTGAAGTGAAATAGTTTGGTGTATGGTGAAAAATTCAGGAATTATAACACACTGTGACTACAGTTTGTGTAGATGAGATGATACCTCCTAGCAAGGATCATAATTTCGGCCAAAATTTCGGTTTCGGGCATGACCAAGACTGAAACCGAAAGCGAAATCCAATAATTTGGCCGAAATTTCGGCCGAAATTTTGATCCCCATACAAAAGTGACCGAAATTTCGGTCCAAAATTTCGTTTCGGTGGGGACTGAAACCGATAATTTGGACCGAAATTTTCATCCTTGCCTCCTAGTATGCATATGCTAATTTTTTCCTGAAATATTATTGACCAAAAGCTTCAATGTGGAGTGTGTGTTCCCATCTAGGAAATAAACAACAGACCAGGATTGAACGGAAATAGTCTAATGTGACGGACTTTGGCATATGGACTACTGAGCATAAAGCGGATTAGATGATTGTTTTAAGCATCTTGAGTCAAATTCTTGGCTTTTTTGAAAGAATACCAACTATGAGGAAGGGCCGTAACTGAAGTGCAAGAAAAACATAACTGAAGTAAAATTTCTAGGATTTACTATTTAGCATTACAAAAAATTAACTCAATATAATATCCATTATCCATCAGAAGTTCAAGAAACATATACCAACCAAATCCAAAGATTAAGATGGCAGAAGGTAGTTTAAACTTATAAACACCAAGTGAATTAAAAAAGTGTAGTTACACAGTACTCAGATTAAAATTTAGAAAATAAAAAAGTTTTATCAAACCTTCAGTAAAAGGCAGACACCATAGATCAACATTAGCACCCTATTGAAAGTCCAAACCCAATAAATATTAACAGAGAATATACTTGCCTCAGCTGTCACCTTCCTTTTATCTTCCAAATCAGCTTTGTTCCCAGCCAGTGCCATCACCATGTTCGGATTACCTGAACCCAAATCGAATTTTGCATAAAATTACAACTCACGAAGCAAATCCAACTAACCCATATTCGAGCATACACTAATGACACAGTGTGTTTAGAGAAGATATTGTGGTCCGGTAGGAACTGGCTCCGTTGGAGGTGGACGGATAAACCCCTACGGGCCTAGTGTCCTACCCATAGTCGTATTGTCAGGATCTATTGTGCATGATTGAGTGGATGTGATTGATCTTTCACAATCTTCTTCCATCAAACAAGCACACTGCAATTGATAGACTGTGGTCGTCCAGCCATGATTAAACGGTCACAATCAAATGACCATGATTGAGCAATCATCATCAATCAATCAGGATATAGTGGTCGTGATCAAGTGATCCGACTTGTGCCAATGATAGAGTGGAAACTATTAAGAGATATGCTTTTACAATCACACATAAGCGAGCGGTTACGACATTGAAAAGATCTCACAGATACTGTAAAGTGATCACAGCTAGTGGCCATATATTCATAATTGAGCGTGCATTATCTTTCAAACAAAATAAAGCAGTCACAATCGAATAACCATGATCGTTCAAGCACCTTTCATGTGTTATAGCCACAATTGATCATGGATGAGCGGCCATGAGTGTTGGTGGCATGGTGTAGTAACCACAATTGAGCAACCACGAGTAAGTTGTCAAGAATTAATAATCATATGACTGAGTGGTCACGATTAAGACCATGGGTTAACAATCATGATGAAGAGATCACGACCAAGTGAGCATGATCAAGCAACCATAATCTACTGATTGTGATTGAACGATCTTGATCTTGGAGTAACAATCAAATTGCTATGATGTACAATGCTATAAGTTGAACACATACATCTCCAAAATAAATGAAATTTTGACATAAATTATCTCAACTAAAGCTCCAATAGCATCATATAATAATTAAAAAACAAACAAAAATTAGCCAGTGAGTAATTAATTATTTTATTAAAACATTTTGGAATTAGTTTTTGCTGGGCATCCAAAAGGTACCTTAATCATATTATGGATCACTTATGAAATGCAAATAAAATTGGTTTCATACGCAATGATTTTCCTTCATATCAAAGCAGCACACAGGTTGGAAGGATGTCACCTGAAGCCAATAATGGTTTCTCCTCACTTTGTGATTAATCATTGTTTTTTGGATATCCACCAGAATTCATGGCTACAACTCGGGAAATTTATTTATTTATTTATTCTTTTTAGTAAAACCTGCAACCCTTAATAAAAATAAATAGTAATAATTATAATTAATAGGTAAGCTGGGATTGAACCTACGTCCTAAAAGTAGTCATTGTGCACATTCACTGAGCTACAGGCCCAGTCCCAAGAAAGAAGGGTGTGAGATATTTATCGAACTGCACACCCATTGCATATCAAAGAAAGTTTCTATAGTTTTAGGAGTGTAACTATAATATATATATATATATATATATATATAGAGAGAGAGAGAGAGAGAGAGAGAGAGAATTAGATGAAAGACAAACCAACCGATTAAATATTATAAATGATGTGCTTTTATAACCGCTGGTGAAAATAAAGAGCAGGATAACAAAAATTTCAGAAGTGTAACATAATTTGAACAGAAAAAAGCAACGGAATGGTAGGCACCTTGTTTCTGAAGCTCTTGCACCCACTTCTTAGCCCGTGTGAATGATTCCTAAAGTTTTCAAAAGAAAACAGAATAAATTAATATGAAAGATAAAAAATTACCATGATATGTACTTCCAAATTTCATCAAAACAATATAATGATTAAACTTCCAATAAGTATAAATTAGCAACATGCTACCAAGTACCAGCAAACAAAGAACTACCAACAAAAATTCAAGTATAAAATTAGCTTCTTGCATTTCAAAAAAATTTCTTTGCTCCCTTGTTGTAATTTTCTTTTTCATCTTGTTCTTCACATAGTTTTTCAACAGCTAACAATGCATTTCCCAAAATTTTATGCGATAGGCTTATCATTATAAGTTACAACCACAAACTCTGGTGGGTCAATGTGCCAAATCCGAGAAGAATTCAACAGAGTAGGAGTTCTTGTGACCCAAATCACCCACCTAATTCGTGCCCATAGTTTTTGGCCTAATAATAAAGAGAATTAATTTGATCGTGGCTAGCAATTCACGTAAAAATAAAACTTCCGATAAATAAATTTAACAATATTAAAGATCACTTCTACAATGCATATATTTTTTAGAATAATAAATGTGATGACTATAGCTACAAAATCTCGAAAGTAGCGAAAAACCAAAATGAACTGTTCCTGGATTTAGAGACTTCGTAGGCTTTCCATACACTACTTATTAAAACAAATATCTAAAAGCAATCATGCGCATTAAAATAAACAGAGGAACTCAAAATATATATATATATATATATATATATATATATATATATATATATATATATAAATTACCGTGGTGGTTATGTCGTAGACAATAATGGCGGCGGCGGCTCCTCTGTAGTACATGGGAGCCAAGCTATGATACCTCTCCTGCCCTGCCGTATCCCATATCTCGAACTTCACAGTTGCATCATTTACCGCCAACGTCTGCGAAAAGAAGGCCGCGCCGATCGTCGATTCCTGATGCCAAACACAAAGTAAAACCCTAAGACAAATCAGAAAACCTAATAAACTCAAGATCTTTGAACGATCGCATAAATTTTCACGCGTCAACCCTAGAAATTCACGAAATTACCTGGAATTCAAGAAATTGACCCTTGACGAATCGCAAGACGAGGCTCGATTTACCAGCGCCCATGTCTCCCAAGAGCACCTGATCAGGATCGGAAATTTTGCAGATCCAAAGATTGAGATTGATCGAAATTCAATATGTATAAAGGGGAAGAATTAAATGGAATTGGGGTAAGGGTTGACTCACGAGCTTCGCATTTAGATTGTTGTTGCCGATGGTGGCCATAGAAATTGCAGAGACTCGCTTCGATTTATTTGCAAACAGAAAATGAAAAGATTACAGAATCTTACCGTCGAATGAGAGAGAGAGAGAGAGAATACAAATGAAAGAAGGCAAGACTCTTGCTTTTAAGCTGAAGGGTTCTCTGTTAGTTTTACAATAAAAGGACGAAAATGCCCATGCCTTCGTAGAATATAAATGGAAAGAGCAATTATTGTGTGCTATTCTTGAACATAGATGAGGTCTCCTAGTTTATCTAATACCGTCAAAATGGCTTCATGTTATCATTAAAGTATCTTTTTATGTTGCAACTTATGATCAAGGTGTCAAACTCAATATCGGTATCGGGTATTGGCCCATGGAGGACTGATACGAATTGGCCTATACTAATATGTATCGGCCCTTTAAAAAAAAATACAATGTCTCGACTCACACAAATACGTATCGGCAGATACTCAATGCGTATCAACCGATACCAAGTTGGAGGACCGATACATATCGGTTTGTAAAAAAACCAACTGATACTTATATATATCGGTATCGGCCAATTTTTGATATCTTACTCATGATCCTATGGACAAGAAACTCAAAACCTTTTCCGATGGTGTTAGATACACTAATCAAGATCACACGTGCTTAAATACCACAGACAATATTAGCTCAAAACCGATAAACGGTTTTGGAAGATGTTGACCTCTCCGTTTGCACCCCGGGCTTGGACCGAGTTAGAACCAACGTTCTAGAATTTCCCGTATTCCGAGCTTGTGTCTTAAATTATAAAAAAAAAGTCGGTGATTTCCAACTACAGCATGAAGTAGGATGTTGGTCTTATATATCCGTGCTGGTATTTTAGCATCTGAAAGCGTCCACTTCTTCATGAGAAAAGTGGCAGTATAAGAGAATTTATGCCAAAAAAAAGGGTTATATTTGTCCAACGTAGAAAATTTAGAGGCTCAAACATAACCTAATGCTATGTGTTAAAAATTCCATAGTAGAGTGAAGGCTTACGGAATCCACTTCGTTGTCTTTGCTGTCTCAGCCTCCACTCCTCTTTGCGTTATGCGCTACTGTTATATGATGATGATATTGGGCACTAGTGCGTCTGGAACGTATTTGTTGGGCCCAACCCAACAACTATTCCTCGGGGTTTAGGGGCTGCTAATTAAACCAAGAAAGGGCCTTAATTTGGGCTCTTGTAAGGATCGGTTTACCCTCCGGAAATAGCCTGCTACAAAGTTGGGGTTGTAGGCTTGTAGCCAACTCAGCCCACCGGACAAAGGCATAGCCAAATGGAGACTATGGAACCTGGTGTTGTAACGACTTGGATCCACATGTCAGCGATATTGTTCTACTCTGAGGCTTAGGTCCCTGCCCACGGGGTGTCTACAACCCCAATTTTGTTCTTGATATAGGCATTATATTTCTCCGTCTCCACCCAAAACCTCCACCCAAAACGCATCGATAATGTCATATTTTGGGCTTAGGTCTTCTCCCTAATTTTGTTTCTGACATTGGCATTACTTTTGGACGTCCCCACATACTTCTTATAGCCCATGCTCTGAGCATTACCCTATTCCTTGTGAGACTATTATGGTGTCATCTTCAATTTTTGAAAATAAATATAATCCGCATATTAAGTCAAGTTGTTGTGTGGGCAACATAGTTAGCAGGGGCGTAACCAAGTTTTTCTGTTGGTGGGGGGCTAACAATATTGATCAATAGATGTTAATAGCCATCCCCAATTTGGAGGGCTTGTACACTACAGATTTGGTGTCTTATATAAAAAAAAAAACAAATCTTATGCAAGTTTAAGAGTTAAATGGGGCTTCGGTCTCACACTCTTCTAAATGGCTCCGCCCCTGTCAATTAAAGGCACTTGCCCTCTTTTTACTTAGGTATGGAGATTGCGTCCCTTTCAATTTTGAGTTAATATTATGTACTTGAGTTGAGTACTAACACTCTTAGCACATGATCTCCAAAATCTATGGGTCCTTAACATTTTGCAAAGAGTATTAGTCGCGGACCTCATATTTAGAGCTGCGGCCGAATTCATGCAGAGTCCAGACAACCTAAAAACGTTGCATTCAGATGCTAGATCATGTATCTGTCATCTCTAAAACAACACTCGTTTTGGAGTGTTCAATCAGTCACATGAAACATGATTTCTTTTTAAATTATTTTTAAGACTTGCCCTTCAAATCACATGTCAAATATAAGATGATGCCTCCCTAACTTAATGTGTTGAACTTTTTTACCATTTGACCATAATTTTAATATCTTTTAATAAAAAGTTCAATATTTTTTTTAATCTTTGACCACATTTTTAATCGACCTTGACTAAGTAGCCTTGGCAACCGATCCTCTTGATGTGTGTCACATGGTGCTAACTGGACCGAGTGGAGTGCTCAAGGCTACACTTGGATATATAGTCCCCGTGCCTCTTACAAGCACACACACATATATGAAAAGACATTCAAATGCACAGTGGTGCCATGCACTCGGATGTTAGAGATGAGCTCTGTGGCACTTGATTGCGAGTTAAAATAATCCGCTAAGGGTTTTCGAAAAGGATAATATTTTTCTAACCTTTTAACCCTACAAATCATAAGTCAGTGTTTTCCATCAATCCCTTTACTATGACTCATTAGAATTTTGAACCTTCGACAAACTTTGGAACAATAGATAAGTATCATTTTTAATCTTTTTTGAAATGTACCTGATCGGCTTTAGGCAAGTTCTTGTGGTACCTTTACGATCTTTATTATCTAATTCAATGCAATCAAATGCCACAAAATAGTTAAGCGGTATATTGAATTTATATGGTAGCCATTAATTTTAGATGACATTTGATTACTTTGAATTAACTAATGAAGATCGAATTTTCACCCCAATCTTTTACATCAAAGATCTTTAGATAAAGACACACCGATCAAACAATATATATGTCAGTTTCACATGTTATACATTCCGAAAGGTGACCCAAGTACCAAGTCAACTGGCACTCTCTACTTATCTAACAATAACTCAATATATTAGAAAGGTCGCAAATTAATCATATCTAATTGAGTCATGATTTCTTCAACAAAATATGCGATGAATTTATAATTTATTCAATTTTAATGAAAAAGTTGCATATTAAAAAGCAATTTAATTGCAATTTTTTTTTAATTCAGCAATTTGGATGACCATCCTTGTAACTTGCAGAGGCACGATCATCGAGGGCATTGACTAATGAAATTGTGGTACGTTTTTAACCAGTATGATCGATAGTATGGGGAACCGCACCATGAATCCTAAATTATACAATGATCGGATGGGCTGGTCACGTTTTCACCAAATATTTGTTAGGAACCTAAGGAATGAGATCATCAAAGGTTCAACGGTTGAAACTAGGAGTAGAATGATAGAATATTGGTGCAGGGCACTATAGCATCATCACCCTCGTTGATCCAAAAGGTGACTTTTGCTTATTTTTAGTTTAAACTGGCTGGAGGCTTTTCCTTCATTTAGGACATATTTGTAGAGTTTGATTTAGAATTTTAGATTAATGATGAGTGAATGAGTAGAAACCAGAAAGAGACGGGTTCCTAAAAGTTAAATATGGAGTCATATATATATATATATATATATATATATATATATATCCTACTCATATCCCTATATTATATGAATTATAATACAACAGTACGTACGTAAGCAACTATATATGAACCCCATTTGGCACGCCGACAAAGTCGTGTGCCGTTCTCTCAACGCTGGAAGACCTTTGAAAACTTACGTGTAACTGCAGGGCTGTCAATGGGCCGGGCCTTTGCATGTCCAACGCCCTAGCCCTAGCCCTAGCCATACGCAGGCCTTAGTATGATTGGCCCTAATTCTGGTGGCCTTTAGCATGGTCAGACTTAGCCTTAGCAGACTTGAGCTTTGAAGTATTACCATTTTTTTATTATTATTATGCTATAAAAATATACCAATTGTTGGATAATAATAAATCAAATTAAACATATCAGGCATTTATTAAAAGGCCTAGCCCATGCCCTAGGGTTGGGCCTTACCCTATCTTAGCCTCAAAATTTGACCTTAGACCTAACATTCAGGGTCAGGTCGGGCTTTTAGGGCCGGCTTGATCCTTTGTCAGGACTACGTGTAAGGCAGTCAATAGGACCGAGCTAACCCTGTCAGTCCGTCAAGCCTGGACTGCATGTAAGGCAATCAATAGGACCGAGCTAACCATGTCAGTCCGTCAAGCCTGGCCCTAAAATCTTAGGAATGTGGGCTCAAAAATGGTGTTAGGGCCAGGTTAAGGCTTCAAAATCAAAAGCTTGTTATCCGTTGGGCCAGGCAAGGGCTCAACTAATTAAAGGCCGTATGGCTGTAAGTCTGGCTGCTTGTTCATCTCATTTATTCCCTGGTATATTATCATATAAATACATAATATTATTTTAATCAAATAATTATCAAAATAACCTTCAATATTATATTTAGATTCATTAGACAAAAATTATAAAGATATTTTGATAATTTAAATAAATATCTCTCAAAAGAGGTTTTTGTTTTCTCTCATTTGAAATATCTTTATAGATTTTTTTTTCTGTAATAATAATTAAAAAAATTAAAAGTAAAGTTTGAAACTCAACTCGAGCCAGTCCCGACCGACCTAAGCTAGAGCTAGCACTAGACATATAAAAAATCCTCTTAAGTTAGGGCCAAGCTAGGGCCTATCCCTGTCCCTTAGAACCGGGCTATGCTTAGAGGGACTGGGTCCTAATTAGGCCCGTTGATAACCCTACTTAGAACATCTCGAGCAGGAGAGCTTTATTTGGATAGCTATCCTCACCTATTTTAGTTGCTGCTAGTAAAAAAAAACTCCAACAAACACTTTATTTTAGCTGCTCATTAATCTTTAAGAGCATGACTCTCTTGCCCATCATTTAATCTTTCAAATGGTGCTTAAATAATCGTATGCCATTGGTAGGCTCAACGTGTGGGTAATCCACACAGTTAAACTGATACAACATAAGTTAACAGGTAGTGGGCCCAAAAATTAATTTTTTTGAGTGATTTTAACCATCTGATCTGTACACTTTAATATCAATCGTTGTGTGTAGTTTTAATGATTGATATGCAAACTCGCCAATTGGATGGTTTACATTCACTTATGGACATTATTTTTTGACTAAAACATTTTCCAATGATGATTTGCAGTTTGAACCGTTTAGATTGATCATAAATCGATACCATATGACATATTAGAAAACTACACTTCAATAGTGTGAGATAAAAAATCAAATCTAATGATAGTAGATTGTTTACAGTGATAAAAACATTGGTCTTAGCTATTATCCCCTCTTTAAAATATTTTTCTTTATTTTATTATTTTCCTTGGAGAGAGATAAATAGAGTTATCTAAAGAAAAAGATTATTTTAATGTTTGGATGTTGCTACCAAGGATCAAAATATCGGTTTCGATTGGTACCAAAGATCAAAATATCCTGAATTTTCACTGAAATTTTGGGATATCGACCAAAAATCTTATAGGTTAGGCCAAAATTTTGGTGCCCTTTTTTTTTTTGAAAACAAAATTATCAATAATTTGAAGGCCGCAATTTTTTATCGAATTTTTTGGGATTTCATTTCGGTAGGATCCAAAATCGATGCAATTCAGCAGAATTTTGGGAATTCCGCCGATATTTTGATCTATTATTGCTGTCGTAATAACTAAATTAACTGCTATTGGAGCAAAGACGAAGAAAGTATCAAAAGTGAGCAGATAGTTTCTCTGGTCAACGGCCTCATAAGATTGTCAAGCTTAAGAAGAGCCGGTTCCTTATAGAATTATGTCAAAAGCTGACATCACCCTCTGAGAATCCCTGATAGCCATGTTTTTGACTTCATGCGCTTGACCTTAGGATGGTGGCACACCCAGTGTTCTAGAAACAAGAGACAATTCCCTTTCACGCTTCGAGCTAGTTTGGTAGAGCAGCAAATTCGATTTTTAATACAAAACCCTGATTTGTAGCTAAAATCGTATTTGCATCCGTCTGCTAGCGAAGTAGGTCCTGCAGCTGCTGCAGAAAAACAATAAAAAAGTAATCAAACCTGATGTTGCATTGCAATTGCAAAATACCAAGGGTTGTATAGTTCCCCTCTTCGAATTTGATCTATCACCTGCTTTACTTTGTTAGGAATTCTACTCACTCTACGAACTCTCTATCGCGATGAATGCGAAAAAATAAGAAGATTCGGGCAATAATTAATCACACGCACAACACAACGATTTACGTGATTCACCCAATCGAGGGCTACGTCCAAAGGAGTATATGCACTATTTTTATTGAATGTTTACAGCACGCACACTCTTCTCTCTAGTGCAAACTCAATCAAGATCTAACACGATCTTCAACAACAAATCCGTTGTTAAACCAAAGACGCGATCCTTCAAATAATAGAGAAGAGATCTACCGGAATATAATCACGATTCCGACACAAGAACGACTTCAATCGAATCTTCAATCCACAAGCTATTCTTCAATACTTTTTCTCTCAAAAGTATTCTCACAGTTTTCTCATCATGAAACTTTTACCAAGCTCTCTCTTTCCCTAGAGAAAAAAACTTTTCACAATAGGCTCTAAGCTCCTTTTGGATACGTAACTCTCAAATCTCCTAAGAGTTGCAAGTATTCAAAACACTTCCAATATAGTCTCCTAATAACTTGGGATACCTTGGCTAAAGTGAACTTCCCGAAATTAGTCACTTATTCAAACCTTGCGGATCTATATCCGCCCAACAGTCAATCGATTGACATCCCAACCTCAATCAATTGACACCGCTCAACAGTCTATCCTGGGGATCTGCATCCGCTAATTAGTCAATCGATTGACTTTCCAATTTTAATCCATTGACACCGGTCAACAGTCAATCGATGTCAATCGATTGACATGGTTGGAATTAAACCTTATTCAACATACTTTGATGGTGGGTCTTGGAAGAACAAAACCTGCATCAAAAGTATTTTGTGTTTATCTTTCTATTTTTTTTAAATAGTTTATATGCGTCATCAAAAGTATTTGTGATTTCGACGATAAATTTTGTACCATCATTTTGAAACTTTAATTGGGATGGATGATGGAATCTAAATGGATCTGACGATCCGACTATCCAAAATTAAGTCTAAAGATCTAGGCGCACGATCAATCAAAAACCAACAAACTATAAATATGCGCACCTTGAGCGTTAGCCATTGATGGTTGCCGATCTTCAACGATGTTCTCGCGTTCAATGTCTCCTAGCACAATGGGGATGCTCTCGCCAATAGGGAGGATTGAATTACGTCGAGCTATCATTGGGACCAGGCACCCCTTATATTTATAGCCAAAGAATCCTATCCCATTAAGGACTGAAATTGCTAATTATAGTGTGATTAGAAATCACAATCATACCTTAACTGAAAGACACAATAAGCAGTTGCCTATTCTCTTCAAACTCACCAGAATAGCAATTGTACATCTTAAGGTTTGATCTTATACCATTCACCGGTCAACGGGTTTGACCATAGTGATGGCCACCAAAATAGGAACTTCTAACAATGGATTGATGGCTTATACATCAACTAGCGGTTGCATGACACTTAGGTGGCCTCCAAATTGATGCTTAGTTATCGGATGGACGAGGCCATTTTGGGGATTTTGGGGAAAAGCAAATTTGCATTTTCAAATATGAAAATTGACATTGGCCATAAAATTTTCTTTTGCATTGTGAACTGATAGCCACATTGTAATGGAAGGAAAAAATAGGAAAAAATGCAAGTGTCAAACAAGGTCTTCAAGATGGCAAGATCGAACCTCATCATGAGGAGGAGATTATCTAATTTGGAAATCTCGCAATCTACGATAGCGTTATTTAGAGTGTGATACACCTATCAAATGGTACATATGTTAATTTCATATGACACACATCCCTAAAGGTAACCCGAGTACCTAGTTACCTGCTGCTCGTGCTGCTTTATTGATACTAACTCAATTTCTCTCTAGATGATAATTTGGCAGGGGAAGACAGCAAGTCAATTTTGGGAGGTGTGTCATATGGAATTAAAATGTGTTCCTTGTGATTTAATGCCCATAATCTCAAGATCTATGGTACAAAGATTCAAATGAAAGAAGATCTCCATCGCTTTATTCAAAATGATTAAATGCAATCTAAAATAAAAAGTATAATGGACATATTTGATACATGTTAATTTTAGATGACATTTGACTACTTCAACCTATATGATAGAGATCATTTTTCGTCCTAATAGTTTTACATAAAAAAGTTTTAGATCATAACACATCTATTGTATGATGCACATGACGATTGCACGTGGCATAAACCTCAAAGGGTGACCTTAGTACCAAGTCACTTAAAACTTGCCCCACTTCTATCAAAAATAAATAAATAAATAAAACCTTGCCCCACTTACCTTATACTAATTCATTAAGATTTAAGAGTATAAACGTAAACCCCACGAATCCCAAGTTGAGCACTGGTGCTCTTATACTTGGGCCACTTTTTTTAGGAAGTGTGTCACTAAAACATCATATGTTCCTTGTGATTTGAATGACCTTATTCTCAAAATCTATTGCCTAAAAGAATAAAATAAAAAATAATCTCCACCATCTCATTCAATGTATTAAATACCATCTAAACTTAATGTACGTTTAGATTTACATGGCATCTATTAAATTTAGATGAAGTTTAACTGTTTAGTATGAAATGATGGAGATCTAATTAAGATAGTTATTGGTGCTAAATCAACAAAAGTACATTATTTAAAATAAAATATAAAAAAAATCATTTCTTGTGGGTGAGATTGACCCGCTCACTGTTTGGCATGTGCACTTAATACCACTATGTTCATCTATACTCCCAAGTAGCTAGACCATTTCATGACTTGGCTCCTCAGTCATCATGGGGTGATCAGCTTTATCAAAAGGCTAAAAACTCTCCTTTTGGTGCCTTGGATGTTCTGTTGTCTGCACCTACTCATAGCCCATGGTGGTCAACTGGCTTTGAGAAGATGAAGAGGCTAAATGAGAGTGGGTAAAGAGAGGCTGAAAGGGTTGAAGATACTTACTTTTTAGGAAAAAGGGATCTCATAATCACATCTGAATCTTCAGATAATTTGTGCAATATTCACACTGGATATTATTATTACCATTAACGATGACCTCTTGTGGTATCACGTGCCCCCCATCATGAATTCACTATATTTGTGAATCTTCTCCTTAGGGTGATCATCTTTCCTTTGAAGTTTCACAACTTTTTAACTCTTTTTTTTACTTAGTAACATAATTTCAATATGTTCTTCCCAGTAACCAAGGCTAGCCTAAAAGTAGGGCTATCAACGGGTCAGGTTGACCCGAATATTTTACCAGGTTGGGCACATAAACTTGATTAGTCGAGGGCCTGGCATGAGACATCCGCCCTGACCTTCGAGTAGGGTCATGCAGATGCAAGCCCGATATTTTATATATAAAAAAACCATGGATATGGGGTTTTTATTGGGTCAGGTATGGGTTGGAGTCAGGCGGGCATATGCCATTTTTTTGGGCACCACCTTGTTGGGTTGACTCTTACGTGAATAGATAAATAGGTACATCACCGTGTTACTATATATGCCACATGAACGCCTCTTTTACCCATCCAAGTCATATAGTGTTAGAAGTTAGAACATCATCTAAATCATCTAAACTGTTTTTTTGAAAAAAGTGGCCCTAAAATCATCTGGCACGGATTATGCTCAAGCGTGAGATTAGGTCATTTTTTGCAATCTTTGTATGTGTAATAAAAAAGTTAATCGTCTGATTGGAAGATCGTAATCTGAAAATATCTTGTATGAAAAACGATCTCCATTGTATGTTTATTAATATTCCTTTGAGACATAACCAAATAAAAATGGGGGTGTAGCTCATATGGTAGAGCGCTCGCTTCGCATGCGAGAGGCACGGGGTTCGATTCCCCGCACCTCCACTCCATTTTTAAAGCGTTCTTCCTTTTTGAATGGCACAACTGTAATTCAACTCGAATACAGGGGGTCCTTTTGATTCAAATCACATAGATAAAAAGAATCCACAAAATCTCTGCCGTTTCCCAGTGATGATAACTGATGCCACATATAGGCACAATTTATACAGCCATTTTCAAGGCTGTTTTTCAACGCAAGCTGGAAAGCCGTCTGAAACGGAAACCCACAGCAAACTTTTGAATCCCGTCACATATTTTCCCTTTTACCCCCTGCAAATTTCAGTTTTACCAAGAGATTGCAGCTTTGCTTTAATCATCTCGGCGAGAAGAAACGAAAAGGGAAGGACCCAAAATGGTGTTTAAATCAAAAGGTATCGTTATCGTTAGCGGTCTTGGGTATTGATTTGCCCAAGATGGATACGACTTGGCCGATACCGATGGAATAGACTTAAATTTAAACAAAACGAAAAGCAATCAAGAGAGCATTATTTCTCATACAATTTTTAGGAAATTTAAATCATATGATCTATGCAATCTAATAGCCACTGTTGTTCTCAAATTTTCAAGGTCGATATTAAAGTTCACCAATCGGAGAAGACATATTCTAATGATGGATTTTCACTTCTACGATTTAGATTGATCATAGATGTGTGCCATTTGACATAATAATATAGCACACTGAAATGGTGTAAGATCAGTAGTCTAATAACCTGTTTTGATTGAATACATTTAAACACCATGAGTGTTTAAAGAATCTTACACTATTAAAATTTTAAAATACACTTTAGTTCTCACACCATTGTATCATACTTCACTATTTATTACATGGGATTGTATATATCTGTTGTAAATCTAAATTTCATGACAGCCAAAGTCAAGAAAACAAAAAGGAAAAGGTAAAAAGGATAATGAGTTTGAGTGACATCTAAGCACCACAAGTGTGATTAAATATGATCTCACACCATTAAAATACACTTTTGATCTCACTACATTAAAGTATATTTAACCATTATATCCTATTGTGTATATATGTGATCAAACTCAATTGTCTAAGTTACAGTTTGTCATTAAAATATGTCTCAGCCAAAGGCGAGAAGAAACCAAAAGGTAAAACGAATAATGGGTTTTGATTTACATCTAAACACCAAAAGGTGTTTAAATGATCTTACTCCAACAAAATAATTTTTTGATCTTACAACATTAAAGTATTCATGACTCTTAGATCTTATTTATTGGACACGTCTGTTATCAACCTAAATTGTCTGAAATCCATCATTGAAACAAGTCTCACCCAAAGGCGAGAGAATAAATGAAAAGGTAAAAGCAATAATGGGTTTTGACTGATATCTGAATTCTGAACACTACATGATCCTACTCCATTAAAATACAGTTTCAATCTCACACCATTAAAGCTTACTTGACTATTATATCATTTTGTATACATTTGTGATTAATTTAAATTGCCTAAGTCGCAGTCCATCATTGGAAGATGTTTGAGCAAAAGAATGACACCTACAAGCGGATATGATTCATTGGAAAATGTCTCCCAAAAAGTTTGATTTTGGAGCTCTCTACTGTTCAATGTATGAGCTAGGCATAGATTCCTCACATCTTATAAAAAATGGTGTTTAAATGAGAGGATCAGATTCAAAGGTAAATTATATCATACTGCTTAACACCAGATGTCAAATTGTAGAGGATATTTATAACACCAGATATCAAATTCAGAAAAAAAAAAATATAGATCTGGTTTACAAAACTCCTTTTAAGAAGGTGTAAAAGTATTCATGATCACTTTAAAGAAAGCTACTAAATATTCTTCTTCATGCTGACATTGATAACCAGGCGTTAAGGGGTTCGCATAAACGAACGAAAGGTGTCTTAGAAATTAAGAGGCACATGAACAAAATACACAATGAATATTTACATAGAAACATTATGAAAAAGAGTACCTTTATTTCCACCTACTGAATCTTTGAATACACCCACACTGAAATTCATTGACTGATCTGAATCCGACGATGTAGATCATTTTTCATTCAAATCTTTCACGTAATGGATCTTGAGATCATGGGTGTGCCATCAGACGATATGTTTTTTATTTCATATGGTACACATCTCAAGAAGTGATCTTATTTGAGTGTGATGAGATCCACGTGATTTTTTTTTTTTTTTTTTTCTTTTTTTGATGAATAGCATTGAGGTTGATGGGTACTCACCCTATCAGTAGAAAAAAAAATCACCTCACAGTACAAGCAAAATCTGCTATCAGGCAGTAGAAAAAATATACTTGAGAGAAACCCAAGGATCAAAAGGAGAGTTTCGGCATCGCCATCGCCATCACCCTCACCCTCACCCAGACCCCAGGATTACACATCAAACTAACTGCAAAAAAAGAACAGGAAATAACCGAGTCAAGGAGAGCCAAAAGCTTGCCTAAAGACTCACCTAGCACCTGTTCACAGAAGCTGCAAAACACTATAAATCCCATACCCAACCCATACCAATAGCAGACATAGCCCCTAAATATGAAAACAAATTGTAAAATTTAGTCCCCGCTAACCAATACCCAGTTTCTCAGACAGTCCTGTATTGAGTGTGGCCTGAGGAATTTCAAGCTCTTAGCCCATTGAAAAGTCTTAGCTAGAATTTTGTTGGCCAAAATAGAGGATTGGGAGTTCTTGTTGCCGAATTTTTTTTTATTTCTTTCCTTCCAAATTAGCCATGTAGCAGCAAAAATCATCAAATTCCAACAGTCTTTTTCTTTCTTAGATTAGCCATTGATGAACCAAGATCTGAAAAACACACTCACCGAAGCGAGAATAACCCATTGAATACCCCACATATTGAAGAGATAATTCCAAACAGCCCTAGAATAGCTACAACGTAAAAATAAATGTGCATTGGTTTCCTCTTCCCTTCGGCACAAAACACATCTGTTAGGCAATTGAACTCCTCTTTTTTGAAGATTCTCTACTGTGAGAGCCTTGTCTAGCACTGCAAGCCACACGAAAGTAATGGTTCTATAGGGTGCCTTGGCCTTCCAAATCCACAGCCAAGGGAGCTTCGGAGTCACTGCAGACGCTAGTAAAGAATACGTGGAATGTACCGAGAAGTCTTTCCCTGTACTCAGCTCTCAGAACAGCTAATCCCTATTAAGAGAACTCGAGAAATTAAAATTCTGTAACAGATCTAGCAAAACGACAATCTCACGAATTTCATGATCATAGAGTTTTCTGGAAGTCTCTAAATTCCATGAAATTTCGCCAGAGGGGCTGATAGTAGCTGTATCCCTAATGCTGATGTCTTTGTTAGTCATAATAGAAAAAATGTTGTTGAACCTATAGCTCAAAGCATATTTTTCCAACCAAACATCCTTCCAAAAAAGAGTATCGGCACCGTTACCTACTCTAATGGATGCTCCAATACGAAAGAGGTGTCTACGATTGCCAATAGCTCTCCACGAAGGAGAACCTCCTCTTGAAGGAGCATCATTTATTTCCCACATGTTGCCCCCAGTTCCGTATTTCTCGGCGAGAATTCGACGCCAAAGACTATCTCGATCAGTAGCAATTCTCCATAGCCACTTAATCAGTAAAGCGTCATTGAAATCCTTCAAATTGGTGATCCCAAGACCTCCATCTTCTCTATTCCTGCAGACTAGGCGCCAGTCTGCAAGATGATATTTACCTCTCTCGTCCATCCCTTGCCATAAAAAATCTCTTTGCATCTTTTCCAGCTGATTTCGAACCCAAACTGGGCAGGGAAAAAGAGACATAAAAAAAAACTGGTAAGGCCGTAAGAGTAGACTTGATTAATGTGAGCCGACCCACCAAAGAGAGACATTTACCTTTCCATCCGTCAAGCATTTTTCTAGACCTATCTATAATATGTTGCCATATTTTCTTATTTGGTAACTTCGGGCCGACGGGGAGGCCGAGATACATAAAGGGCAGTGACCCAGCCTTACACCCAATACCTAGCGCCAATCTCTCAACCTCAGCCTGATTCCAACCTATCCCCATGACCTGAGATTTGTTTAAATTTACTTTTAGACCAAAAATCGCTTGAAAAAGCAGAAGGATTTTCTTAATAATAACCAGTGCCTTGGCTTCCCCTTTCATAAATATAATTGTGTCGTCCGTATATTGCAAATGCGAGATAGAGGTGGAGTGTCTAGACAGATTGAAGCCTAAAAAATAATTCAAATCAACAGCCCGCTACAGTAATGCATAAAGAACCTCGGCGACGATGATAAAGAGGAAAGGAGATAAAGGGTCTCCTTGGCGACGCCCCTTCTCAACCGGAAAAAAACCTTCAACAATCCCATTAACAATGATTGGCATCCAAACTGAGGATATGCAACTCTTCATCCACTGAATCCATTTGTCCCTGAATCTCATTTGATGTAACATATAAAGGAGAAAATCCCATTCGACATTGTCATAGGCTTTCTCCAGATCTACCTTAAAAATGAGCCCTCAATTCTTCTTACGGTGCATGCTATCCACACATTCATTGGCGATGAGCACTCTGTCGATTAGTTGACAACCTTGTAAGAATGCTGACTGAACAAGTGAAATCACCGACGGCAAAACTCTTTTAAGGTGGTTGGCCATAACCTTCGACATAATTTTATATAGGCTGTTTATAAGACTAATTGGGCTGGATGCTCCAACCTCATTCGCACCTTCCACTTTCGGGATAAGCGAAACAAAAGTGGCATTCATCACTCTACTGACGATACCTTTCTCGTGAAATTCTCGGAAGACTAGAACCATGCCCTCCTTAATTATATTCCAACACCTTTAGTAAAAAGCTAACGGGATTCCATCTGGTCCCGAAGCCTTGTCACTAGGAAGATCAAATACCGCTAATTTTATTTCGTCTTCCGAGAAAGGTTCCTCTAGCTTTTCAGCCTCCCTTAGAGAAATAGAATTAAATTCCAGGCCATCTAATTTGGGTATATTAACCCCTTCGTGAGTTGGACAAATCTTCCATCAATCTCTTCATGGCTCGAAAACGAGGAATTTTGCGATTGGATTTGAGTAATTAAATTGCGTCTGTTAGCCGCCAACATTTGGAAGTACTTGGTGTTTCGATCACCCGCTGAAACCCAAAAGTACTTTGAAGTTCTTCTTTGAATAAGATCCTAAGGTCACGCTCTTCCCTTGAAAGATATCCAGACTCTTCCTTAATATCAATAGATTTAATCTGGTGAAGGAGATTTCTTTTTGTGACAAAAATGTCGCCAAAAACATCTCTGTTCCAAACGATAAGGGCGCTTTTAACTGCTCTAATTTTGGACATGAATCTGCAATGAGCCCTATTGCCTTTTTTTGGATCAATCTAGGCATCCTTAATGACCTGCATGATAGAGTGGTTTTTAAACCACATAAGCTGGAAATGGAACCTCTTAGGTTTGGAAACAATAGACCTGGGATGAAGAAGTAAAGGGCGATGATCAGAAGTCGGTCTAGCCAAAGCTTCTATCATATAATCCTGAAAAGTAGCATCCCAATTCGCTGAAATAAAAAACGATCCAATTTGGAAAGAGATGGATTATCTTGCATGTTAGACCACGTGAAAGACCCTCCTGAAATAGGCATATCCAATAACTAATTTTCAAAAATGAAGTTAGAAAAACCAGAGGACCCATTTGCTCCACTCCTTGTCATGTGGCTTCTCTCTGATAAAAATCCGGTGGCATTGAAATCCCCGGCTATGCACCATCCCGCAGTTCCCGCTGATAGGCTTGAATTCGCATCTTTGAGTTTTGACTAAAGATCTTGCCTTAAACCATCAATCCTTGGACCATACACATTAGAGATGAGAAATAGTTTCCCATCAGGAATGCTTTTAAGCAAGACAGTGAGACTATTAGATCTCTTAAAAAACAAAACTTTGGAGAATTTTGAAGAGTCTCATACCGTTAGCAAACCTCCCAATGCCCCAATTGAATCGATAACTTCCCAGTCACCATAATAATCGAAACCCATTTCTCCTATCAAACCTTTATCTACTTTCTGCATCTTAGTTTCCTTTAGAAGAAGAATTTCAACCTTGTGGCGCCTAACCAGTTCCCTTATGTGCCTCCTTTTATCTGAGACACCAAGCCCCCTAATATTCCAAGCCAAACAAATCATGATAATTTAGATGTCCCTTCCCCTGTGATGTGAAATTTTAATTGTGATATTTTACTCGCAAGTGCACGAATCGGTTTGTATATAGTGGGTGCGGAGTACGAGATCGTTCCCACGAAGACTAATTTTGAAAGATCTAAAAAGACAAGCAATTCCAGAAATCTACTAAGATCTAACAGTATTCTACCAGTTTTATGATTTAGGTGGTTTGATGAGATGATAATTACTGACTACAAACTAAAACTTAACTGATAATTTAAAAATAAAGATAAAGATGAAGATACTAAATCCTCCCATCTTTGGTCCGTTCTTCCCATAATACAAATCTATGGATTAAACTATGAGATATACCAATGAGAACAAATATCTTTTATGGAAGATAAATGGTCAAAAACTCCGATAGGTTCCACATTACATCCCTGCAATCAGGACTTAGATGATTTTCATATATAGATCTGAGATCAAGGGCATGGCTCGGCACACTTGATCTCAGGTTCAAATAAAAATCATCCCCAAAGTGGATAAAAATTTCAACAATAATACCACCATAGATCTGAAATCAAGGGCATGGTTCGGCACACTCGATTTCAGATTATAGAGTAATTAAGATAAAATTACCATTACAGATCCAAGATCCAGGGCATGGCTCGGCACACTCGATCCCGGATCATAATCGTAATTAGATCCACATGATGAAAGTAAAAAGACCATATAACAATGATTGGATAAAATTACCGTCACAGATCTGAGATCCCGGGCATGGTTCGGCACACGCGATCCCGGTTAGTGGCGGGAATTTCATCCGTTCTTGATAGCACAACAACCATAAAATAAGATCTCATATCTTAATCCTAAATTTATATTATTAAAAGTACATCCCTCGGATGGGAATCATTAGATCCCCATCCGTATGAATTTAGCCACACATATTGCAATTAAATGACATAAATAAATAAGAAAGAGAAAATAACATTAATTTAATAAATTAAAAATATCTCAACTTCAAAAGAAATTACTTTGATCCAAAAGTATGATGGTCTTCAGAAACGAGAATAATGCAGGAATAAACATGAGCAAAAATATAATAAACTGGAGGAATGAGTACTGGAAATTAAAGGAACAAAGCTCTCAAAAAGGAATAAATAAAAACTCCCTATTTCTATGTCTAATTATGAAAAATAAAGACTAAAAATTAAAACTCTAATCTCCTATCTCTCTAATTTCCCATTCTCCCTCGAAGTGTTTGAGTCGCTTTAAATAGATTCTCGGTCGCAGAAGTCTCCCCAGCCGCCAATTTAGGGTCGATTAATCGACCTAATAGGGTCAAAATCAGCTTTAAAGTAGTCAATTCCGTGTCAGACTCTCCTTCTCCTCGATTAATCAACCCCCAGAAATCCGTGAATTTTAGCACACTTTTTGTATCAGACACTGCTTCGGTATTTCAGCCATAACTTTCTGTCCCGAACTCAGATTGAGGTGATTCTTATGCCGTTGAAAATCTGACGAAAAGATCTATAATGTTTGTGTTTTGACAATTTCATAATTCGGCCATATTGAAGGTCCAAATTTAGCCGCAAGTCGCACCAAGTTCTCGATGACCCAAAGTTACAGTGTTTTGACATTATTTTCAGAATTCTTGGGCTGTTTTCCACACTTGGCTTGTATTTACCTGAAACACTTCAAATATAATAATTCTCATCAGATAGCCTTCATCGGGCAGCTAAATATAGGTATTTAGGGGTGAAATATCATCATATTTCAGTACTCATCACCCTGCATCTCCTTTTCTTGAAAATCAGACTGTCGCTTCCAACCGTTTGAGTTCTCTCTTTTTTGGAAAGTCTGTACCTCTTATTTGTATCAATCTCCGGAACCTATAATCTCGCTTTAACCTCAATGAATTCCATAATCTTTAGAAGCTCCTCTTCTTTGCCTTCGAAAGAAACACCCAGGTTCTTGCAAAACTCCAAAGCACTTTGGGCTCGGATACATTCCTGTAGTGGGAGATCAAATTGGTGGAAGGGTGAATTATACTCTCCCTCCCTCAAATTATATCCTTCTCCAAAATGGAGATAATCCAACCCTTGATTCGGAACCTCTCCTTCCTCGCCAACGCCCCGGAGCCTCCCAAATCACATCCCTTTTTAGATGCAACTAATTCTAAAAGATCTATGTCTTCAATAAACTGTGGATGTTCTATTGTAGCTTCGAAACCAGGAGGGCATCTTTGTGAGAAACTATCCTTAATAAAATTGTTATTGGAATACCTCTCCTTACGAGCAGGACTATTGTCCACAGTTTACGAGTAGGAATATTGTCCAAGTTTTTGGCTTTTTCCCATCAGAAAGCAATAAAATGTCAATGAAAGACCTGCATAGTTTTCTAGCTATTTTGGAAAAACTCACCGCTTTTTGGACTGGGCTCACTAAAGATTTGAATTTGAAATTTGAAAAGGAAATAGCTTCCTTACTTAACGGTAACGTGTCACGTGGCGTCTCCTCAGTCGGACTCTGCGTAAGGGATGCAATGTTTCGATTTCGCTCAACTGTTCCGTCCACCTCAGATTTATTCTAGCCGAGAGAGTTGCACTTGGGGATAGGGCTTTCTGAGAGTCTTTCTTAATCTACTGTCATTTTTGTGGGAGCGGGAGCGCCGGTGGGACCGGGCGATGGACCAAGAATGAGGAATCTCCAGGTCCCCTTGCCTCATCTCTATCGATCACATTAATCGCTATTTGATATATGCAATTTTCCACTCTTAATCGAATCTGCTCCGGAATTTGGACCCCATTTACAATAGATAGTTCAATGTACCGTATCGTTCATTCCCATACATTATACCGAACGATACATTCAATGTATCGTTTGGTATCGTCCGGTACCAATACGTATCGTCCGATATGTATCGTTTTTGAGCTCGAACGATACATATCAGGAAACCAAAATTTTGATCCTTGGTCCAGATTGGATTGACTGTAGTCGAACTCCACAAATCTTCCCCATAATTCTGCGATGCTAATGAAGGTATCCAAGCACCAAGCATGTAGCGGGACACCCCTAATCTGAATCTAGAGAGGGGAACCGTGTCTCCCTGCCTCAGAAGTAACCTGGGGAGACCATTCCCTGAATGAAACCTTGAATCTGGTGCTCATAAGAGATTTACCTTTCAAGCCCTTTTCCTTGCCATCAGCAGAATTGAAAATGAATAGAAAACTATTGGATCCGAGAGAAGATGCTTCTGGCCTCTTGTCGTAATTGTAAACTTCATCTATCCACCTTCGAACCTTTGGGAGGCAAACGTCTCGATCCGTAGTACCGATCAAGCAACGTCTCAACAAAAATCCGCTACGATCAACAGTATTTCCAACTTCCACCTCTGCTTGAATAGCCTTCCTTCCTATCACTGTAACGTTTTCCAGTCACCCCGATTTCTCTAAAAAATGAATGGGTTTGAGAATAGTTTTATTCCTTCCGACGATGTTTTAGCCATTCTGGAGGTCCACCTGTTGATCCTTGGTAAGCCTGGAGAGCCTAGCATTTCTCTCTCTGACTATGTCGTTAGGTCTTTTGGAGTTATTGCATCCGTTTCGATTGCAAACCACCCTAAAACTGAAATTGTGATTTCCACAAGCGCCACACATCTAGTCTCCAACTCTCACGCTTTTTGTGACTAGTTTTTTTCTTCCCCACGAAGTTCCAGCCATTCTCCGCCGATTTTGGGAGCTAGAGGTGGAAAAAGAAGGGTTTCGGGGGGGGCCGGGGGCGGGGAACAAGGTTGAAAGGTGGAGAGAAGCTAGGTTTCGGGGGGGAAAATAGGGGGTTGGAAGATGGAAAGAAGATGGGTTTTGGATGAAGTTTGGATGAAGAAATCAAAAACTTTTTTGGAATGGATACCATATTAAATCAAAAACCGACAGTGGATGGTAAGAGCATGATCTCAAGATGCATCATGTGAAAGATTGGGATGAAAAATGATGTGCATTGTCGGATTCAAAGCAGTCAATAGGTAAGCGTGGGTAAACTCAAAGATTGGGTGGGTAAATATAAAGACACTCTATGAAAAATTATGAACCCACCCCAGACAATGGGCTTGGAGGGTGAAATTATCATTTTACCCCTGTGCCTGTGTCGGGGTATAATGTCGGGGATATAGCATTACTCAAACAATATTATATTCATTTCAGACGTTACAAGTAGTCTAATGCATATAGATGGTGTAAGATTGTGAGTTTTATGTTTCTTTGACTTTCAGACCTCATTCAAATACTTTCTAACAATTCTCAAATCTTAGATTTCTATTGATGCCTAATGATCTCTTCTTTAGCAAACTTATATTCTTAGCTTTTACTATGATTCTTTGTTTTTCAGGATTATCGTTTTTGAGTTACTCAAATGATCTAGTTAATTTCCATGTAATAATCGAGCTGTTAGGTGATGTGTCCTAAAATTTGTACTCGCAAGTGTACGAATCATGATATAGTCAGTGGGTGCAAAGTACGAGATCGTTCCCACGAGGATTGGTGAGAAAATATAAAAACAGAAATATCAATTAACTAAAAGAATTTCCACAGATCTTTTACAGTAACTAACAACCTAGAATTATGATAACTTTTGATAAAACTGATAAATACTAACGAAATCTAAGAGATTTAAACAATTAATGAAAGATAAGGATTGGGATGCTAAATCCTCCCATTGTAAGTTTATCATTTACAAAATATCAATCTGTGGATTGAGATATGAGATCTTTAACAGATTTCTCAAAAGAAGAACTGCCCTATACACACGTGAGTTCTAAAATATAGATCTGAGATCACGGAGATGTATGATTAACATCCCATGAGTGTATGATTAACACTCACACCTCGGACAATATTTAGAACCCAATCTCTAGAGTAATTTCCAAAGTACGATCTAAAATCAAGGAGATGTATGATTAACACCCCATGGGTGTATGATTAACACCCACACCTCAGATCGTGATTGGAACTCACCACTGGGATAAAATCATACTATCAATCCGAGATCAAGGAGATGTATAATTAACACCCCATGAGTGTATGATTAACACTCACACCTCAGATGGCAGTAAAACTTCACCCCGAGATGGGTAATAATTAGGATGAAATCATTATTGCAGATTTGAAATCATAGGGCATGATTAGCTCCTAGATCTAAGACTGAAATAATGATTTCACCATTTTCAATGAATATTAGGGTCTTAAAAAGCATCTGACATCTCAATCACAGATTTATATTAATATAAATGAATACCACGGATGGGGTTCATTAGATCCCCATCCTTAATGAAACTAGCCACACATAACTAAAATAAGCAATAAAATAAATGCAGAAGTTGAAAATGCCATTAAAATACCGTAAAGAATTATCCACAAAAAGCTTTAATCCAAGTACGTACACCTCCTTCTTGAAAGTGGATCCACATCAGAAAACTAAGAATTATCTTCTTCTCAAAATGAATATTAAAAAGGTAGTTCAAGAAAATGGGACTCAATGCTCTTACACTTTGAAACGCAGAAGAAACTAAAAATAATAAAAGAATGCAGAAAAATAAAAACCCTCTAAAAAACAGAACTCTCTCAAAAGAAGAATGCAGAAAAATAATAAGAATCAGAATAATCTCCGAAGGACTCCCCGAATGAATATATCTCTTAGAATATCTTTTTCCTTAATTGCCAAAAAAGAAGCCGCTTTTTTCTCCAAGATTTTATTCCGTGAAAAGAGTACCGAGATTCTCGTGGCCAAACAAAATTTCGAACTCAAATTCAAATTTGGTCGATCAATCGACCTCCCAGATTTTCGTGAATTCCCGCTACACTTTGCATTCAGACACTGCCTCGGTATTTCGGCCATAACATTTTATCCCGAAGTCAGATTGAGGCGATTCTTGCGGCGTTGGAAAGCTGATGACGAGCTCTACAACTTTTATGTTTTAATAATTTTCTGAATCTGATGTCTTGAAGGGTCAAATTGAGCTCCAAGTTGTGATAAGTTCTGCATGATCTAAAGTAGCACGAATTTGATGTTATATTCTGAACTTTTAGGTTATTTCATGCTCAACACATCTCCAGGCCTGTAAATCACTAAGACTATATAAAACATGTTAAATGGCTTTCATCAGATAGCTAAATGTAGGTCTTTAGGGGTGAAATATCATCATATTTCACTGCACATCATTAGGATTCAAGCATCTGAGTGTAGATTTCATGAGCCCCTCTCCAATTCTTTTGGCGCTTAAAGGAATCTGATGCTTTCCGATTAAATAACTAGAAAAATAGTTAAGATGCGGAACTTTATTATTTTATGATGAAAATACTCCAAATATGAGTAATTGCTGAGTCCCGAACGAGGCCCTATTTCATTACAAGAAGACTACAATAATTTGAGGTGAGAGAAGTGATGGATCAGGTGAGAGGTTCCCCTGGAAGCCACCAACCAAATTCTAGGGGAACCAAATAGGTTTGTTGCATGCCAAAGGCTCTCCATTGGGAAATCTTGAATTGGTGCACTTTTTATAGGGTGTATGTCAAAAAATTGATCATCTATAGTTTGAAACGCCTACTCTTATGTGATAAATGGGTGTCACATAAGGTGTCTAAATTATGAAATATTCGTGGTGGCATGATGGGGTGGATGGCACCCCATAGGGATTAGCCCAAATTATCATTATAAAAAATAAGATTATTAGCGAAGGTTTTTTACAGTAAAAAATTGTTACTATTAACAAAAAAACTATTAAAGGCTAGTAAGACTATTAGCGGCAATTTTTTTTTATTAATATCGGTTGTTTTTGGTTGTCGCTAATAGCCTTATTTTTTATAGCGCATGCTTGGGACACCCTATGTTATAAAAAGGGTTAATAATAAATTATACTCTCCTTATCATGGTTAGGATGGTCGGACACTGCCACATTTAACATGTCGTTAATCCATTGGAGACTTCAGCCTGTAGCACAATGGAAGGTTGATAATATTGTAATCTCAAGGTCGTAGGTTCGTTCATAATAAAAAAAAAAGGTCGCAGATTCGAGCCTAGCTTACCTATTGAAAAAAATAACTATCCATATAGTCATAGGCATCATAAGCTTATGAAGCAACGCTTAACCAATGAATGTACTAATTGGCATCCATTTTTCTTAGTATGCACTGATCTTCTTTTTTATGTGAAAGGGTTAGAACTGAGGACCCTCCAACCTCAATGCTACTCATCAAACTTAAAAAAAAAAAAAAAATTGGCATCCATTTTCAGGTTGTAATTCAACAAGTTTTACTCATTTATATATGTTAGAACATATTTATCATAGATTGTTTAGAGTAACGAATCTGTGAGAGCCCTTCTCAAGAAAAAAATGAATAGATTTAAAGAACGGTTTCGAAACTATCATCAGTAAGAGTGGTTAATAAATTTGCAAGTATGTTGGACACCAATATTCCAATAGATAGTGGTGGAGCCACAATTTTTTGTAGTGCAATGCGAAGTACAATGGTGGAGCCACAATTTTTCATCGATTAGGTGCAACTGCTCTGTCCTTAAAAGAATTGGAGAATTTTAAGTAACAAGCGCCTAGCCTAACTCTTATATTGAGGCCACATGTTACACATGTTTGACCAATCCAATTAGTTTAACTAGCAGCCCATTAGTGTCATCAGTCATCACCGTGCACTTTTAGGCCACATGTTGCACATGTTTGATCAATCCAAATTCACGTATGCCCATACGATGCACATGTTTGAAGAAATTGTATCATCATTTATTGTTTAAAAAATTGTCATTAGTCAGCCACGTGTTGTACATGTTTGATCAATCTAAGTTGTTTGACTAGCAGACTATCATCAGCACATGCATCTAACCAAAAAAATTATGCTCATTACCAAAGTCTTAACCATTAGATTAGTATAGTTTAATTTTGACCGTTAAAAGAATAAACAGCAGTTTACTGTAAAATACATGGATTCAACGTTTCATATCCTCTCCGAAGGCAATGGATATGATTTTTTACGCACTTTAATTCGTTATACGAATGTCTGTCTCAATGAAATATATGGCTCAAAGCCATGTGGCCTAATAAGTAGACGATCATAGCCGAGGATTTAAAATAGATAAAGGGGCATATCGGCAGGATTCTAAACTTATATATTTCCAATATCTAAGCATTATATTTTCGATATCTAGTCAAAAAGGTTGATATTAATGTAGACTATTTTTTTATTTTAAATATAAAAATATATATAAATTATTTAATAAAAAAAGTTGTTATGCATATTAGTCATATAAGCAAATACTAGCTAATATTTGGGATGCAAGCTTTGAACCGAATCCTGAACTGGAAACCAACGATTCCGGACCAACCCAAAAACCGAACCAAGGGAGTAGGATGAGAAAACTAAAAATATAAAAAAAAAACTCGGGAAAATATATTAAAAAATAAAAAAAAAGTGAAAATATTGACACTGAACTAAAACAAAACTGAAAAAGCTGAAATATTTCAATTTCAAAATAGAAAAAATACCATACCAAAACCGATTCATTTTGGTTCGATTTCGGTGTGGTGGTAATACGATGAATTCTTTAAATCGTAATTGAGATCGTTTTTCTTATTAAAATCTTCCACACAGTAAATCTTGAGATAATGGGTCTACTTTTAAATGTTGATTTCATGTGACAGACATCTAAAAATTTAAATGTGATACTAGACATATCATCAAAATTTACATTCACTTTTTTATGCGTACCAGGTGGAATCAATATCTGGCCGTCTTATAGTAAGCCCATTAAAGCACTCAACGGACTTTTACTTTGTTATAATGAGATGCCTGAATGATAAAGTGGTGTGGTAGAAAATAGGAACACCAAGCCTTTTTAAATCCCATCCATCACATAAAATGATAATACCAACTCTTTCTTAAACTCGACCAACACCTTACATCTCACAAGTACTACGGTAGTATTCATAAATACCATTTATCGTACATCGATATACCATCAAACCACCCCCTCCCCCCACGATATATTATACCGTCTCCATCACCAATCAATTAAACTTCTCTCCGATAAAACCCGATTTTATCACGCGATAAATTCAACTAACTCAGCCTCGCATTTCTAATCTAATAAAGAAAACCAAACACACCCTCTCTCTCTCTCTCTCGCTCTCTCTCTCCTACTTCAACAAACACTCACCAAAGCTATGTCCTCCGACCACCCTCCAAACACTTCTTCCTCTACATTTCACCACCACGTACCACCCCCACCACCTCACATCTCCCCCACCTCCGCCGCGGCAGCTTCCTCCTCTTCCCTCGCACGTGACTACCGAAAGGGCAATTGGACTCTCCACGAGACACTCGTTCTCATAACCGCAAAAAAACTCGACGACGAGCGGCGTACGCGAGGCGTCGGTGCAGAACTGCGGAGCTCGTGCAAAACAGCGGAGCTCCGCTGGAAATGGGTCGAGAATTACTGCTGGGAACACGGGTGTTACCGTAGCCAGAACCAGTGTAACGACAAATGGGATAACCTGTTGCGAGATTACAAGAAGGTGAGGGAGTATGAGGCTGGATCAGACGGTGGAGATCGTCCCTCCTATTGGGTTATGGAGAAACATGAGAAGAAGGATCGGAATCTACCCTCCAATCTTTTACCCGAGGTGTTCGAAGCGCTTCACGAGGTCGTTAACCGGAGATTCCCTCAGAGAACCGTGATGGCAACGGCGACTCCTTCATCAACGGTTGTAGTGCGTCCTCTTCCGGCGGTCGTTCAGCCATCGGCACCGCCGGTTACGTCCACTCCGCCACCGGCGCCGCCTGTTTCAGGTACCGATTATATGGAGGTGTGGGTTTTTTCTTGCTCTTCTAATTTCTCGAGAGAAGTTGGGTGTCGGCTGGAGTTTGTATAAATATCAGTCAATGTCTCGAAGTTTGAATTTTTTTTTTTTCCTGTAACGGTTAAGAGGAAATAAATGTAATAAAAAGCGTTGTGAGCTGGTTCTGTTATATGGTCATTTAATTAACAGACTTAATGTTAGTAAAGAACTAAAGAAGAAACAAAAATTAATGCGATTTAATAAATTTGGTTTTCTAAATAGTTTACCTTTTGGGATTTCAATTTGAAGTGCAATTTAACTTTCCATAATTTTTTAAAATGTTTTTATCAGTTGCAAATGCCATTTTTTGCTAACTTACGACTGCTCATTGATAAATTTATGTTTTTTACATTACTGTTTATTTATTTATTTGTTCATGTTTTGAACAAAGAAGTATAAAATAATTGTTGCTTTTAGATTAAATTATTGTTTATTTTTTGAGCGTGTATCATGGAATCAAATTTTCCCATATTCCAATACTTAGGGGACTAATTACGTCGTGGATTTTGATTTTCTAAGTGAACCATGATTAATGATTCCATTATTTTTTTTAAATATATTTTTACAGTAGAAGAAGTATCGGGTTCATCCGATACTGAAGGAAGTGAGAGATTGCACTCTGATACGAAACGCCGAAAAGTTCGGAACCTGGGTTCAAGCATCGTCCGCAGTGCTTCGGTGATTGCTCGAACTCTCCTCGCTTGTGAGGAGAAGAGAGAGAAACGACACAGAGACGTATTGGAATTAGAAGAGAGGAAGCTCCAGATAGAAGAAAATCGAACGGAGATGAACCGTCAAGGTGTCGCCGGTCTCATCTCAGCGGTTAATAATCTCTCAGACGCCATTCACGCACTCGTTTCGGACCGACACGATACGAGATAGTAGCCAAGTTGATACCCAAGTGTCACTCCATACCATTATTTGCCGAATTTTTTAACGATTCGGATGTAAATGCAAATCGGTTTGATTATTATTGTCATTATTATTGTCATTAATTATTATTATTATTATTATTATTATTAACTGTTTAATCCATTTATTTTTCTTTTGCCTTGCAATATTTGCTCTTTAAATTATTTACTCCAATTATTTTTCCTTTGCTTATATTTGCAATTCTTTCTCTTTGAATTGTGATATGTTGGTTGCATGCACATAGGGGGTGCAAATAAAAACCGAAACCGAAATCGACCAAAATCTGAGCCTTCCGAACTGGACCGAATCCGACAATGAACCGAACTGATTTGGCCCAATTCGGTTGCAGTTTTCTACTGTAAACACTGAAATCGGGCCGGGTAGTGTGAGAAAAGTGAAGAAACCGAAAAATTTACAAAATTTAAAAAATATGAAGAAAAAATAAAAAATTGAACCCACCGAATGGGATTGGGTCGGTTTTGGTTTAGGGGGTGTAATGTTCAGTTAACTGAAACCAAAACCAAAATGATTCAGTTAGGGTTTGATTTTGCAGAAACCGATTGAAAACCAACTGAAATTTTGGTTAACCAAATCTGCACCCTTAGTTGCACAGAGATCTTTTGCGCTCTTTTTATAAGTGGCATCAATTGCCCAAAAATTTGCATTTCATACATTATAATGCCCAAAAATTTGCATTTCATACACTATAATGCCACTAATTTTTTGGAGTTCACTATCGTTTCGGTGCCAGCCGAAACCGATATATTGGTCCCATAATTTGCATTTCTTACTCTACTGACTAATATATCCACATTACCAACTATTCAACTATCTTCACATCCATCATTCAATAGGTAATACAAAAGTTGGCCTTCGTGAATTTTAAGGACCCTGAAATTCGTGACAGAAATTGTGTTGACTGTATGACCACACGGATCTGAAGGCAATTGAATTAGAAGTTTCAAAGTTGAAAATCACCAAATGAAGTAAGTTCTAGACTCTTTAAATTGATAGTTTCGATCGGTTAATTGTGCCTAGATCCTAAGAACTTCTACCAATTGATTTCGGAGCATTAGTGTGGCGTGAACTGGTCTATTTCAGGTCTACACAGCTCAGTCTTACGAGAATCGGGCCAAATCAGGGCCACAATGACCAATCACTGAGACAAAATCGGGTCCGGTTCACCTGAATCGGTCTAGTGAATCGGACCAGCCTGAAACCTGTTGAAAACCCTTGTTAAAACCCTTATAATCTCTTGATATTTTTATTGTCATGCATGTTTCAGGGCTCAATATAGGTCCTATTTCGCCTCATAAGTAGTCATCATCTATCTACTTGATGAGAACTGCATAATAGATCAGTTGTTGGTTTTTTTGAGACCGTTATAAAATGATCTAAGCCTCTTAATGATTCTAAACTTCTCTTAATCATAGCAGACTCTTTTAAGCTCAAATTTTTTCCCATAAGATATCGTTTTGTATGGTATTACAGGATCTTCACAATGAGCTTGAAAAGAGTTGCATTTTGATACTATTTATATGATGTTTTTGGTCCTTTATTCCTGCACTAACATGTATTCAAGGAAGGCATAAGCATATATCTAATTAAGAAGATACTTTTGAGATTTGAATTATGTAGAATTTCATGAGCCTAACTCAACCTCACAAAATCGGCTTGTAAGGTGAGGTTTGCCCTGGTTTATATATAGCCCATGGTCATTGATCACGTGTAACATGTCTCTTTACATCCATGTGATTTCCTACTTTGATTCCATGTAAAATTCCATGGGCCTAACAATGATCCCTCTCACCATTGTAAAATACTGCCATTATGAGATCATTTCAACCTATGAAAACCTACCTCAAACTGTGAATCACCACTATCTCCCTTATATGAACTAGCTTTTGCAAACCCTCTAAAAATCATCTTTAACCCATCTATGCTCATTGAAGCCCCTATAATCACCTATCAACCACAGCTAGCAGCAACACCTTTACACATTGATTCCCTTGGCAGTCCATCTATCCGATAACTTGAGCCTCTTTCTGATTTTTCGGGTTAAATCCTCTCTCTTTTAAACACACAAATAAATGGAGTTTTCTGAAAGCTTTCATGGCTAGAAAACTAATCATTTCCATAAAATATTCACCAAACTAATCACGTAAATAATTGAATTGGGTGATGTGGAGTGGAAAAATGTCTTGATAAATCTGTCCATCCAAGTCAAAATCAATTGGCAATTAGTGGAGGGTCCCCGGATTTTATAAGGGAAGAGAGACAAGCAAGGCTACCCAATGACTAAACTTCAACCCTAGTAACACACTTCTATCTGTATATTTTGTTCACCCTCCATTAATTTAGGGGTTATTGTGAACTTTGGTTGAAGAATTTGTCAACAATGAGCGCAAGGCTCATTGAAGACAATGGGCCACAGGCAGTGATTCACACGTTGACCTTTTGATAATTGTAGACATTAAATAAGAGCATGGGGATCTGTGCACGTCTCTAAGTATGGTCACAAAAAAAATATTGTCCTGGCAAAAAGGAGTGTAAAATGTTTTTTTATGACCAAATGACTAGAAAAGTGTTTTTATATGCAAAATTGTATGAAATACACTTTTTCTTATATTTCTCTTCTTTTTGGTTTTTTCCTTGCCTTACTCTTCTTGTACTTCAAATTTTCTCCCTTTTCTCATAATCTCCAGTTTTTCAGAAATTTTCCATTATCGTTTTATTTCCATACAGACTAAGGTCTCAAGGTCTACCAAACATATGTAGCTGACACATCATCAGCTCATTGTATCAAATGAGTAATATTGAGCAAGGATCAAAATTTCGGTTTCGAGATCAACCTGGATTTCGGTCACAATTTCAGCAAATTTTTTGCCACTTTGAAGACTTTAGAATGATGTTTTTGTACGAAAAAACTTCATTATTATAGTTCATTGCAAAATATAACTTATAATCATGCCAACACAAAATTATGGTGCTCCACTAGCCGAGGAGCGGGTCAAAACCTAAATCTTACCGGGCGATAAATTGAGACTTTAGACTGATCCATGATAGGGAGGAAAGGATGCTCTATTTTAGAGATGGGTATATAGATTAATAGAGTTTGGTGTAGAACTTTGGATTTGTACCTATAAGATCAGTTTGTCTCAGACATTACGTATCGTTTTCACAGCAGTGTATCATAAAACCGATATTTTTAATTATGCACAGACGGCATGATTACCAATATCAAAGGGAGATTCGAGTATTAGTATCCTTATCAATACCTCATATTTAAGACTCTAGAGAGAGAGAGAGAGAGAGAGAGAGAGAGAGAGAGAGAGAGAGAGAGAACCTGCATGGTGTAAATGATTAAAAACAAAGAAAAAGCTTTGATTAAAAACAAAGAAAAAGCTTAGAAACTTTTCTTTCTAGGCTTTTTCTTTGTACGAAACGACGCTAGCTTCCACGTGCACTGCACGTGGATTGGGATGGCTAAATGAGAATTCTTTTCTAAGCTAATATTTTTCAATACTTGTTTGTTTAATATTTAATATTATTGGTTTCCTAACTATTCTGCTCAAACTTTTTTGTTGGGATACCATTATTTATAACATGTGAAACTTTTCACAGTAGTCACACCAATCTCCTATAGCCGTACTTCATTGACAGCTTTGAATCATGATGATGGAATCAATTTTATCTCAATCTTTCACATAGTAGATCTTAAGATTATAAGCGTACCATCAAACGGTCTGAATTTGATTCTACATCATACACATTCCAAAAAATAATGCTAAAATCATGTTTGAGGACTAAGTGTGCCACACAATTTTAAAATCACTTTTTGAGATATTATCAAGTGAAATCAAAATTTGATTGTTCAAGAGTACGCCCATAATCTCAAGAACTATTTTATAAAAGATTGGAGCGAAAGTTGATCTCTATAGTCGAATTTAAAGTTTTCAATAACTCAATACATTTCGGCTTGAGGAGATGAGATGAGGTTACAGTTTCAAGAGTTTGAAAAGGTGTAAATAATGTTGACCCTTTTGTTTTTGAATGAAAAAGACCCACATCGTTTATTCAAGTTAATTAAATTCGGCTTATAATCTAAATAATCTATTGATGTTAGTGATACACCATTAATCCTTCTTTATAATATATAAGGACTAAATGGGACTAAAAGGTGACCTTTCTTAACCATGTTTTTGGCAGGGAAGGACTACTTTATAGCTTATGTCAAGTCAAGGGCATACTTTCATAAATGAAAAAATAAGTCAAGGGCATACTTTTACATTTTTCTTTATATCTAAAGTCTGACACGCCCTTTAGATCAGCTAAAAATTTGGCTTTAAAAAGTGGAGGAAGAAAATAGGCTAACAAAGTTAAGGAAAATAGAGTTGATCAAAGAAATATGATATAGTTTGTAATAGAATTGACTTTTCAAACCCATTCTAACCAAAGAGGCATTAGCCATGTTGTTATCCACCATTGTCGAGGTGTGAGTTGGGTTCAGTTAGTCAACTCTCACCACTATAGTTGATACTCTCTCACACTGCTCCACAATTGCCACATGTATATAATGTGTTTGCTCCTCAATTCTTGAGGCTCTATTGGCAGAATGATCATATAAAAAAAATAGAAATAAAACATTGAAGTATTTTGAAATTAATTAACTGGCATAAAAGGTTGTCTTGAATTATCTCCCCTATTATAAAGAGGAGTCACTTTCTTCATACCGTTATTAACTTAGGAAAAGCCATTTAATCCATCAATCTTGAATTATGCCAGGAGTCTTAGAATTTTGTGAAAGTCAATTTTCGACAGGATTCATTGGTTATTCATAAGCATTGCAAGTAGGGATGTAGGTTTGGTGTACCAAATCGAATCGAACCCGATTTTTTCAATGTTCGGTTCGCTACACTCTAGACCGAAACCGAACCAATACCCATTCGTTTCGGTTCGATTTTGATCCTGAAACCGATCAGGTTTGGTTTAGTTTAGGTAAAAACCTATTTTTAGGGTTTTTATCGATTTTTTCCCGATTTTTTTCGGTTTACTCAACCTACTCCCTCGATTTTCGATTTCAAGTCATCTAAACCAAAACCAAACCGAATTAGGGTTCAATTTGGTTCAATTTGTGTCGGGTTTCGATGCGATTCGGTCCAATTCAGCTCCCTCCATTTTCGATTCAGTTATAGTGTTCAATTCAAGACTTGCATCACGTCTACGAGAGAGTCAAATCCCATTTAAAAGCAAATAATATAGGATTAGTGGGGCGTCACCGTCAATACACTACAAAAATAAGGTATTTTAGCGGCACTTGCTGTTAAGGCAATTTTTGATAGCGGCAAGACTAATAGCGGCAGTTTTTTGTAGCGACAGAACTAATAGCGGCAGTTTTTTGTTAAAAAAACTGCCGCTATTAGTCTTATTTTTTGTAGTGATATCTTATTTAGTTTGTGAAGGTCCTTTTAACAATTATGTCAAAAACAAACTTCACAATTTTTAGGGTCTCTAAAATGTGTGAAAGTCTACTTCCCAGAGGAACTGATAATAGTACAAGGCTATTCAATCATTAGATAGAATATTGATATTGTTGCGGAGAGTTAAGAGAATTTATGGAGACTAAATGACATCATAAGTTTATGGACAGTAGTGTCATATTCAGCTGATGTGACGCAATATCATTGGTTGCAAGTATCTTAGGGACAATTAATACAAACCGGTGCAGCCAATCACATTGCGCAACATCAATCACCTACACTTATTGTATCAAATTTGTCCTCCATTTATAATATGAGAAATTTACCTGATCAACCCTATCAGATACACCTTTAACGTCAGAGGCCCTATAGTTTCACCTTTACCCAAACCGACCTGCTAGAAGCTGAGTCGACCCTAAGGAGAATAAAAAGTCTATATTATCCCCTTCTCTGACTTTCTTTAACCCACGAATACATCCCCCTTCTTCCTCATTTTAGTCTGCTAGAGTTAGTAAGAAGTTAGAGGTGGTGAAGGTGATGACATCTTCTGCCTCAAATCTGCTACCTGGAAGAAGAAAACAGAGGTTTGGGAGAAGAAGCTCTCGCATTTTGCCATTGGTAGTTGAAGATCGTACAGTTTCCCATTCTGACGTGTGGTATGTTCAAATCCAATGTAAACCTCATCGAAAGTTATTTTGAAAATTTAATTTTACTGGGTAAATATATGGAAAGAGACGATAAAGACTTTATAAACAATCGGTGTCGACTGTTTAAACGATCGATATTGATTGTAAAGAGAATCGATATCAATTGTATAAACAGTCGATAACGATTGCGTATCCAATCGATAACGACTGTTTAAACAATCGATATCGATTCTCTTTACAATCGATGTCGATTGTTTAAACAGTCAACACCAATTGTATATCAGTTGTTTTGCTACCAATTTGTCATTTTTATCACCCATCTTATTACCCCTTCTTTCTCCTTCTTAGACAGGCGATATCTGGTGTGAAAATTTCTCTTCTCTATCACTTTGATGGCTATATCATAAACGATAATAGTTTGTATCAAGGTGGCCGTCGGAGGGTTATTACAATTTCGACGGGTATGTCTTATGAACGATTCATAAGGAAAATTTCTGCTGTCAGTTTTGCGAGGGCAGATGAAACAATTTTCATAAAGTTCTCTATGAAGATAGTGAATACCCCTGTGCTTGCCGACGTTTTGGATTTGGATGATTTGGCCACTCTATTTTCGTTTTATAAATCAGGGTTAGACATTATAAAGGAATTTATCATTAAAGAACCATCCTCCTTCCGATTCGAAGCTGAACAAGTACCTCAAGGTGGGATTAATTTTGTAAGTAACCATTCTTTCTAGCCATATAAGTTTGAGGAAGAAAGACCTACATATGATACCGTTCAGTTAGGCGATGACGGCGATTTTGCGGCAAACATATCAGCCATGAAGGCAACTATTGATTTAAACCATGCCCCAGTTGAATCATATGATGACTCACTACAAAATATACATGGGTCACAACATTGGAGTCCAGAGTTAGACTACACATCTCTAAGAGTGGGGGATGAAGACAATTTTCGTCATATCTTCCCCGGTGGATTCACAACTTGGCTGACTCACAAATTATGTTTTACTATGCCATTAATGGGAATTAACGAAAGAGCTCAACCCTATTTCCATTCACATAAGCACCCTTTCGGTGAAGGGCCTAGTCAACCATGTCAGAACCCGTTCGGTGAAGGGCCTAGTCAACCATGTCATGACCCGTTTCGTGAAGGGCCTAGTCAACTACATCAAAATCCCTTCGGTAAAGAAGGATTTAGTCAACCACCTCAAAACACTGCTAGTGAAGAGAACGTCGAAGATTATGATGATGAACCGGATGGGTTTATAAAAGAGGATCTAAAATTTTTTGTGAGAGATATTGATAATCTCTTAGTAGATAGAGTTTACGAAGTGTTAGAGACATCGGACGAGTCTTTCGATCAAGAGGTAGAAATCGAATTTCGAAATTGGACGTTTGAAGTTAGAGAGACCTTTAGAGATAAACAAATATTTCAAAGAGCATTAAAGGAACACACGGTGGAGAAAAACTTTTAAATTTGGCCTTTAAAAATCGCTAGTTATCGAGTGACAGCCGCATGCTACGAACCCGATTGTTCATGACCAATACATGCGTCTAAATTAATTGGGCTTGACACTATCAAAATCAAGACGTTCAATAGTACTTACACATGCGGGACAACTAAGATTGGTCCACACGATCACCGTAATACAACAATCTCCTTCATAGCCAACTATATATGGGAGAAACTTATGGAAGGATTTGACTACACTTTAGCGTCGATAATGTTCAATATTGTAAAAGCTTATAATGTCCAAATCTCATATGCTAAGGCTTGGAGGAGAAAAGAACTTGCCCTTAATAATATTAGAGGCAGTTGGAAAGGATAATTTATGGATCTACCGGCCTACGTGAAGGAGATGGAGAGGGTAGATCCTATTATACAAACATCCTTTCAGCTAACGCTTAACGATAAGTTTCAAAGATTTTTTTGGAGTTTCGGCCCGTGCATCGGAAGCTACCGCAATACACTTCGTCGCACACTGCTTGTAGATGACACACACCTGCGAGAACATTTTGAAGGGATCCTACTTATCGCCTCAGCACAAGACGGTAATGGTCATATATTACCGTTAGCATTTGTCGTGGTCGAGTTAGAAAAAGAGGATACATGAATGTGGTTTCTTGAACGGGTAGGTGTGTTCATAATCGGTGAGTTTACTGAAGATTTCATTTTTATCACAGATAGGTCGAAGGGTTTAATTAAGGCGGTGAAACATATCTTTCCTAACGCAGACCATAACTACTAATACGACATATGACTCAAAATTTGCAATACAAGTATCCCAGGTACAATGTGAAGGGTCTATGGTGGAGCGCCGCGCGTGCATATTTGGTAGAGAGATTTAATTATTTATTAACGAAATAAAGAAAGATCCTGGTGATTCTCAGGCCGTAAAGTATATTTTAAAAATATACCTAATATATTGAGCACGCGTATATATGAAAGGAAGGCAGTACGATTCTCGGATTACGAATAATGTTGAAAGCTTGAACAACGTACTAAAGATAGCTCGAGAGAGACTAATAATCGACATAATCAGAACTATTACAAAGAAAGTTGCCGATCATTTTTAAAAGCGTCGACAAATATCTAAGAAATGGATCACCCTCCTCTGCTCGAAAGCAGACCAACACATGAAGAAGGTGCTGCAATGGGCCGGTAGAAAGAGAGCTCAACCATACGGGCGCGATCAATTTCAAGTCAATTTCAGAAATTTCATTTATCACGTCGACTTGGAATACAAGACATGTACTTACCGTCGTTGGCACATTCATGACTTGCCTTGCTCTCATACCGTGGCGGCCATCAATCGGAGAAGTTAACGATTACCATAACTTCTGTGAGAAGTGATTTTTCACTGCTTGCTTTAGACAAGCATACGATGAACAATAGATTCCCACCCTCGATAAAAGCCAATGGGAATTCTAAGCTGAGCAACTGCCTGAAGATATGAAAGTGAGACCACCATATAATTGTCGAAAGCAAGCCGGCTGTCCGAGGAAGAGAAGGATACGATCTAAGGGTGAGGTTAGGGCCCTACAATGTGAGAGGTGCAGTGAGTATGGTCACAATCGCAAGAGTTGCGCGACAGTGGGGCCGATGGGTTAACACAGTAGAAGAAGTCGGCTACTTTCAACAACACCCAACAGTTCATTAGCTATAAATTTGGATGTAACATATATGATGAATTTTTATTAAAAATGTAAAGAAGTATATTTTAGTAAAACTTTTAAGCATTCTCCCACGTTTTCTCAGCGCATACAGTCATTATCGACTGCTTATACAATCAATGTCGATTGTATAAGCAATCGACATCGATATCAACTTTCAATATGATCGATATCGATTGCTTATACAATCGATGTCGACTACTTATACAATCAACATCGATTGTATAAGCAGTCAATGTAGATCGTATAAGCAGTCGATGTCGACTGCTTATACAATCGATATCGATTTCACAAGCAGTCGATGTCGACTTCTTATACAATCGATATCAATTTTATAAGAAGTTGTTAGCGATTTAATAGGTAGTCGATGCTTATACAATCGATATCGACAGTCAATATGGTCTGCGACACACCCAAAATCAGACTATTATTTCATTTTTGAATGTTCACCCGATGTATTTTTACATACTTGAGATTACAATTTTCCAAAAAATGTAACTTTCATTTATAAATTTTCATTAACTCATTTTCATTTACAAATTTCTATGAATGTTCAACAAAAACTAAGATGCTGCATCAGTAGTAGGTTCTTCAACAATATATTTCTCGGCTTCTCCATCGACAGTAAATTTAGCAAGGGCTTGGCCTATTTCTGCCCTAATCTGAGTCATATTGTCTTGGCTGACGTAGAATTTCTTTTCCGTCATGAAGTACTCTATGTACTTTAAACAAACACCCCATAGTTCCACTCATTGGTCTGTCAGGGTACGAATTTGATCTTGCAATCAGAACTTGACCACAGATAGGTCTCAGCGTTCAATATAGTGGAGTCTCCGTATACATGTAAAAGTGCGGGAAGGTATTTGGTCTGTTTTGAAAAGTGCAATGTCATAAAAGATAAGCAGTTAAAATAAGAAAACAGTAAATTTTTTTACTACTATTAGAATTTTTTTTTCAGATTTTGGCTGTTAATACGGTCGATATCGACTGTCAAAACAGTCGTTAACGACTGTATAAGCAATCGATAGCGACTATCTAGGAAATTGTTAATGACTGCTTAAAAAATCGGTAGCGACTATGTAGACAATCGTTAACGACTATATAGGCAATCGTTAACGACTGCTTATGAAGTCGTAATCGTAGTCGGATAAAATAAGCAAAAATTAGAGATTTATAATTTATGAACAATTCTTATCAGGACGTTCATTTGGACCAAATACTTCTCTATAGAAGGCCTATCGAAAATATGGTCAACGATCATTACCGATCGTTCTAAAACCTTAACGATCGCAAGCGCCCAATATAATAGATCGTGACTATGGACTGGGACAAATAGCTGAAATAAATATTATATTAGATGATACAACGGTAAAAATTATAAAAAAAGTTTACAGAGATCGTAATGTACCGTGTTATATTGGTGAGCCCACAGATCCCTCAACCTATTGAAGAAGAAGTTTTGGAGCACCTTCTTACCTGGGTTGGCTTCTTCCTTAACGGCAGCCCACCGTTCGATTTGCGTGGCCAACGGTTGGTTGTTGAGTTTTTCAGATTCAATAAAAAATTTGAAATCATTATAATCCATTACCATATAGGACAAACTGGCGGGGCTCATAAGGAAGAATTTATCTACTACCTCAGGATGAGCAGTGTCATCAATGACTTCCAAAAGTCTTAGGTAGGCTCCTAATATCTGAAAGAAAAAATATTTCAGTAATCGACTATACAGAAAATCGTTATCGATTTTATACACAGTTGGTATTGACTGTTAAGGCGATCGTCAATAATTATTAATACTGTCGATATCGACTGTGAGGACAATCGATAATGATTTTTAATACAGTCGATATCGACGGTTAAGGCAATCAATGTCGATTGTATAAACAATCGTTATCGACTATCTAGGAAATCGTTATCATTTGTTTAAGCAAATAACATGAAAAGAATTAAATATGAGAGATTTGGTTACTTACAATATTGTCTAAGTATCCCCAGACTTCTAAACATTTGAAAGTATGCATCCGGAGTGTATAATCACTCACGATGCTTACGTAGGTACTGCATAAAATATAACGGCTAAAGTTTAAATTCAAAACGAAATTAACTACTAAATAATAACTAACTAGCTATCATCGAAAAAATGGACAAATTACGAAAGTAAGTAACTTACTCGGCATCCTTTTCGGGAGCTGTTCATATGGCATTCATGAACCTTTGCTCATATGTCAGCTCAACCGTAGAAGGGGGCATCGTCTCGGTTGCTAATTTTTTTACCGCCGGCTTTCTTTCGATCTTAGGCGGCTTCGCAGCAACATGTTTTAATTTAGTCCTAGGCCTCAAGCAAGCGCCAAATGGTTGCTTGGGTTGCTCATCACCAGCCGGACCACCCTTATCATCATGATCCTGGGATTGGTCGTCAGCTGTTGTCACCTCCCCTTGCGTGGGAGGAGGTGGTCCCATATCTGTTGATCCCGAGTCTACTGGACCAGCAAGTTCTGGTCCCATATCGGCAATGAGAGGCACATCCAATAACAACTTCAAAATAGCATCATCCTGGACATCGAAAGAAATAAAATCGATAAACAACTAAATATGAGAGAATAAATATGCCCTCTAACAATAATTTATATCGACTCTGAAACCAATCGATATCGACTCTATAACGATTGTAAATGCAATCGTTACCGATTATAAATACAATCGTTATCGATTGTATTTACAATCGTCATCGATTGCATTGATAAATGTTAACGATTGTACTTGCAATCGATAACGATTGACTAAACAATCGCATTAAGTTAAAGCATACTACATTACAACCTACCTTGGGTGTCACCTCCAGTATCGTTTAAAGGAGTTCTATAATTTTTCCTTGCTCCTTTCGGATCCGCGTGTTGAAGTGATCCACCGTTTGCAGTTGTACATCCCTTGAAGTGAGCCGTTCATCAAAGGCGGTGCATTGTTTTCGGAGGAGCTTATTCTCTTCCACCAACTACATATTCCTTTCCACCAATTGGTTCACTAACTCTTCCAAATGACTCACTTTTTGGTTGAGTTTCAAGTTCTTCAACTCCATATCGTCAATTCTCCTCAACAACTCTTGATTATAGGAGGTTGGTGTACTGCCTCTTGTCTTTGCGGCGTCCTTTCTAGGCCGGTCTAATTGGACGGGGACCTCTTTTGACGACGAGTCTTCGTTAGACGTTATTTCGTACTCGAACTCTTCCTCGTCAATTTCTTTGATCGAAATATAATTTCTTTTCTTCTTGGGCCGCAAATAAACTTTCACAACTTTCTTGACCTCTTAAGGCTCTTTCCTCTTCCCTCCAATCTTCCCCGCAGCAGCCTTTTGACCCTGCTGATAATCCCTTATGAGGGGTATCACCAACTCGAAAGAAACGGGTTCAAGGGGAGCGTAAATCTGTTATGAAAAAAGACAGGTTGTAAAATAACATAGCAATATTACAAAGAAAATTGAACAATCACTACAATATATCGACTGCTTAACGAGTCAATACCAATTGTGTAGGAAGTCGATACCGATTATGTAGGAAGTCGATAGCGATTTCTTAGGAAGTCGATACCGATTGCTTAGGAAGTCGATACCAATTGCTTTGAAAGTCGATAACGACTTCGTAGGCAGTCGATATCGACTGATTTGGTACTCGAAAATTTTTAAATTTACCTTTACAAATTTGAATTATTTAAAATAACTTCATACCTTGTTGTCCAGCATCTTCGCAGGAGTGTAGCCTTTCGTCCTCATATGCGGCTTCTCCGCCCACTTCAATAGTCGAGGGAAAGGGTTTATTATGGACGTTCTTTGAGGTGAGATAGCAGGCAGCATCTCATAAGCCCACCATTGAAGTACACACATACAACCATAAATATTATACGGCTTAAGAGCTTTATCGTTGTCGGCAGTCTTTTTATTTGTCACGCCCTTCTCTATATACTCCAACAAGTCATTGAACACGTAGAAACCCCATGGAGTTTGTTTGAAGTTCTCCAAGGCATCGATGAGTTCAATGTGGTCTTCCAACACTTGATGGTGGGACCCGAGAAAAAGAAATGTACACAGAACAAATAGTAGAGCCAACTTGATGAAGTCGTCATCACTTTCCGCTAGCCTCAATCCATTTTCTATATAAGGCCGAATAATTTTTCTGGTCGATAGTCCACGAAAATATTTATATCGAATGGTTTCCTTTTTAGATGGTTTAACGGAAGGGGTATACTGTTGGGGTTCAACCACCACAAGGCCCAGTATTAAGGCAATGTCCATCTTCTGAAGATAGACATCTCTCTTCCCAATTCGGAAGTGGTTCTTCTCAACCCAAAAACTCAACATGGCATAGACGACATCTCCAACAAAACTAACACCCTTTGGCATTTAGAATGTTCCCCCGAAAACTTATGCTCTTAGCAACTTCTTCCGCTGCAGGCTAGCGTCCTCGTAGACCTTCGAAATGTCAATAGGCGAACATTTGCCAACAACCCGCTGTACAACCATCTTGACGGCTTCTATATATAAAATGTAATAAAATTGAAAGGCGTGACTCAGATACTAAAAGAGATTGTTTATAATCGGGCTAGATAAAAAATCGATGATTGGTTAGGCAATCGTCATCGATTGTTAATGCGATCGACGACGGTTGATATACAATCGTCATCGATTGTTAATGCGATCGATATCGATTGAATATACAATTGTTATCGATCGCATTAACAATCGATGACGATTGTGTAAGAAATCATATAAAGAAGAAAATTATTTCAAAACATAGACCGTAGAAAGAGAATAAAAAATTCAATAGAAATATAAGGTAATTTAATTTCTAACTTACCGATTTGGTAGCTTGAAGATTTAAAAATGAAGCGCCAACGACTACGAATCAACACCGCCTCTCCCTCAACTTCAAACGAAAAAGCAAAAAGTAAAAAGGTAAACAGTAATGATTTTGAATATTGGACGGCTATTTATTACCTTGGGGGTAATTTCGGCATTTCCTAAAGGCAGGCGACGGCTCGGTGCACAACGGGTCAGTTTGGGTAAAGGTGAAACTATAGGGCCTCTGACGTTAAAGGTGTATCTGACAGGGTCGATCAAGTAAGTTTCCCTTATAATTTTCCTAAGATTATCAAGCTTATAAAGAGTCGTCCACCCATCAATCACATCGATTGTTGACTTGTACAAATATCAAGGCATCAAAAAAATCTATGACAGTCATCCTTAGACAAGATTTGGATTAAGAGACTATTGATAACCGTGTGATGACGGTGGGACAGTCACTCTCATAATATAACCCATAATATATTTAGTATTAATTTTTGGACAAATATAATTGGGCAATTTATTATTACTTTTTATTATATACATATCACCATGTAAGTTTTTTTTTTGGATAGAAAATCACCATGTAAGTTGATGTTATGCACATTGACCAAGTCGGAGTTCGGGAATAAATCAGCTAGGAAAAAAATTCGGCAAAATTAGTTAAATTTTAGAAAAATATAGTCAAAATTAGAAAAAAAACAAAAAAATAAGCTCTTTAATAGAGTCAGTTGGAAAGTTAAAATGTTGCTATATTTTGTCAATGACTTAAGATAGTTTTAGGAGTACCTTGAAATTCACCCACAAAATCTTTGAGTTCACCCACACTGAAATACATTGGTTGCGGTGAAATGATGGAGATCGTTTATCCTCCCAATTTGACCAACAATCGATCTTGAGATCATGGCCGTACCATCAGATGGTCGATGTTTTATTTTACGTGGTACACATCTAAGAAAAGTGACCTTAACATTACATGTATGTTCAAAATTAAATTTAAGGTCACTTTTTTGAGTGTGTACCACATGAAATAAAAAATTGACTGTCTGATGGTACGCCCACGATCTCAAGATCCATCGTGTGAAAGATTGGGACAATAAATAATCTCTATCATTTGATTCAAAGTAGTCAGTGTGTTTCAGTGTGGGTAAACTCATAGATTTGATAAGTGGATTTAAAGGTACTCTAATTTTGTTAGGAAGGGAAGCATCTATATGTGAGAGCTTGAAATCAAGTTTCCAAACTATCTCTATTGATTATAATCACATCCTAAAATATCTTTAATAATTTTAAATTTCTAATTACTCTTCCTAATTCGTAGGAGATGCATAGCTGTTTTAATTCTTAATTCGCATTGTTGTATATATTAGTTTGGTAATATATATTTTATGGTTTCAAAATTAAGTTTATAATTATCATTATATATATTGATAATAATTCAATGACAAACTTGTAAAAACTGTTATCTCTCTAAAGAAGTGTTTTTTCTTATTTTGATTTATCTCTTCTAAAGACACATGTCCAACATCTCTTCACTGTAAATCTAAAAAAATACAAGTGATATCAATTTATCTTTTTAATCATTATGTGAAAAGACACAACTCTCTAAAAAAGCATAAGTAAAATCGATTTGTCTTTTTACCGTTAGTTGAAAAGATACATGTTTGGTATCTCTTCACACTCTATAAATAAAGATCAGATTCGGATTAAAAAGATACAATATAAACTATAATAACATCTATTTCTCCTCTTCTTTTACGTTCTTATTTTTTTAAGAATCTTTTTGTGTATAAGAAAATCTGTGTGATAAGTTCTTTCTCTAGAAAGTGGAATCTAGAAAGGAGCATGCGATTTTTGGCAAGACTAAGCTCTGTTTTATCCTGAAGGCAAATTCGTTGAGAACCCTATTACATCTTCGTTTATCCAACGAAGTAAGGGCGTCTATTATCTTTAAGACAACGTAGTGAACTACGTGCCTCAGAGCCATTATCAATAACATTTTTTATCAACTCGTATGACCTTATAAAAAATAAAATAAAAAAGTCAAGCTCATAAACTTTATGAAGATAAATGTAAATAATCTCACAGGCTATGGTATGGCAACTTAGTTAAAACCTGTATGATCCTTTTGCTTCTAAACTAGTATTAGTTACCTGACTCGATTACGATGCTCTTGGTACTCGGATCACTTTTTGGGACGTGAACAATGTGGAGGTATCATGTGTTTTGTGTGATTGATGGCCATGATCTTGGGATTAATTTTGTAAACAATTAAATGAAAACAATCACTATGTGAAAATGCGAAAAAAATTACATTATTGGTGCAGGATAAACGATGGCCCTTAGCAGTCGGTAAAAGCTCGACCGTCTAGGTTTGTCATTTAAATTAAAACAACAATAATAAATAAATCGACTACCTAAAGCAGTCATTTATGTATATATCTATGTAAAAGATAAATTATATATCTCTTGACTATATCTCATCACAATTTTTTTCGCGATGAATTTTTATATCATGAGCATACAATCAAACGGTTCGTTTTTTTATTTCACAAAGCACACATCGCAAAAAATTGACCTTAAAATCAGATTTGGGCGTAATGAGTGTTAGTTCGTATTTTTTCATCATTTCTGGAATATGTGCCCCATGATGTCAAACACTGACGGTCGGATGGCATGCTCATGATATCAAGATTCATCCTGAAAAAGATTGGGACGATAAATGATCTACACCATCTAATTAAATGTAATCAATGCATTTAAGCGTGGTTGCTCACAAAGATTTGTACATGGATGTTTATATAATGGGTACCTTTAATAGAACCCAACATCATTGATTGCTTGAAATAAGAGGATGGTGATCATGTTTCGCTCCAATTTTTCACATAAGAAATCTTGATGCCATGAACGTACTATCATACGTCAGTTTTCGATTCCACATGTCACAAATCCCAAAAAGTGGTTGTAAAATCACATGGCACACATCATGCGCAAAAGTGACTTTAAGTCCACATCGGGATCTGTGCCATTTGGAATTGAAAATTGATCGTTTGATGGTATGTTCATTGATTGGAGATCCCTTGTGTGGAAGATTGGAGCGAAGCCGATCTCCATCTTTTGATATAAAGCGATCATTGGTTATGGGCGTAGGTGCCCAACAAGAGTTTGTAGGTGCTATTAAAAGTACCCAATTAAACCTAAGAGTTCCTTTAAATCTACCCACCAAATCTCTGAGTTCACCCACACTGAAACACATTGACTTGGTAGAATCTGATGATGGAGATCGTTTGTCCTCCCAATCTTTCACATGATGAATCTTGAGATCATGGGTCTACCGTCAAACAGTTAGTGTTTATTTCTTGTGGCACACATCTTAGAAAAATGACCTTAACGTCACGTGCACACTCAAAATTGATTTTAATGTTACTTTTTTGGGTGTGTACCACATGAAATAAAAAATCGACCGTCTGATGGTATGATCATATTCTTAAGATCCATTGTGTGAAATATTGGGACGATAAACAATATCCATCGTACGATTCAATATAATCAATGTGTTTCAGCATGGGTGAACTTACAGATATGGTGGGTGGATTTATAGGAACTCTAAAGATATGGTGGGTAAATTTTGGAAAATGCACCTCGAACTCCGCAATGCATTTTTACCAAATGCAGCCCCACCAAATACAATTGCAACCGCCTCAAGTAACTTAAGTTGTTTTAAAAGGCTGAAAAAAAAAAACATCGTGTTTTGAGAGTTGAGAGTTGAGAGGATTTCTATTTAGGGTTTGAGAAACCCAAACCCTAAACCCATTGAGCCCCACCTCACGCCGTCAAATCCCACCTCTTGCCGCCGACCGCCGTCCGGCAAACCTCATTTGTCAAGGTTTTCTTTTTCTTCTGGCTTGTTCTTCTTCTTCTTCTTCTCATTTCTCAAGGTATTTTTTTTTTCTTAGTAATCCGTCCGACAAACCTCCGAAGTCCAAAGCTCCCAACACACACAACATAGCTGCACAGGTGTGTTAATTTATATTAATTTTTTTATACTTTTTTTTTTTTTTTTCAGTTTTTCAATGGATGATTAGAGGAATGGACCTATTTTATATATATATATATATATATATATATATATATATATATATATATATATATATATATCAAATGGGGCTTTAATTTAATCGGCTATGATCATCCAAATTCCAAACACGATTATGATCATCAAAATTTTTTATATAATGGGTACCTCTAAATTAATAATAATACTAATGGGAATTTGATTCATCCCCATGAGTTTCTGTTGGCAACGGTTAACTACTCTTAGCGTTTGAGCATTAGATTGAAATATTTGCTTCTGTTAACTACAACATTCATATCTTTATAATAAGAAATAGATAGACATGGCTCAATGTAATCCTTTCCAAGTATTTTCGAGCCATTTGTCTTGTCATTATATCCTTTTCTACAGTTTTGGTGAATGATATAGCTATTTGTATTGTATTATTGCTTATTTTAATGCATGTGCTAGTTGTGCCAAGAATTTTCAAATCTCAAGTACACAGCCCTTAGAATGCTACTGCATATATTTAAAACTTTACATAATCAATAAATAGGTTAGAAACGGTTAGGCATGTTCATTAGATACCTGAAATGGCTTCTGTATGAAGGATTTAAATGATACAACCACAATGAAATAGGACAGGGGAAAGACCAATAAAGACTTGGAGGGAATTAGTGAGTTGCAGCACAAAGGAACGAAAATGAGTGGAAAAATAAAATCTACAAATCTAACCCCACCAAGTAAATGGGAGTCGGACACACCGATGATGATGATTAATAAAGTAGAAGATAACAATGATATTGCCATACACGCTTTAGCATGTATTGGAACTCGTGTTGATGTGTTCGGTCATGGGTGCATCATAGCATATGTCTCGATATGTTGGCCTACCCTCAACATATATGCATCTTTTTTTTAGCCTCTAGGCTATTTTCTTGCACCCCTTGGCGAGGTTATTACACTACAATACTTATTCTTGAGATAGAGTAGCGGGTGGTGGGGGTGATAGAATGCTCTTCATTATCAATATGCTCTTGATATTAATCGAAATATGAATATGAATTCATCGACTTCTATCAAGCCATATAATTTTCCTCTCTTAGTTGATGTCCCTTTTTAATTGCATTGATTTCAACTTCATGCTTTAGTTGGTTCCAAGACCCTAATTCTTGATTCTCCGCTTTTATGATGGGCTGTGAGTCTTTCCACTTTGTTATGGCCAACCGTAATGTAGCAGCTATTGATTGACGCTTTACTTCGCTGAGTTCTCGTAGCATAATTGAAACTTCCTTACAATATCTAGTGTCATTGTTATTATTATTATTTTGGAACTGTAAAAGGCACAATTCATTAAAGAATAGGAAAGAAATTATGCATGTCTAAGAGAAATTCTTAACCATAGGCCACAACTAGCCTATTATATGGAAAAAGATCCAACGCCAATTGTTGCGCACCCCACACCGGCCAAAACATGGCATGGGAAGAGTAAATGAAAAATCAGCCAGGATGCTCCACGTTGTGCAGTCCCAGAGATTCGTAATTTCACCGTTATATCTGACCCTGAGCACCATATTAGTTGACACCCATCTGATAATTAAGTCCCTGACACCCAATTTTTTCTCCTTCATACAACCACCACCAACTTTGTCGTCACCATCATAAGCCCACTAACACTGCAATCTCAAGCCCTAAAGCTAGAGATGGTTTTTCATGTGCGACACTTCCCACCATTAGTGGTTTGAGATCACTGTGTATTAGTGGTTCTTATTTCTTTCATCCTCTTATTTAAAGGTAATCTTGAGTTTTTTTATAATGCAAAATTATTCCAAAAATATTGTCAATATCCTTTTGAGACATATTTGTCAAATTAAGGGTGAAGAGGAGTTATTTCCCAGGTGTCATTTTGCTCAAAAGCTCTCTTTTCGTCGAACATGATCTTCCACTTTGGTTGTGATAAGGCATTAGAACCAACTTCTTCAAGGTGGTGTGCTTGGAGCTCACCAACTCACCAACTCTCAAAGCAAGTTTCTACCTACCCACCTGCAACAGCGACTTAACACATGGATCACACAGTGGGGTGTCGGACAACTGGTCCACGCAAATGTTTTATGATCTTATACCTTATGAGCTAACCCAAATTATTTTCTTGCTTCTGCCCCATCTGTTTAAGAAACATAAAATATGTATGGTTGTAGATGTCAAAGTAATCCTTTTTGGTATATTATTTTGTTGGGCAATGAGTGAAATTGTATTTTAGTAGCTAATAATAACTTTTATTTCACTTTCGTCTTATCTAATAGATTTGTTAACCATATATGAAAATTGATCTTGAGTGTTTTGATGCATGAAGTAGGTCAGCATTATAATCTTGGTATGCTTGTTAGCTGACGTTTGATTACTATCTTATTTTTTTATTGTTAGTTTCCTTTTTTTTTTGAAATTCTTTTGGTTCCCTATTTTGAAGGCACTTATTGCATTAAAGAAAGGTACCCAGTTGATCAAGTATGGTCGGAAAGGAAAGCCTAAATTTTGCTCGTTCAGATTATCTACGGTAAGTTATTGCCATTTCTTTCTCAAGTAAGATTTATAATATGAGCTGATTGATGAAATAGTTTTCCAGTAATCTGGTCTATGTTACTTGCAAGTGGTTATGGGCATCTATGTCCACTAACTCTTTGGACATAATTACTGCAAAAAAAGTGAAACAAGCATACCAAGATTATAATCCACGTTCCATTATATATTCCTATCTTTTCTCCAGCTTATTGCTATTCCGCAGTATGTCATGTTCTGCTTATATGCAAAAGACATAGAACTAGATGCCAAACTGTTGAAGTAGAACAACTGAACATTGGAAATAAAATATATCTCCCATTTTGTTTATCCTTTAATTTAAAACAGAAAAAAACATGGAACATAACCCCAATTCTCCTTCATTGTTGAGAACCTTATTAGTCATAATTACATTTTCCCTGCTATTAACCAAATTATGGGTTCTTGATGGTTTTCTCAGAATCTTGGAGGACACCTATGCAAAAAATCATTGATTGCTTTGAATCAGACAGTGGAAATCGTTTTTTGCATGAATGGAGTTTTTTTAGCATGTGAGATTCTTTCTATAATTTTGATCAACCTTCTACAGTCAGCAATTGCTTGAGGGACAACATGTAAGATGCCCTTCATCCTATATGGTGTTGTTACCTTGTGACAATTCTTATGCATGTTGTGTCCATTTTACTAGGCATTTGAATGCATATATATATGTTGTTACTTTGTCTCCTTAGTTTGGTCTATACCTTTATTTTTCTTTGATGGCTTTCTTTATTCAGGTTCTGTGGGCCTTCAAATTCCTTTGTCAAGCATCATGCCAATGGAAAACTAGTCAGCATTGTTCCCTCACAGCCCAAGAATGGTTTAGAAGTCAAAGTGCCATCCAAAAATAATAGTGTGCTTCAAGTCCCATCTATTCCACCCCCTCAACAAAGACTAGTGTTGCAACCAAGCCCAAAGTTTGGATTGCAATCAGACGGCAAAGGAGAAAGCAATGCCCCTGAAGTTCACGCTCAGGCTGGTAAACCTCATATTGATAAAGAAAAAAGCACAACAATACCTACGTATAAAAGAAAGGACAGAATGAGAAGAACTCTTCTGGAACCGGAGGATCCCTAGCCAACTTGTGGGACCATGCATCTGCAAAGTCAAAATCCAGTTGTCCCCCAACAGAAACTACCAACAATGACTCGTGACTTGCCAGTAAGAATTCTGCCAGAATGACACCTGCTGCTTTATGTCCTTGTATATTATATTGATATAATGTCTTCAAAAAATATTTCAATGGGTTTTAGAAAGGTTATCTTTTTTTAATTGAATTTTCGTAGAATGCTTGGTTGAACTTATCACTAGCCTATGTTATGACTATTTATTTAGTTTCGAATTCTAATATCTTGCGCTTTTTTTTTGTTAAAATGGCATTCAGTTACTGCAGAGGCTCAAATTTGTGCTCGTGAAGCGTGACATATCATCGATGATGATGATGGACATGACATTATCATGAAGAGGAATCAAAGCGGTGGAAGCGATAGAAAGAGAAGAAATGTTTTTATTTTTCAGATGACGAGGATGATAATGAAAATGTGGTGAGTCTTGCTTCTCCAGATCCTTCAAAAAGCAGCCTATTCTAGATTCTAAATGCAATACAGAAAACTTGGTTCTAGAAAAAAGAGATTTGAATTTTGAAAGGGCAGGAGGTAAATTGGAAATTAAACAAGAGCAAACAGCAAAAATAGACTCTGGATTACCACTGAAGGAAGACACAGTGGGTGCTTCCAATAGCAAGACATCTGAGAGTTCTTTTTCAAAGAAGATCCACAGCCATATTCCTGAAAGAGGAGCTGGTGATAATAATAATAAGGATAAAAAACAGCGAAGGAAAAAGAATCTCACAAGCTAAAAACACTCCTGGCCAAAGGGGCTTCTAATTTTTATATGATTAATTATGTGTAATTTTTATTTGGACATATTTGGCTATGGTCATGTTGATAGATTTGGATGATTGATATTTTTTGTTTAAAAATTTAATGACTACATATGTCAACATTGAAATTTGCAATTAAGGGTTATGAATATAATGTTTCATCCAATTATTTAAAGATATGAATTTTCTTTTGGTGAATTGGTAAATTTGTAGATTTGAATGATTATCAATTTTATTTTTTTCAGATAAAATTTGATAAAATAATGTTATATATACGTCTTTTCATAAAATTTAAATATTTAAAAAAAAAAAAACCAAAACATGTGACTGCTCAAGACTGTCATTTTTTCTTTACACTCGAAAACAGTGATAGCTATAATATGTCGATTATAATGAAAAGATGTTATTTTACTTTTGAAAAACGACACTTAAAACAACGGCCACAAACTGTCGTTTGTGATCGACAGCTATAAGCAGTCGTTGTTAAACGAAATAAACGACAGCTACAATACGTCATTGACAAATACTACGGCATTTTTTACGACAGCCCACTCGACGGTTAATAAATGTCGTTATTTTCAAAAAAGACAGTCATCGGCTGTTGTTTTTTCGCATTTTCACGTAGTGAATCTCCATCGTATGATTCAGTGTAGTCAAAGGCCATAAATTTTTTTTGATACATTTGGTTTACATCATTAATTTTGGATGGTGTTTGTTGATGGTTTGAGTCAAACGATGGAAATTGTTTTATTTATTTGAAAAGTCTTTGAATCAGCTATCAGACAATTTCACATGGCACGTATCCCAAAAAGTAATCCAAGTACCAAGTCACCTAGCACTTGTGCTGCTTACCGAATACCACTCATTTTCTCTGGCTATGGGAAGTTCACTCCTAGGTTGAGGGAACGTCTACGATAAAATTAGGGATGCAAGTTAGAAATTTGCCGAACAGAATCAATCTGCATCGGATTGAACCTATTCCAACCTAAAACTGATTCAATTCCGATTTGATTTTGGGTGGAAGAAACTGAAAATAGATTAGAAAATGAGTTATTTTCACCCTAAACCCAAAAAAAAAAAAAAAAACCATAAAAGGAAAAATAAATCAGATAAAAAGAAGCAAAACTGAAACAAACTAAATCAGTTATTTTTCAAATCAGTTCGGTTCCGATTTGGGAAATTGAAAAAATAATATGAAACTGATGTGGTTCAGTTGATCGAATCTGCATCCATGGGTAAAATACATGAACTGTATTATGCGAACTGATTTGTGTATAAAGTTGTGAAAATGTCGGGTTGAGTCGAGCCAAAATTATGGCTACAAATGAGAAAATGACATATGCTTGACTAGACTCAACCTAATGGTGTATTTGACCCAAAAAAACCCTACCTGGTCGGATGTCTCATGATGGACCTAACCTGATTAGTCAAATTAATATTCGGACCAGATAAAAAATTAGGCTCGGATAGTCCGAAATCTGATCGACCTGACCCGTTGAGAGTCCTATTTTAGTGTGGTAGTGCCGTGATGCACGGGTCATCTATTTTAGTAGACTGTGACATACTTAGTCAATAATTGGGAAGCTAAGTTTCTAGCCAATATGTTGATGTGACTCACCCAAAAGTTACGGGCCTTAGTGACCGAGTGGGCCAAGGGCCCATTGGGTCGGGCGAACTCGGGCCAAATAGGCCAAGAGCCGAATGGGCCTAGGGCCCAGTGGGTTGGGTCGAGGTCGACGGGTGGAGCCAAAACAGTGGCCAGCCAAATAGGCTGACCAGGTCGAGTGGGTCGGGCCGGTCCAAGAGGCCCAGTGAGAATTGGGTGTCGGTCAGACCAAGTAGGCCCAGACAGGTCGTCAGCCAGCGGGTCAGGGCGGTCGGTCGGTCGGCAGCCAAGTAGGCTCACTATTATTCGTGATCTGGTCGTGGTCGGTTTGATCGGTCAGGCCAAGTAGGCCAATGGTCAAGCGGTTGTTGGTAGTAGGCCCACAGTCGACCATATGCCAAAAGTCCGAGTGGGCCTAGGGCCTGTGGATCAGCCATAGGCCAAAATTAGCCAGACAGACGGGCCAAGCAAAGGTGGTGGTCCGAACCATGCTTGTCCATAAGCCAAAATAGGCCGACGGGTGGTACGTGGTCCAGAGGGCCATGCGGGCCTATCTTGGTCGATGGGCCGTAGGCCTGAAGAGCTAGGCGGGTCAGGCGGGCCGGGCGGACCCGCCCCAAACCCTTTCTCCTTCTTCTTCCTCTTCTGAAATTTTTTTTTTTGAAGTTACCCTTCAGAACCCACGGCCCCACCGGTGGCCGTCAGTCGTCCGGTGCACCGCCGATCGGCCCAGTGAAGTCGGCGGTTTCGATCGATGGCGGAAAATAGCCCACCCGGCCACGATCGTCGGCCAAAAAAAACCAAATTTTTTTTTTTTTTAGTTACAACAATGGCCCTTTCAAGCCAACCGCCCCACGCCGTGGCGTCATTCCGGTGCACCGTCGGCCGGGCGGCGGTGCCGCATGGGGAAAAAGCCTCACCTGGCGGCCGTGACCAATAGAAAACTCAAATTTTTTTTTTTTTTTGTGTTACATACATGCATGACCGCACCCGAGCTTACCGCTAAAGCGAGGATCGGTGCGATGGTTGATAGGCGGACGGTCGGCCCGACGCCGAAGATTGGCAGTGCGATCCGATCACCGGAAAAGCCCTACGGTGGACCGTCAAAGAACCAAAAACTTTTTTTTTTTGAATTTATGGCGCTTGCGGTCCCCCCTACCGGTGACCAGACCGACGGGCTGGTGGGCGGCCACGGCCAAGCGCCAATCCGGTTTGATGTGCAATCCATGCAGGCACATTTGAATAAACAGAGACATTGAGTCTCTTTTTTTTTTTTTTTTTTCTGCCATAAGATAAAACTTATACACTAATGATTTGACCGATCATAACGCCAATCATGGCTCTGATACCAATTGATGGAATCTAAATGGATCTGACGATCCGACCATCCAAAATTAAGCCTAAAGATCTAGGCGCACGATCAATCAAAAACCAACAAACTATAAATATGCGCACCTTGAGCGTTAGCCATTGATGGTTGCCGATCTTCAACGATGTTCTCGCGTTCAATGTCTCCTAGCACAATAGGGATGCTCTCGCCAATAGGGAGGATTGAATTACGTCGAGCTATCGTTGGGACCAGGCACCCTTTATATTTATAGCCAAAGAGTCCTATCCCATTAAGGACTGAAATTGCTAATTATAGTGTGATTAGAAATCACAATCATACCTTAACTGAAAGACACAATAAGCAGTTGCCTATTCTCTTCAAACTCACCAGAATAGCAATTGTATATCTTAAGGTTGATCTTATACCATTCACCGGTCAACGGGTTTGACCATAGTGATGACCACCAAAATAGAAACTGCTTACATAAAGCACTTCATGTGGCTTAATGTGGCCCGATGTCCATATTTCGTTACTCATTCGTTTCAATGGTCTTAGGTTAGATTATAGAAATTGTCTAATGACACAATCTATGGTCCTAGTTTAATTTAAATGATATTGCCATTAGAATAGGGTACCTTTATTGAATGTGCCATGGCTTTCTTCTTCGCGCTATCCGGGGCGCGCACGTGTTTGATCAACCTAAGTAATTCAACTGGTAGTCCATAGTTGACACGTTTGATAAACCCATTAAAATATAAACAATCACCTATTTTAGAATGTATAGATTGAATGATTTAGATCTCCTAATAAATATTATTTTTTTAGAACGCTTTAGTCCAATGTATGAATTACGATCTTGCAAGATCTATAGTTTAAAGCCACATGCTACTTGACTTAATAAGTGAACTGTCATGTATAATCTATACAATAGTAGTCATTTTTATTGGAACAACTATTTCCAAAAAAACCAAGGGCATCCCTTCAAGTGAGGGGCATCAGTTATAGTTGAAAATTTGTTAGGGTGTTTTAGTAATTGCGTGTCATTTAGTAATTGACACATTTTGCCAAGTGCTGTAAGGGTTGGCATTAGGTATAGCCTATAGGTACGTGCACTATGGTGTACCTGCACACATCTTTACGAAAGGGGACGAGTAGAGGTGAACAAATTAAGGGGCTCCGAATCAGTGTATGTGTGCCAAAGATTGCACTTGATTGTACGGGTCATCGAGCTGCTGCCTTATATGGCATCCGATCATGGGTCATCGAGCTGCTGCCTTATATGGCATCCGATCATGTAATATTAGGTTTTGTGTGGCAATAAACTAATGTAGGAACAGGTAAGTTAGTTGGTCCTTAGTACCAAACTACATTTATCCATAATTATATCTCTCTCTCTCTCTTCAGGTTTTATTATAATATAGAGTTCTTATGGATTATGCCTTTAAATCGACAGCCACCACTATGCAATCGTTGCACCCACCGCTACCATCTCTACGATCAGACGGCAACCAAGCCATTTCACCTTATTTGAATAGCCCTCCAAGTAATCATGTTCCTCATTCCTCACTCCCAAACTCCATATAATTTCATACAGACAAGGGATCCTGCGTATCTTTAAACCGAAAATGCTGGGAGTATAAGGTGGCAATGGGCTAGGTAGCGTGGCATGACCCATTAGGGTCGGCCCAGTTTAAGTAGGGTTCGAACTTGGGCTAGCAGTTTAAGTTTGGAATTTAAATAGGTGGAGTTCAAGCATAAGCCCTTAATCCGGTCAAGCTATCGTATAGAATAAGTATATATTGTGTTTCACTTGCATTATATATATATTCTTAAAAAAAATTTCTAAAAAATAAATATTAACATCTTACCAAGTATTTGTGAAATTGGTTTTTTTAATGTTATGAACAAGGTATCAAATACTGGCCGATACCGATACGTATCGAGTATCCAACTCAGTATCGACTGATACGGGGCCCATATCGGGTATCGGCTGATACCTATATTTTTAATTTATTATTATTTAAAAAAAAAAAAATAGGCTGGCCGATACATATCGGGTATCGGCCAATATCTATATTTTTAATTTATTATTATTTTAAAAAATAAATAAATAGGTTGATACATATCGATCGATTCGTATCGGTCCTCCAAGGACTGATACCGAGTTTGTTCCCTGTGTTATGAATATAAACACTAATTTATGAATAAAAGAGTCAAGTAAACGCTAAAATACAAAATATATTTTGGCTGTTCATTTTCTAAGGGTATTAAGGCCTTTAATTCCAGGTAGGGGTTTTTTTATTTTAAGTTGGTTTTTCAAAAATAATTTTACCTATAAGATCGGTGTGGCATCAATTACATATATTTATTATTACAAACTATAAAGTGAAAGAGGCATAAAATGAGACAAAGGATATATATATATATATATATATATATATATATATATATATATATATATATATATATATATATATATATATATATATATATATGGGGAGCTGGTTAGGTCCTCCAATGGAGGACGGTGACCGTCCTTCAAAATCCACATAGAGCTCCACGTGGCACCCAAAACACTTTTTGGGTGTCACGTGGAGCACAGGTGGAAAGTTTAGATCAATATTTAAAAAGATCGTAAAATAAATAAATTTTAAACTCACAAGTTAAAGTTTGACGATTTTTATTGGTACATATTTTACGATTCAAAATATACAGGTTGGAGATGAGTTTTTAATTATTATTTTTTAAAGATGATCTAAGCATTGCAACCAAGGTCCACGTGAAAGGTTGGAGGACGGTGACCGTCCTCGGAGGACGGAGGCCTTTTCCATATATATATATGTTAAACGTAAAATTTGCTTTGTACCCTTTTTTTTTTTTTTTTAAAAGATATTTTTATTTATAGCCTAAAATTCTTCCTTCTCAATTCAGGTTTCATGCACTTAAACTTTTGATTGCATTCAATTTGATGATATTGTTCTTTCATCCAAATCTTAGACATAATAAATTTTCAGATCATGAGCCTACCATTTAATTATCATATTTTGATTCCACATGACACACATCCCAAAAAATAAGAAGAAGTAAAATATGACTACATGAGGATAGGATGAAGATCTAAAGGATCAATTGTTGCAAAGATTGGGATGAAAAACAATCTCTTTGATTGAAAGTGATCGTTTGATTCAAAACCGTCAATGAAACACAAAAACGTCTTATAACTGTGAACATGGATTCAATGTATTGCCAAATCAGCCTATAAGCAGACTTGTTTAAAAAATATAACATTTATAATAAAAAAGGGATTTTTTGGCATGTTGTCCTAGTCATAGTTCATTCATATCGGCTGATATGAGGTTATATGGGTCATTATTTCTATATTAAAGCAAGCATGTATCGACTCAGATGGAGCTTAAACCGATTCATATCGGCCGACATATGACATGAATTTCAAATCTGGCTGATACACTTCCTCAGCACGTGCATGGCACGTGGATCTAATAGCATAATATGATGACACGTGGATAAGAATTCAGGCTCCGGTACCCAATTATATAATTCGTACTAGAAAATCTTCATAGCACTGCGCATTAATCATCCAGCCTAACTCACTCTGCCCACTAGTCAAAGGTACTTTTTCAAATGACAAAATTGGTCTTATAGCTGGACGAGAATTACGAAAATTCCAGCGATAAGCTAAAAGAGACATCTCCCTTTGTCGTCTTCCCATTTCGGCATCGTCTTGTCAGGTTCTAAGGGAGAGGGCATTATAGTAAATTAAGGTAGAGAGAGCGGGCAGGGGCATTATTTCGGATTCGGATTCTTGCGGCATTGATTGGGTGGTGGGTTCTTTTGTCTTTTATGTTGAAAATACGATTTCTGGGTACCGCGGGCAGCAGCACTATCTGACATCTGTGGCAGACCTCACTGAGCGGTCAAATGTTAGTCAAATCCGTTTGGCCCAATTTTTTAGAATCTCTTAATTTTATTCCTAAATTACCCTCCACATATCTTTGGAATGACACTTTACTAGGAACTTGTTAAACAGCGTTTTCGGAAAATGACGGCTACACCCTTGACTTGTGCCCGTGAGGAATGAGTTTGTGAGGCAGGACGGTGAAAGAAGGCCGACTGTCGTCAAGATGACGACTTTCATTAAAACTTAATCAAACAACTTAGGGTCTCTTTATTTGCAATCACATATTTTTTCTTGACAAACTAAATCCATTAGCGGCTTTGTGATGACAAGAAGCCTCTTTAATTGAGGGTGAATACGATTGCTATGTCATTTGGGCTCAGAGAGAGAGAGAGAGAGAGAGGTGAATACGATTGCTGAAAAGATCTATCACTTGGGCTTTTGGAGAGAGGGAGAGAGACTCTTCTGACCACCACCGGCTGTATCCTGTGGAAGAAAATCTAATAGCTATTTGGAGTTGCAATTCATTTCAACTTTTGATCATAGGGAGAGATTTACTTCAATAATAATATATATTGAAGCCTTTAATAGCCAACTCTAAGAGAAGGCTAAAATCATGTTTGACAATCCTTTGATCTAAAGAGATGACCACCTGTAGTTGAAAAATGTTTTGTATCACACTCGTCATTTTTATTATAAATCATCTCTTCCCAGCATGTGAAAAGTGTTTTTAGGAGAAAGATTGCCAAGCAGTGCCCAAGTACTTTCCTCCAAGCCAAGACTCGTTTTGAGATTTGATGGTATTTTATAGCCACCTATTAACTTCACGGCAATCCCCAACCAACCAACACAAAGTTCTAGATGGTTAGGATATGTTCATTCGAGTCCAGAAACAATTCTTAATGGAGGGTTGAAATAATACGAGCACAAGGAAATGTAAGAACAAAAAACTTAGTGAAGAACCGACGGAAAACAATAATAAGTAATATAAAGGATTTATTAGTTTTAGAGAGTTTAACTTCAAATCGAAATGATTTTATGGGACGAATATGTTAGAAGTTTCTATTTTGGTGGCCATCACTATGGTCAAACCTTTGACCGTTGAATGGTGTAAGATCAGTCTTGAGATGTACAGTTGCTATTCCGGTGAGTTTGAAGAGAATAGGCAATTAATTGTTGAGTCTTTCAGTTAAGGTATGATTATGATTTCTAATCACAATATAATTAGTATTTTCAGTCCTTAATAGGATAAGACTCTTTGACTATAAATATAAGGGGTGTCTGGTCCCAACGATTGCTCGACACAATTCAATCCTCCCTATTGGCGAAAGCATCCCTATTGTGTTAGGAGATATTGAACGCGAGAAAATCATTAAAGATCGGCGACTAACTATTGATGGCTCACACTCAAGGTGCGCACATATATTTAATTTATAGATTATTGGTTTATTATTTTTTATTGATCATGCACCTAGATCCTACGGCTTAATTTCGATGGATCCATAATTAGATTCCAACAATTGGTATCAGAGCCATGACTGGTGTTTGATCGGTCAAAGCATTAACATATGAGTTTTATCTTGTGTGATATTGAGACCAAAACCTCGGGTGAATCGAAAGTTTGTTTTCTTTTTTACCGATCGGTTTGATTAGTCAAACCAAGTCGACTCGGTAATTGGTTGGTTTTGGCGTAGAAGATTAAAAGCACTTAGATGTGCTTCTACTCCCACGAATGTTATATGATGGTTGGTTTTAAAATTAAAAAAAAAAAAAAAAGGGACGCCGGTAGGGTTTTTTCCACCAGGATTGACCGTGACGGCCGGCCGCGTAGGACGGCGCGCGAAGAGATCGGATCCGGTCACCCGATGAGGATGGCTAAATTTGTTGCTCTGTTGCAACAATCAAAAAGAAAAAACCAATTTTTTTTTTTTTTTTGCTTTACTGTTCACCGACAGTCCGGCGCCGATGATGACTTTCCGGCCACCGGACAAACACCGGCCAATGGACGGCGCCAGGACCGACCGGCCGGCGCACCGAACCGTCGGCGCCGGTCACCAGTGAGAGGGCGCGGTCAAGCCCCATGGGCGGCTGCCTCTTGCCTGCAACTACTTCAAAAAAAAAAAAAAACATTTGAAGAAGATGAATAGTAACAGCAGGCCTTTGGCCCATTATCCCATTGGCCTACTTGGCCCACCCGATCGCTTTGGCCTATTTGGCCCACCGGCCGGTGAGGCCCACTCGACCCTTTTGTCTCATGTACGACCCTGGCCCATCCTGGGCCCATAGCCCACTTTCGTATAAAAGGCCCATGGTTTGGCCCGATACTCGGCCCAATTATTCCGACACTATTTCCTAATCTTCTCGGGCCATTTTTGGGCTATTTATTGGTCCGATTTTCGGACATTATATATGAATTTTGACTTTCTCGGGTATTCCGGACCCGTTTTTAAGATTTATTTTGACAATGAGCTCTCTGTTGTGATTTTTTCATGACCTGATGTTATTTTTTCCATTTTTTAATTGTGTAATCATTTTTTTTAGTACCATTAATTAGAATTTGGTAGCGGAGGTTGTGCTCTACCACCATGGCTAGTACTTACACATTATAATGCTCGTTTATTGTTAATTTTGACACCTCCTCATAACACGAATTGGACTTGGCTTATTTTTTAATATCACTTTCGTGATCATCTAAAAATATTATCAAACCTATTTTGACAGCATGACTTGGAAAGATTCTTCTGCCCAACGGTGATGATCCTTCCTAGTATCGTGATTTTCATAATGAGGTTTAATTTTGTCGAAGCCCGTGTTACCAACTCAGTAAATGTGTGTAGTGAATGTTGACGTCACAACATAAGCGGTTCTTCTACCCAACGGTGATGAATCACTTAATGTTGTATGATGGTTGTATTTCACTATTCATCATTTTTGTATGTGAGTACTGCTAGCGTGTTGTGACTCGACTCAACGGAGGGTTATAACGACGCAATTAATACCACAATCATTAATATAGATTGAGGAAGCGGCTAGTGTGTTATGACTCGACCCAACGGAGGGTTATAATGAGACAAATTATTTTTCAATAAAACCACATTGGTTTTAATTTTTATATTCCTTAACATATTTTAACTATTGCGTCACATATTATAATTATAACCTTGTGGAATTGATAGTTACTTCGATTGTATATGGACATAATAAACCCCTTAATTATTGTGCAGCATTGAACTCGTCTTCTATAACTAATATGATTGGTGGAATTAAACTTCTGAGTGGCTCAAATTATGACAAATGGAAGGAACAAGTTGCTATTGTTCTAGGTTGTATGGATCTTGACTATGCTATACGATCTGATAAACCCAAGGTGCTCACCGCTGATGCCTCAGCTGAGGAACTGGCAGTGAACAATACGGATTTGGAAAAATGGGATAGATCAAATCGTATGAGCCTCATGATCATAAACAGTTCCATTACTGATACGATTCGGGGAGGTATTCCTGACTCGCACAATGCAAAGAAATACATGCAAGCCATTAAGGAATAATTTCAAGGGACTTCTAAAGCACTTACCAGTAGTCTAATTGTTAAAATGGGAACCATGAAATATGATGGTCATAGCGGCATACGGAAGCACATTATGAAAATGAGTAGCATGGCAACTCAATTGAAAGAACTGGACATGGGTTTTTCTGAGGGTTATCTTGTTTACTTCATTATGACTTCTCTTCCTGCACAATTTGGTCCGTTCAAGATCAATTATAACACGCAGAAAGAGAAGTGGAAAATGAACGAGCTAATCGCTCACTGTGTCCAAGAAGAAGAAAGACTTCGAGCTGAAAAACCTGAAAGTGCCCATTACGCCGCTCTTAGACCATTGAAAGAAACTTTCAAGCGAAAGAAGGGCCAATATAAAGGAAAGAACGTGAAAGCTCCTCCACCGAAAACCAAACAAGGAGAAGCTAGCAAATCTACTTCTGGCATCAAGTGTCACTTCTGTAAGAAGAAGGGACACATTAAGAAGAATTGTCAGAAATACAGAGATTGGCTAGTTAAGAAAGGTAATGACCTAGCATTTGTGTGTCTTGAGTCACTTTATGTTGATGCTCCACGCAATACTTGGTGGATAGATTCTGGTGCAACTATTCACATAAGTAATTTAATACAGGGATTTCGATCCAGTAGGAAGCTAAGTAAAGGCGAACGTACCATCAAACTCCGAAATAGAGTAGAAGCAGACGTGGAGGCCATTGGGACTCTCAGTCTCATTTTAGATAGTGGTTTCATTTTGGATTTACTTGATACTATTTATGTTCCAAGTATCACTAGAAACCTTATCTCAATTTCTAAATTGGATTAATTAGGTTTTGAATTTAAATTTGGACATAATATATTTACTCTATTATTTAATTCCGATATTGTCGGTGGTGGCTGGCAATCTTTATCAGTTGAACTTAGATTCATCTTACGCCTAATCTTTAGTTTCTATGCATGCGAATGATAAAATTAGTAAGAAACGAAAACGAGCAATCGACAACTCCTCCATTTTATGGTATAAACGTTTAGGCCATATATCTAAGGATAGAATGGAGAAATTAATTAAAGATGATATACTCGATGCACTCGATTTCTCTTATTTCACTACTTGTGTAGATTGCGTTAAAGGAAAACTCACAAAAACTAATAAGAAAAAGGCTATCAGGAGCACGAGTTTACTCGAAATAGTCCACACTGATATTTGTAGACCGTTTCTAACTCCCGCTATTGGTGGTCAAAAGTATTTTATTACCTTCACTGATGATTATTCTCGTTTTGGTTATATATTTCTTATTCATGAAAAATCTGAGGCCCTGAATATGTTTAAAATTTATAAAGCCGAAGTTGAGTTACAACTCAATTCGAAGATTAAAACTGTGAGATCTGATAGAGGCGGAGAGTACTATGGTAGATACTCTGAAACAGGTCGCAATCCAGGACCATTCGCCCTGTATCTACAAGAGCATGGCATTGTCGCTCAATACATCATGCCGGGAACACCTGAACAGAACGGTGTAGTTAAACGACGAAATTGTACTCTTATGGATATGGTGAGAAGCATGTTATGTAACTCTAAGTTGCATATGTTCTTGTGGGGAGAAGTCTTGAAAACAGCGATGCATATCCTGAATCGAGTTCCTAGTAAGGCAGTTCCCAAAACTCCTTATGAGCTATGGGTAGGAAGAAAACCGACTTTAGGATATTTACACATTTTGGGTTGTTTGGCTGAAGCAAAGGTGTACAATCCACAATTAGGAAAATTGGATCCTAAAACTATAAGTTGTCATTTCATTGATTACCCTGATAGCTCAAAAGGCTATCGATTTTATTGCCCCACTCATAGTGCCCGGATCGTTGAGACTAGATATGCCAAATTCTTTGAGGATCGTGAGAACAGTGGGAGTGTTGAGCCTAAGAAAATCACTTTTGAGGAAAATCGGGTTATAATATCTACCCCTTTTATCCAAAAAAAAGTGGCATCAACACCAGTTATTTAAGCAACTATTGATGCACCTATGGCTATACCTAATGCAACACCCCATATTGAGGATGTTCTTACTCCCATGACGACTGCCAATGATCAACCATTACGAATAGACTAGCGAAGCATACCCAAAATAGATATAGCAAAGCTATGATGATGGTGATAATGGCGATGGCTTTCTTCCAAGACTATCTCTATAGTGAATAGAAAGGCTTGTAGAGCTTCAATGGCCCCAAATACAAATGAAGGGAGAAATAGAGCTGGCAAAGTTTTGTCTCAATAGATGAGATAAGGCGATGATGGTGATGATGATAAGAAGGCATAACTATACACATGTAATCTATACAGTTAATCGCTTCATCCTTGGCCATCAATTGAATTGTCTAGATGGCTAACATGTGAATTGGACTTACACTTGCAGGTAATTTTAATAAGAGGAATTCAATCTGTTTGTTTTTTGGTCCAACACTGTTTGTATGTTAATGTCACCAATGGTTGATAACGCTTGACCACACAATTAGAATTGTCTAAAAGGTAACCTGCAATAGATAGTGTATTAGTTAAAAGACTATTTAATGAGTAGGTCAATCATATTTTTTTGTCTCGGATGATGGCTTTCAATCTTAAAATCTTATATATAGATTATCCGGTGTCTTTATTTGCACCTTACAAATCTTTCAACGCAACCCATGATATAACGCTCAAAGTTTTGTGGATTAGAACTGGGAAGCAAATTAAGGTTTATTTAATTTGCAGCCCATAAATGTTTTGATGCGACTTGCATTGAAGAATAATGGAATGCAAATGAAGCTACCCTAAGATATATTGTGGGTTCAAACCCACCCGAAGGCCCTTGATTAGAATAAGTTGGGGTCTGGGACATCCATTTGACTATTTGAGGGCTCCTAACGTTAAGCATGTTAATAAGATTATCAAATTTATAGTATGTATATTTTTTTAACTTCAGGGCTCTTAATATTTGTGCAACTTAGCTGGTGCCAAGATTGATGAGGCAAAAGGCCTTCTGGAAAGTTAATAATCTTGTGATGTCAATCACTATAAAAGATAAAACTATTAGTGGCAGCGAAAGACTTGTCGCTATTAACAAAAAACTATTAAGACTATTAACTACTAGGTATTAGAGACAATTTTTTTGTTAATAGCGGTAATTTTGACTAACGCTAATAGTCTTATTTTCTTAGTATATTAATCCAATTTAAATTATAAAAAATATTGATTTTTAGTTCACACTAAATAAAAAGATAGACAATGATAGTAATAATGTGCTATGACAAAGTTTCACCGATATACAGGGCCAGCCTTGAACCAAGGCCTAAGAGGCGGCCGCCTCGAGCCTTCAAATATTTAAGGGCCCTAAATCTTGGAAGTCTTTACTTTTTACCATTTATTTGCTTAATATAATTTTAAATGTATAAATTTGTTAAAATGGTCTCATTGTTTAGTTGGTTAAGTGATTAGTCTTGTTTTACTTTTACCCAACAGGTAGTGGGTTCAATTCTTCTCGGGTCTCATGTTTACATTTTTTTTTTTAAATGGGTCATGGATCAGGTCTCGGTCGGTTCGGTGCAGGTCATTGGTCACTGGCCTCATTGGGCCAAACCAGCCATATATATTAACCTAATAGATTCTCTAGCCCACTTTTTGACCGCACCGGTTTGACCAAATCCTTTATATATAGGGTACCCCTAAACGCGCCCACGTGTCCTCCGAAAGTGCCTATATCCCAGATCACTTGAAAACCATTAATTCCTTCTAATGAGATGATGGAGATCACTTTTCAAACCTATCTTTCATAAAATTGATCTTCAAGTCATGACCCACCTATCAGACGATTAATTTTTATTCCATGTGTCACAAATCCTCAAAAAATGGCCTTGAATCATATGGCACACATCACGCTCAAATGTGATTTTATGGCCATTTTTTTGGGATCTATAACACATTGAATCACAAATCGACTGTTTGATAGGTGCACCTGAACTCAAGATCTATTGAGTGAAAGATATGAGTGAAAAACGATGTCCATCATATGATTCAAAGGATTCAATGGTTTTCAAGGGGTTTAGGATGTGGGCGTGTTTAGAGGTACCATTATATGTATGTATATATATTCTTCGAAAGCGCCCACGTCCCAAATCCCTTGAAAACCATTGATTCCTTCGAAAGAGATGATGGAGACCACTTTTCAAACCTTTCTTTCACAAAATAGATCTTCAGGTCATGACTCACCTATCAGACGGTCAATTTTTATTCCATGTGTCACATATCCCCAAAAAATAGCCTCGAATCATATAGCACATATCACGCTCAAATGTGATTTTATGACTATTTTTTTGGAAACCATGACACGTTGAATCACAAATCAACTATTTGATAGGTGCACCATAAACTCAAGATCTATTGAGTGAAAGATATGAGTGAAAAACGATTTCCATCATATGATTGGAAGGATTCAATGATTTTTAAGGGGTCTAGAAAGTGGGCGCGTTTAGAGGTACCCTTATATATATATATATATATATATATATATATATATATAAATTTTTCTTATTAAATAACCCTAACTTAAAATAGTGATTTCATACTCGTTACAATTCTATTTTTCGCAAATGATTTGTTAATTTTGATCTATTCAACGAGACTTATCCAATGAACCTAGGTTTGAAATTTTTTAAGATTGTTAAAGTGCTAAAAAATGACAGTGAAAGAATCAATGGCAGTTACAGAAATAAAAAATGTTAAAATATTATTGGTTGAGTTACTAGATCCGTCGAGTACATTTTACTATATAGTTTTTCTTTTTTTGTGTTGCAATTTTTTTAATATAGACTTTCGTTAATTTGTTAGTTGCATTTTCAAATTATAAACAATAAATGAAATAAGGAGATATTTGAAATCTAAACACAATGAGTATTATTTTATTTCTTAAAAAAAAAATTATAATAATTTTTTTTTTTTTTTAAGATTAATATGAAAGAGAGCCCCATTTTAACAACTCACTTTGGGCCCCCAAGATGTCAGGGCCGGCCCTGCCTATATAAACTGTGAAAAACGCCCATCTTATTCTTTAGTCACGTGATATATTTTTAAAGTAATCAAACTTATGACAGTCATATTGCTCATATTAGAAGCTACTGTGAGACCTGTCTTTAAAAAATAAAATAGACGGCATAAGCCTACGAGCCTATGATTTCTATACTTTGATATGTGTGCATTTTGGGCAGAGTTTAGTGCAAGTGATTATTGAATATATGAAACGCTTAAAATAGTCAAGTATGTATGCCACTTGGCCTAAGTGGGTGCCTTTCATGGGAACATCAGTGTAAAGTCTCGAAATGCCATTTTGAAGAAGCTTTTAGCTCCAATATTATGTCAGAAGAAAGGCCTTCCTCCAAAAAAATTTAACTAGACAATTAGGATAGAATGTGGTTATCGATATTAAAATAAGTTTTGGATTTGGAATGCAAAAAATAGTAGAAACCTTATTTCCTATAAAAAAATAAAAAAATAGTAGGATCTTCTATTAATTAGAAAGCGTCTCCTCCTCCCCGTGTGTAGGGCGGTCAGGTCGGGTCGACCCGATACCTGACCCGATCCAATATTTTACCGGATCAGACATATAAATATGATCCGCCAAGTCAAGTTGGGCATTAGACATCCAGCCCGACCTTTGGGTCGGGGTGGAATCAACTAAGAGGTGGAGACAAAAATTGGGTCGACCTGACACGACCTGATGTTATACATATAAAAAGTATTGGAAAATAGGGGGGTTTGCGTTTTGGTGTTGGGTCAGGTTTTCTGGTCCAATCGGGGTGGATCGGGCAGGTCCGATCAGACATATGCCATTTTCATTCTTTGGCAGCCAAAATTAGGGTCCCAAATACCTACTTTATTCATGATAACTTATGATATCCATCGCTGCCAGCCTTGGAGTTAAAGCTACAGGCTTGCGTTAGATGCCTCTGAACAAAAATTGTGGACTCAAAAGAGTTGTTGGGTGGTACCTCCTTCTCGGGGGACCGACCAATGGGCTTAATTAGGTAATGCGACGTCTTACATCTCAGTTCTTTTGAGAAAAGAGATTTGACCATGCTCACTTCCATCCATCCAAACTGATGCCCTCACCATCACAATTTTAGGCTATGCGGTGCCACGTGTTGCACATATAACTAAATGCCCTTCGGCTAAGGGAGCTAACGAAATGGTGTTTCTCTCTTGTTGCTATCGAAGTTTGTGCATCTTAACGTGGAAAGCTAATCTTTAGTCCTTTAGGCTGTGTATACTATGACTGTTTCTGTCAAATCCCTACGAGAGCCGAATATATAGTTGTTTTAAGACGCCTCCCTTCTCCTTACTAACCCAATGCAATAAAGGATTTGATGAGAGCAAATAAAATTTGTTATTACAAGGAGTGAGCAGGGAGGACTCGAGACTACTCGAGCAAGTAAGTCATGCTTCACAAGGAGAAGGAGAAATTGCTAAAGTAGGTAGCCGGGATTTAGTAAAGAAAAAAGAAATTTGTTAAAACATGGAAACTCTGCTCTGACATAAAGCTAACAAAGAGCTATGCCAAATACAACCGTAGTAAATAGCTAATCTTTACTAAAGCTTCTCTCTCTCAAGCAATCACATGTTTAAACGGCGCCTAATATGATAAGGGAAATTTATCGGATCGATCCTGTCAGATATACATTTTTCGTCAGAGACCATATATTTTCACCTTTATTCAAACCGACCGGCTTTTAGCCAAGCCATTTTCAGCTAGCACAAAAAGTCCAAAATACCCCTTCTTACACTTTTTTTTGTTCTACATGATTTAAAATTTTAAATATTTGCACTTTTCTATATTTATGCAATGTGAAATGAAATCCATGTCGTCTGATTTGAAGGTCACAATATAAAATTGATGGCGCCAAAAATAGACACGAAAAAGGCGATATCACTCTTAAAAAAAAAAACTATTTTTTTTAACGATAATGGTGATCGTTTTCACGATGGTATCGACCATTGTCTAAATGCGATCGATGGCGACTCTTAAAACAATCTTACCATTTGTGTTAAGAGTCGCCATCGATATTTTAAGAATAAATCATCATTTGTTTAAGAGTCGCCATCGATTGTTTTAATTTTTAATTTTTTTTAAAGAGGCGATATCGCCTTTTTTTCGTTTCTATCTTTGGTGTCATCGATTTTATATTGTGGCCTTCAAATCAGACAACATAGATCCCGTTTCACACCGCATAAATATAGAAAAGTGAAAATATTTAAAAATTTTAACCATGTAAAACGAAAAAAAGTGTAAAAAGGGGTATTTCGGACTTTTTGTGCTAGCTGAAAATGGCTTGCCTAAAAGCTGGTCGGTTTGGGTAAAGGTGAAAATATAGGGCCTATGATGGAAAAGGTGTATCTGACAGGGTCGATCCGATAAATTTCCCGTATGATAATCTTACCATGGGTCATTAACTAGCTTAGATTGGATTGCACAACAATCGATGGTATAGTGAATAGTGACCAAGTCTAGATACCAGAATAAAACTGCTCCGAAAATATATGAAAAAAAAGGTAAATTTTGACAAAAAAAGATAGAATTTTAAAAATAAAAAATATTAATAATTCTAAAAAATACATAAATATGTTGCGACCATGATTTCAAATATCGGCCATATGCGATACATATCAGCCGATATGTTTAGGAACAGGCCTCATTCGAGTCGGTATATACCCCCGATTTAATATGGGGTTGAAAATCGGGTCAACATCATCAAATATCAGCCAATATCAGGTCTTATCGGCCGAAATGTATTAGATTTGATTTGGACAAATTACCAAAAATGCCCTTTGTAGTTTTTTATGTTATATATTTATTTCTTTCTTATTAATTTTTAAACCAAAAGGTGTGCTTATATATTGGCTTAGGACCCAGCCAATATGCCAATATGACTTGGACTGTGAATTCCTGGTTGTGATTAAACACGGGTTTTAAGTGAAAAAAAAAGTTTTTTTTTTAAACAAATAATTTAAAATGCCTCTTTTTTTTTAATTAAGAAAAACACGGTTATTTTTTAATGTAACGACCTTATGTTTAGTGCACTTAAATTTGTGGTGCTAGATGTGTTTTGCATCGTGTTCGGTGTTAATACTCCACACCGGATCTTCTTATTTCATTTTAAGGATGTTAGATGTATGTTTACACTAAATTTGGTGGTAGCACTCCATACTGGAACCTATCCCATTTGAAAAAATCTTATTTAAATTTAAGGTACACACAACTTTTCTCATTCTAATTTTCTTAAAAACCCTAGTCGTCTGTGACGGGGCCAATACTCGAGCTTGCAGCATGGTGTTTGGGGCACGACATGTGGTGCTAGGAGGGCACGCGACATAAGGGCCAAGAGGGCCTTGTGGCGTGGTCGCGACACCGATGCATGGGGGGGAAGACGGAGGAGCGACACGGTCGCGACACAGCCAAGGTGGGCTAGCGATGTAGGAGGCGTTGCGGTATGTCAAACCAAGGGGTTTAAGATCCTCCTGCCATTCTGGTTGAATGACTGTTTTACCCTTCTATGTGGGAGAGGAGCTGGAGAGTTGCCTTCCACCCACACAAGGCCTTGCGTTGCCAGAGGGGGCGTAAGTGTCTCCTAGGCCTGAAAGGGTGGGCCTAGGACGTCGACGCAGCGATGTCGTGTGACACCCAAGGGAGGTTGAAGTATGGCTCCGGACTACGCGTCGCGGTGCATACTGCTGGGCAACCTCACGAGAAGAACGCTAGCGCTACGTGGGACTCAGTTGAGCATGACAGCATGTGGGCCAAGGATGAATGAGTGCCAGTAATTCGGAACGCACACGAAGGCAAGCTGTGTGGGACTCAGTTGAGCACTGGAGCGCGAGGCATAAGGCTGTGCGCTTGGTTCAGTATGTGAGCAGGACATGATGTCATGGGGAACTGCATGCCAAGACTGTTGCGAAGCGAGATACTAGTGCAGTGCACAGGGTGAAGCTTGAGCAGGCCAAGTTTAGCACAGTGGTGTAAGCGAGTGTGTCGTAAAGGGGCACGATAAGCTGGGTGGTAGGCCGCGAAACAGAGGTAACCACGATAGGGGAGTTCCCGTCCTCAAGGCGGGTGGTATCAGAGCTGATGTGTAGATGGGTTGGCTTCATTGCATGCGGTAGCGAAGTACCGCGCGGGTTGGTAAGGCGTCAAAGGACGCCCCACGATTGTTGGTATCAGAAGTAGGCTGACTTAGCGCAGCGGGAGTTAAGTGTCGTACGGGACTGAGGTTGCGGAAGTGCGACCCCGTGATGCGTCTCTTTCTTTTCTCCTTCATAAGAGAACTATAACCGTCACCACATTTCTTCTCTACCAACCCCCTCTCTAAACATCTTGATCTTTTTTCCTAAAACTATTATATGTTCTTCCACAAGAATCACTGTGATTTATTTTCTACCATCAAGATCGAGACGAAGAAAGCGGAGAAATCGTGAACGGATCATCACGTGGACGTCAATCTTATCATCGTAATCGATGTTGTTCAACCGAATCACGCTTCAAGAGGTGAGTACCCGCTAATCCATCTCGTTCTTCTCTGATCCCATCACGTAGGGTACGTTCGATAACGTATCGACGGGCTAATAAATGAACCTAGATTTGTTTTCCTATAAAAACTGCTTTTAAGATTGATACAATAGTTGATCCTTATTTCAATATAATTTTTATGAATTTTTGGATATATTTTAGTTTATTTTGGAACCTAGATCTGTTCTGAATTTCTGACAGTCGATCAATCGATTTACATTATCGATCGATTAGTTCAAAATCACGATCAAAAACTTTATATAGTCGATCAATCGACTTATATGTTCGATTAATTGATACTAGGGTAAATTAATTAAATAATCCAAACTACGCTGCCTTGTCTGACTTCTGACTTTGACACTTCAACTTCGATCCATCGATCCTTGTTTTTTATCCATCGACCATTCGTTGAACACAGTGTTGGCTGAAATGAGTTGGTAAGTGTAATGATAGCATTTCATTATATATTATTATAATATTTAAGGTATTTTTCTAATGCTTATTATATTATAGTTAAAGGAAAGTGGATAAGGATTTACATTATTAAATCACTAGCATCCTATATAATAATATTATATACCATGTATAAAACAAGGGTAATCAAGTATCCCTTAGTTAATATTATAACTTACCTCTTTACTCAAGTATTACAACATGACCTATTTCGTATTATAATATTATAATATATTTTGTATAGTACTACTTGATTGAGTAAATCCTATTTCAAGCATCAGCTGGGCACCCATCTCAACCTTTGTATTTCAATGGATCGATCCTCACGTTTGATGGATCGACTTTATACATAACCAAATCACTGCTTAATTTTAATTACTTTATATTAACTGGTTGATTTATGTTAGACAACTTTTATTAATATTGTTTTATGTTGTAACTTCATTTGTACGACCAAAATTTCATCCACTTTAATTACCTGATGTTTCGATTGTTTGTCATGATGCACTCAACTTTAATTTATATCACCTTTCTAATTAAGCACTTAATTATAATAACCTATATATATATATCATTTTTATCGCTTTAACGCGACCACTTCGATAACACGAAGTGTTAGAAATTCGACACTTCATAAAAATTGAACCTTGACCTTCTCGTTATTGAGATCACACTTATAATCATATTCTATAATTATAATGGTGTGTTATGTAAATAAATATAAGTATAAATATAATCAAAATCTAAGTCTAAATCATTTTATACATATGATACTTTTGTGTTTGCATTTTGATCAAGTTATAAGAGTTAAGGATATGTTAGATCATGAGTACAAGAGTGTATAATATCATGCCTACGCTTGGGATTGGTGTTTCACTGAGATGTATCGAAGCAAGGAATACACCGTATTTGCATATCTTATAACTCATAGTAGAATGAGACTCATGACGAATCGAGTGAGTGCGAATTCAGTGTAACCTCGTATATGGTGGCATATACAGTGATTCGATCACCTTGCGTTCAAATATGATAGTATAAGTTGAATTAAGTTATTAGATTCGACCATAGGCTTTAACTGTGATGAGGTCTCTTTTACAGTCACGTAAAACTCGGGATATTGACGTCCATGTACGAATGCAACCATCTATGATAGTATAGGCTACCACACAAAATACATCCATGTTATTACGAAATATATTTCCTTGGGAAGCGTGATTTAGAAAAGTTACCCTACTATAATTCGTCTTAGAATTAAGTGTAAGGGTACATTATGAGTATAAGATAAGATAAGTTATAGTATGAGTACGATAATAAGACACCGCTATGTAGGCCAACATAAGATTAAGAACTTAAATCTTTGTACGTGTCGTTCCTTGCGTAGCCACCGTAAGTGCAACAACATCTTTCAGCCAAGACAGATCTCTAAGAGAGATTTTGAGTATGTTTATGATTTACTTTGGCTATTATGTCTCGCCATTGGCTGGATGATGGAGTATGAGTATGATATTGAGGGCGTTATGATATGGTGATATGATACTATGTTGACCCTCACATAGTAGCTCGAGTAGCAACTCTGGCACGGGTCATTTAGGACTTTATCAATATGTTAGTTACGCTCATGTGATGTATAGACGTATGTGTGAGAATAATGATAAGATATGATATGTTATGAGTTATGGTGAGGTATGTTAGGATATCAGTGTTTAGATTATGATCCTGAATTTACATGTATCTCATGATACAAGCTTTACGATATGCACTTATTTTCTCATGCTATATTTGATTTCATTAAGATATTATGTGTATCACTCACTTGATGCACTCACAATGCACCTGAGTAGTATGTGGTGGATTGGTAGTGTATCTACTGAGTTCACGTGACTGAGTAAACTCATCCTACGACAATCTAACAGTTGCAGGTGATTACGCTGGTGGAGTAGATGTCGGCCATTTAGATCCTACCGACATTGATTTCATTGATCCTGCGGGCGTTGAGTACCAGGAGCCTTGGGATGGCGACGCAGCTAAGTATCAGGAGGACCTCAGTGTTGACTTTGATCCGAGCACCAATTACTGATAGTTTTAGACTTGGTATCGTGTTTCATTTCATAATTTTGTGTTGACTCTATGATTCCATTTATCATATTTGTCACCGACTTCTTATTTCGGTTATTTGTGGATTATTAGGATTTTATTATATTTGTTCAATATTTATGATTGTTTTTATATTTCACCCTATTTATTGACTTTTATGGATTTCATGGAACCAGATATACTCGAGAACTCAGATTAAGTGTATGTCCGCTTAGCATATCCAGGATATATGCGGGTTATAACTCAAAATTTTAGGCCCTTGAGATAGGGTAGAATTTCAGGTCGTGACATTTATACATGCACTTTAAATGCGTTTTTTTATTTTAAAATATATGTGATTTTAGTTTATATGCGTAAGGGGTGATCGGTTTTAAATTGTACCCTTATAAGTACACAAGATCTATTGTAGCACGGCGAAATCAAGGGTGTCGAACTTACAGGGAAGCGTAAAGTTTAATTAATTTTTAGAAGCGTCAAACGAACATAAGAAAGTACCAAAGGTGAGATCTTTGTCACAACAAAAATGAATAACTATACAAACATAAAAATAAAAAGATCTAAACAAAGCTTAAGCAAGGAAAGCAATAAAAAATTAAACAACGATGAAAAAATGATCAAGGAGTCTGCTAACTCTAGATTTATAATTTTTCTACCAACAATTAATCACACATTTTCATGTCAAATTATTTGCCATCATTTAACTATAAGAAAAATGAATCGAAAAGAATATAATTATTGATCCGACATACCCTATCTAAAAACTATGGCCCAGCCTACTGCGATATGAATCATGTAAAAAATATAGCGCATCTCAAAATTTGAAATCACAATATTTAAGATTCAATCATACGGTCTGAAAGTCATACATTTCAATAATTATGACAATGAATACAAATATTAACCATCATTTTACTACAAGTAAAACGATTTGAAAAGAATACGATTATTGATTCGACATATCCTATCTAAAAACTATGACTCAGCCTACTACAGTATGAATCATGTAAAAAGCATAGCGTATCTCAAAATTTAAAATTATAACATCAAGATCCAATTACACAGCCTGAACGCCGTACGATTCAATATTTATAAAAGGAAATGATTTAATGAAAATAAATTAACTACTTATCTAGGAGTCACTTCCTCCTTGAATGAACGGTGTAGCCGTTCATCTCCGATCCACACGCAAGGCACGAATCCAAAACCATCAAGCACGTTCTTTATTTTATCAAATGTTCGATTATTTTAGGAAAAGATTCGGGACCTTACATAGCTTTAGTTCCTAATTACAAACTAATTATCATAAATTAAAACTAAGCACTAAAAACAATAATGAAAAATCTCATAAAAAGGCTAAGAAAATTGGCCAAAAAAGTTCCCTAAAAATAGCATGTCCAAACCCTAAACACTGCTCTGTTTATATAGAGCTCGAATGGAAGAGTTTCTGTAACGACCCTAAAAATTTTAAACTGAATTTGTGGTGTTAGATTTGTTTTGCGCCAAGTATGGTGTTAGTGCTCTACACCGGAACCTATCCTAGTTAAGAAAATACACATTTTGATTTTTCAAAAGGTTTTATATTTAAAATTGTCTTTATTTGACACAAGTTGTGTGGTAGCCTAGTGGTTAAAAGGCTTTGGTTATAGACAATAGGTCTAAGGATCAAACCTTACTCCGTAAGTTTTAAACCTCTATTTTAAACTATGAAATAAAAGCCTATACACCTTTATTTAGTGCGACCGCTTAGCATCGAATTAATGCCCATATATTATAAATAAGAAAGTTACAGAGAACCCTAAATTACTATTACAAGAATTCTTCTTAAAAACCCTAGCCATCACTCCATCCTCTTCTATAGCCACCCTTTTTCTAAAAACACTCAAATCTCTTTTAAATCTCCTGTGTGTTCTTCCACAAAGAACACCGTGGTATTTTTCTACCGTCAAATCATAGTGGAAGAAGGCAGCATAATCGTGGACGGACCATCGTGTGGACGCCGATCTCTATCACCCTAACTGTCGTCGATTCGCCGATCACGCTTCAAGAGGTGGGTACCCATCCATCCATCTCGTTCTTCTCAGATCTCATCGCGTAGGATGCGTTCGATCGCGTATCGATGGGCTATTTAAAATAAATAAAAATTATTTTATTATAAAATCTCTTTTAGAATTAAAACAATAATTAATCCTGATTTTATATTATTTTTGTGAATTTTTCGAATGTATTTTGGGTTTTATTTCGGAACCCTATTTCATTTTAAATTTCGACAGTCAATCGATTGAAACACACTTTTCAATCAATCGACTTCAAAACCGCAACTGAGAAGGTTTTACTTCCTTATTTAAAATTCAATCGATTGATTTACATGATTCAATCGATTAATTTGAGCAGTTTGATTTTAACAAGCAAAGGTACTTTAACTGCTTCTGACAACTTTAATGAAAGGATGTCTCAATCGATTGATTCTATAAATTCAATCGATTGAGGTTTTTATAATGAATGAGTGATTGTAATAATAATTTTATTTAATGGGTTATAATAATGTTCCTGACACTTACTACCTTTTTTTTTTTATTTGAAGGAGAGGATAATTCAATTGATTGATTTATAATCAATCGATTGAGGCTCTTTGGTAGTGATAGCCCAATAAGCCTTTTGTATTTATAATAGTATATTAGCCTATGGAGTTTCTAGGTTGTTATATTAAAATAAGAAATCAAAGCCTTATTTTAATTTATTCTTCAATCGATTGAGCTCCACTTCTCAATCGATTGACTATGAATTGAACGAACTATGTACACTTATTTAAATTCAATCGATTGAGCTCCACTTCTCAATCGATTGCCTCTCAATTGACTCAATCGATCGAGTTGTACTTTTCAATCGATTGATCTTGAACCGAACTGATTAAGTGCACCTATTTAAATTCAATTGATTGGGTTACACTTTTCAATCGATTGATCTTGAACTGAACTGATTAAGTGCACCTATTTAAATTCAATCGATTGGGTTACACTTTTCAACCGATTGATTTATGTCCAAACAGACATTAAACAATATTATCAATATTGTTTTCTCCTATAACTCTACTTGTTCGACCAAAACTCAATGCACTCCAATTTATTAATGTTTCGATCGATGGTCGTGATGCACTCCACTTTAAATTGGACTGTCCCTTTTTATTTAAGCATTTAATTATAGTATACTATATATGTATCATTTTATCGCTTCAACGCGACCACTTTGATAATATAAAGTGTTAGAACTTTGATGCCTTTATGAAATCGAACTCTGACCTTTACGATTATCGAAATCACACTTATAACTCTATTTTATAATTATATTCGTGTGTTATGTAAATAAATATAAATATAAACATAATCAAAATCTAAGTGTAAACCGTTCTGTATGTGTGATACTTTTGTATTTACAACTTAATCAATTTATACGAGTTAAGGATATGTTAGATCATGAGTACGAGAGTGTATAGGATCATGCCTATACTTGGGCGTGGTGATTGCTGCGATGTTATCGAAGCGAGAAATACACCATATTCACATGCCTTGCAACTCATGGTGGAATGGGACCCATGACGAGTCGGGTGAGTATGAATTCAGTGTAACCTCATATACGGTAGCATACGGCGACCTGATCACCCCGAGTTCAAATATGATAGTATAAATTATGAGTTAAGTTATGAGGTTCGATCATAGGCATTAGCTGTGGTGAGGTTTCTTCTACGGTTACGTGAAACTCAGAATATTGGCATCCATGTACAGATGCAACACTTCTATGGTAGTATAAACTACCACACGAAATACATCTAGGTTACTATAAAACTTTTTCTTGGAAAACGTGAATTAAAAAAGTTGTCTCCCTATAGTTGTCATAGGATTAAGTATAAGAGTATAATAAGATATGAGTATGAGATAAGATAAGTTATAATATAAGTACGATAATAAGGCATCGCTGTGTAGGCCAACAAAATATAAAGAACTGAAGTCTCTGTACGTGTTGTTCCTTGCGTAGCCACTATAAGGGCAACGTCTTTCAGTCAAGACGGATATTTAGGAGAGATTATGAGTATAAGTATGTTATGAGTGACTTTGGCCATTATGTCTCCCCATTGGCTGGATGGTGGAGTATGAGTATGACACGAGAATGTTATGATATAGTGGTATAATATTATGTTGATCCTCCCATGGTATCTCGAGCAGCGACTCTGGCACAGGTCGTTTAGAATTTTACGAGTATGTTAGTTACGCTCATGTGATGTACAGACGTATGTGCGAGAATGATAATAAAATATGGTATGATATATTATGAGATATGGTAAGGTACGTTAGGATATTAGTGTCTAGATCATGGTCTCGCATTTATGAAATGATATGAGTTTCACGATATACATAGGATTTTATCTTTCTTCTGCTATCTGCTTTGAGATATTATATTTATCACTCACAAGATGCACCCACAATGCACTTGAGTAGTATGGGGTGGATTGGTGGTGTATCCACTGAGTTTACGTGACTAAGTAAACTCATCTCACGATAATTGATCGATTTTAAGTGTAACCCTTGCAAGTGCACAAGATCTATTGCAGTATGGCAAGAACAAAGGTGTCGAACCTACAGGGAAATGTGAATTTTTAATTAATTCTTTCAGAGATTTAAAAACGTCCCTAAGGAAGTACCAAAGGGCAGATTCAATTTTACCAAAATTTATCACACTTTTCCTAAATACAGAAAAATAAATTAATCTAAACAACTAATACCGATGAATCTAAAATAATAATTAAATGAGATCAAGGAATATGCTACCCCAGATTTGTACCCCTTTTCTACCATTAAAACCAACAGTTTCCTTAAAGCATCATTCACACCATTATTCGTCTATAGAGATGATTCGTAATAAAATATGATCATCAATCCGGCATACCCTATCTAAAAACAATGACTCAGCCTATCATTGCGGTATGAGTCATGTAAAAAGCATAGCATATCTCATGATGTTTAGATCACAACAGTGAAAACATAATCGCTCCGCAGCCTAGATCAGTTTGCAGGTCCAGATCTAGCGATTACGGCCGTTGATACGCGCCATCAACGATCATAACAGGCATTCAATATATTTTCAATAACACAAACTTTTAGCAAAACGATTCCATGATGATAATAAATCGACTATGGTATTAATCATAAATAAGGGTACTTATCTAGGGATCGCATCTTCCCCGATCTACTGATTTAGCCGCTCATCTTTGGTGTATGATCTCCTTATTCATTCAAAGTCATTCCTCTTTTTATTTCTTCTAAAAGATCTTTGTTTACAATATTTTTTCCTAAATACAATCTATGCTTTCATGAACGTAAAGGAAAAATAATACAAATCCTAGGTACAATCTACCCAGATGGAACCCTAGAAGAAGGAGAAAGAAGAACTCTTGAAAAGATGCCAAGAGGAGTCTAAAACCAAAAATAATAATAATGAATAATAATCTTCTAAAAAATTCTCTCCAAAAACTCTAAAAAAAGAAAAGCCAAAACTAACTCTCTAATTATCTATCTCTAATTCTTCTTTTTTCTCGAAGTGTTTGATCCGCTTTAAATAGAGCAGAATTTTCCCAGCCGCAGAGGTGTTCCAACTCGAAAATTTAGGGTCGATTAATCGACCCAATAGGGTCGATGCATCGACCTCCCAGATTTTCGTGAATTCTCGTCGAACTTTGCATCAGACACTGCTTCAATATTTTGGCCATAACTTTTTATCCCGAACTCGGATTGAGGCGATTCTTATGCTGTTAGAAAGCTGACAGAAAGCTCTACAACTTTTATGTTTTGACAATTATATAATTCAGCCGTCTTGAAGGTCCAAATTGATCTTCAAGTCATACTAAGTTCTCGATGATCCAAAGTTATAGTGTTTTGACATTATTTTCAGAATTCTTGGGCTGTTTTCTGTACTTGGCTTGTATTTACCTGAAACACTTCAAATCTAATAATTCTTATCAGATAGCCTTCTTCGGATAGCTAAATGTAGGTATCTAGGAGTAAAATATTATCATATTTCACTACTCATCAATAATCTAATAGTTGCAAGTGATTACGTTGGTGGAGTAGACGCGAGCTATCTAGATCTTGCCGACGCTGAATTTATTGATTCCGCGGGCGTTGAGTACCAGGAGCCTTTGGAGGCGACGCTGTCGATTATCAGGAGGACTACGAAGTTGATCTTGATTCGAGTGCCGATTACTGATCATTGTGGACTTAGTATTGAGTTTTATTGATACTAGTATTGTAGATTTTATAGTTTATTTTATCGGATTTGTCTCCTACTTGATTTATATTTTATTGGTGAATTGTGGTTTTATCACACTTATTCAATATTTATGATTGCATTTATATTCTACCATATTTATTGGATTTCACGGATTTCGTGAAACCATTATTGCGCGAGAATTCTGATTAGGTGTATGTCCGCTTAGCATATCCGGAATATGTGCGGGTCATAACTCGAAATTCTAGACACTCGGGATAGGGTAGAATTTCGGGTTGTGACAGTTTCCATATAGGTCAATCGATTGAATTCCAAGATTCAATCGATTGAATTCAAAATTTGAATTTTGGTGGACTTATTTGAATTTAAATCTCAATCGGTTGAGTTCAAATTCGAATTTATGAGTGAAACAGTTGTCATCCAACTTAATCGATTGATTTCTAAATTTAAATCAATTGAGCCTGACATGTGACATATCCATTCTCTTGCTTGTGGCTGGACCAATCAATTCTTTTCACAGATTTCAGTATTTCTGTTGGCCTTTTGGTCCAATGCTCCCATATTATCCTTAATTATTTTTTTTTATGCCTTTGTAAGATCCAACGGTCACGAACACTTGAAACCACTAAAACTGCACAACAACCATCAGATAGCCTTCATCAGATAGTCAAATGTTTGAATTAGGGTATGAAATATGGTCATATTTCGACACAGATCAGGGGGCGGGCTAAAATTTTGAGTGACAAAGGGGTAAAGGGCAAATGTCTAACCCGACCTAATGCAGCACCCCAATTTGATCCAAAAAATTGACTCGACCTGATCCAACGCCCAATCGAAAACCTGACCCAACCGGGTTAAAAGCTTCAAAATTTTCATGGGGTTATATATAAAATATTGGGTCGGATCTGTCAAACCGAATCCAACCTTCGAGTTGACCTTCAAGCTAGGTTGGGTTTATGCGTAAAAAAAGGGTTTTTGGCAAATACCCCCGTGAGTTATGTTGATATTACAAATAACCCCCCTAGTTATAATTATTTGCTCTAAACCCCCTAGTTAGCATTTTGGTGTTCATAAAACACTTTCTTTAACGGATGCAACTTTAAATGGTTAACCAGCCATTAAAGAATAACCTAAATACCATATTTATTATTTTTTAAATTAAATTACTAAATTGTCACCCTCTACACGTGGTTAGAGTTGGCGGTCCTCCACTTACAAAAAAGAGTTGTTTTAAATCCACCCATTAAATCTTTGAGTTCACCCACACAGAAAAACATTGACTGTATTGAATCAGACGATGGTGATCGTTTATCATCCTAACCTTTCAGACGATGGATCTTGAGATCACGGAGGCACTATTAGACGGCTGGCTGCATTGAATCAGACGATGGAAATCATTTATCATCCCAACCTTTCACATGATGTATCTTGAGATTATGGTGACACCATCAAACAGTTGACTGCATTGAATTGGATGATGGAGGTTGTTTATCGTCCCAACCTTTCACACGATGGATCTTGAGATCATAGTGGCACCATCAGACTGTTGATTGCATTGAATCGAATGATGGAGGTCGTTTATCGTCCCAACCTTTCACACGATGGATCTTGAGATCATGGTGGCACCATCTGACAGTTGGTTTTTTATTTCATGTGGTACACACCCAAAAAAATGACCTTAAAATTAATTTTAACCGTGTACGTGATGTTAAGGTCACTTTTATGAGATGTGTGTCACGAAATAAAACACTGATTGTCTGATTCAATGCAATCAATTTGTTTTAGTGTGGGTGAACTCAAAGATTCGGTGGATAGAAGCAGATGCAGTTAGGCAATTCAATTCCTTAAATAAAATAAAAAGATAATTTTTTTGTACAGAATGATAATATGAAGCACTACACCATTATTATAGTAATGAATTCGAACAATTGTATAACCAGTGATTCATCAAATGATAACAATCAATCGAATTTGGAAATTTTCTAATCCATAATTAGACCTCAAAGCTCAGGTTCTGTGGGGTAGACTAAAAGGTTGGATGGACACAATATTTTATATACAATCTAGGAAATAAGAGGGTTTTGAACCAGATCAGGTCAAATGAAGTAGAGGCTCGAGTCCGATCGACTGTCAAAATTTTGGCCTACCCCGACCCATTGACAACCTAGTCTTCACTGATTTTTAAGGTCTTCATAGTTGAAGGAGTAAATTTTCGATACAATAGGCTCTTCATAAGCTTAATATTCTCTTGATAGTGATGATGCCGATGATGGCCCAACAATGAAAATACTCAATCTGCATTATAAGTTATGACGTCACTTTTAGTAAATTCCACTTGGATATAACAAAGCTGGAGGATAAATCGATAAAATTGGCCTTGTTTGGCAACCCAGGTTCTAAGGATCGGCCAATACCAAGAAAAAAAATTGTATCAGTAAGTATCGGCCAATACCAATAGGTCTTTCATTTGATGGGTCTTGAATAATATAGGAAATTTGAGGGACGGGTATTTTGAATGAAACATGTAGATTCAAGGTTTTCTTTTAAAGAATAATTGCATCGTTTGCCACAAATCCTCTATTGGTTGAGTATTCGTTCAAAGGTTGGCATACTTTAATGGGGAATCACCCATCTGATGAGTCTTGAATAAGATGAGTGAATGAAGGGCCTTTTAGAAGAGTACTTTTAAATCCACCCATTGAATCTTTAAGCTCACCCACGCTGAAACACGTTGATTAAATTGAATCGAATGATGGAGATCATTTATCCTCCCAATCTTTCACATGATGGATCTTGAGATCATGATCGTACCGTCAGACGGTCAGTGTTTTATTTCACGTGGCACACATCTCAGAAAAGTGGCCTTAATATCACGTGCATGCTTAAAATTAATATTAAGGTCACTTTTATGGGTGTGTACCACATGAAATAAAAAATAGCCTATTTGATGGTACACCCATGATCTAAAGATTAATATCATGAAAGATTGGGACGATGAACAATCTGTATCGTCTGATTCAATGCAGTCGATATGTTTCAGCGTGGGTGAACTAAAAGATTTTGTGAGTGGACTTAAAGGTACTCCTTTTAGAATAGTGATAAACTATAATGGCATGACTTGTAAATAAAGGTGAATGAAGGGTCTTTTAGAATGATGATAAACTTTAATGGCATGACTTGTAAATATAGATGAATGAAAGGCCTTTTAGAATGGTAGTATTTTTAAATTATTGATTTCATTAAAGGCAAAATAGACTTTCCGTTCATAAACTCACACGGCAGGGTAATGACAGGGGGTTATATGAAACAGAAACACAAAAATAAGGGCTGCAGAATAAATACTCATAACTCAGAAGGTTTCTTATAATATTAGCATAACACAGGGGAGGTATATGCAAAAAAAACCCGTTAAAAAAACTCAGCTCGGGCATGTTGGGTATCGCCCCGACCTGTTGACAGCCCTTGTCCTTCTACTAAGGCAGATGTGATTCGTTGAGTTAGGCCCACTGTGAATGGTTGGTATCAGATGACCTATCCGTTATGTGTTCTGAAAACAGGGTGGACTTTTAGATTTGCTCGGACACTTAGAACTCTGATGTTTTTTTTTTTTTCCCCATAAGTTTCAAGAGCATTAATGTTCATGCACATTCCATAGTACCATGCTATGGAATTGTCATTGTCCAACTTTTTCGAACATTCACATTTTTAAGAACTCACAAATTTTGCGATTAAAGTATAATTAATTTATGACTTTTTTAATAAATCGAGACTCTTTTAATATTCTTATATTTTATGTACTTTTTAATCTTAATTTTTTCCCAACCTTTTCTTAAACTTTATGATATTTTATTGAATTTTTCTGAATTTTATTCTTGCTAGCTTATTTCGGAATCCCAACTTGGTGACTGATAATGATTCCCATTCGAATAATTCTTTGGCCTCTTGATAATCATAAGATGGCTCATTCCTATTCGAGCACATACAGCAAAGAAATATTGCCTATATTCACACGAAGGAGGAAGATCAAAATTTTGGCCGAAATAATTGAAATTATTGATTTTAGACCCCTCCGAAACCAAAATTCTAGACCGAAATTTCAGTCTATTTTGTATTGGGATCATATTTTTAGCCGAAATTTAAAATTTCGGTTTCGGTCTCTTCCGAAATCGAAATGAAACCCAAAATTTTGATCCTTGCGATGGAGATAATTTTTTCATCCCAATCTTTCATACAATAGATCTTTATGATTATAAGCATATCATTGAGCATATCATTTAGGATCTATTTTTAATTCTACGCAACAAACATTTAAGATTCAGTAGATGCAAATAAAGGTACCCTTCAAGTAGGGGTAACTTCGGTGTTGAAGTTAACTAAAAGCTAGCGAATTTGTCTTTTTTTTTAAACAATTTAACACCCAAATTTGATGGTATTTTGTTAGAAAAATGAAAAATGAAAAATTTGTAGATGCTGATTTCTTGTGACATTGATTGGCTGTAAGGGTACTTCTCAGAAAACAGGCCTGACATGGAACGCAACAAATTAAGCGGGCTCGTCAAATAACCAGTCAAATGTGCACGTGATCCCATTTCCTTTAAAATTTCCAAAATGCCCCCCCCCCCCCCCCCCACACACACACACTAAACCAGTCAAATCGTTGACTGCTTTGAACCAAAGGATTGGATATCATTTACATGTTTAGTTCGCACGGAACACACCCCAAAAGTTGACTGTGATATCATGCCTTTGATCATGTTCACCTTTTTTGGACGTGGGCTATATGAAATTTGACCATATGACGAGAAGGAAGAATCTCAAGTTGCAAATAAAGATTCCCATTAGGGTTGTGCAAAAAATGACCGAACCGATTAAACTGACTGAAATTTCGGTTCGGTTTCGGTTTTAAAAAATAGAAACCGATAGTTAACGGTTCATTTTTGATTTTAACGTTAAAAAACTTTAAACCGAACCGATAAGAAATCGATAGTGGTGTATATATGAATTATAGTATGTCTATGTTTGAGTTTGATAGTATGTTAGGCTTATTGTAGACAATCAATTATTGCTGCATTAGTTTGTTAATCACCAAAAGTCTTAAGATCAATTGAATCATTCGAGTTTGCAATAACAGTTTGTATAAAATTTAAAAACTTTAAGTTGAAACCAAAAAAATCGATTCGATTCGATTAAATGCTGCAAATAAAAAAAAAAGTTTAAAAAATGCGGTTTAAAAACCGAAAATCGACCGAACTGACCGAATCGATAACTATTGGTTTCGGTTTCGATTTCATAAAATAGAAATCGATAGTCATCGGTTCGGTTTCAATTTTGCATGAAAACCAACCCGATAACACCCCTAATGCCCATCACATGCCAAAAACGTATTGCAATGGCTGCAACAGAGCCGAGCTAAGCTCGACAGCTCGGCTCAGACCGACTCAAAAATGAGAGCTTTTGCTCTTTTAAGCTCGGCTCGAAAGCCAGAGTAGAGCTTTTTATTTAAAGCTCGGATGAAGTAGAGCTGAGCTAGTAAAACTCGGCTTAGCCCTACTCGGCTTCATTGATAGTATATAATACTTTTATATGATAAAATATATTATATATAATTTTAAATTGTTTTCCTTTTTCCCTCTTATAATAAGATTTATCTCATAGTTATTTTATAATGAATTGATATGTAATTAACATATAATCCTTATGATCTTCTATTGAAGTTTGCGATTTCTTTCTCCTCTCTCTCTCAGTGTGCAACTATTAAAGTTCTTTTTCACTCGTCTCAATGAACAATCACTAGTATGACAATTGATAAATCAATCAACACCTGCGACCAACACATATGCTCTTAATCAATATTTAATACATTAAATTTAAATACCTTTTTACTTTTTAAACTTTAAGCACATTTTTCTCCAATCAATATGTTAAATCTAAAATAATTAAGGGATGAAAAGATATTAGGGCTTTCATGCATAAATTTTATTAAATCTTTCATTTATTAAAAAAAGAGGATGTTATTTAAAATAACATTAGGAAAAAAACTTATAATACGACTTATTTAGCTCGAAGCTGAGCTTGGCCCGACTCGAGCTCGATAGAGTCGAGCTAGAAGTCATGGAGTTACTCTTTGCGACGTAAACTCTCGTGCGACAACTAGCTTTTCCGAACTAGATAAGGCTACTCACGTTTCAAACATGCACGGTAACGCATTAGGTTAGAAACTATGCGAATTCCTGAATGCAATTCATATAGCTATACGCAGCGACAATCCTACGGGCATCCCCACATTGGGTTTGGGTCTTCATCGTGAAAGGTGGTCGTGGACTACCAACACGATGACTTCAGCGCACGACGTGACAGGAACGACCCAATACCGCTGCGAGGCCCGGATACACGAACTCAAGCTCACAAACCTATCGTACGCGTTCCGTAGGGGATCACTTAAGCCAGTGACTCGTCACGTGATTGTTAGATCACTTCCTCATATATATGATTTAAACATCAACAGAGGCCAAATGACTGGAGGACCTCAAACGTATTGGTTTGACATACTTTATTATTCACACTACAACGCCCTGCATCGCTCCCCCACATGGTTATGTCACGATCGCATCTCGTGCCCTATTGTCACTGCGTCACGAGCCAAACTGTCACCATATCGCGTGCCCTCATGGCCCACGATCAAAGCTCTTAAGAGTACCTATGACGAAGCCCTCATGGCTTGATGACGCGCCGACAATGCCCTAGCTTCATCCCACCAATGTCTGGCGAATTAGTGGCACAAGTGGCCCTGCGGCTGACCACGCCGCGAGCCAACGCCACATCCTCTCCTACTTAATTGCGTTGACGTCCCCGTCGACGTGCTTTAAGTACTTCTTTAGAGCAGCTTGGAAGGATGGTTGGGTACTCTCAAGTTTTCAGATAATTTCGGTCTCTGGTATGCCCTTCTACTTTAAAAGGTATTCCACAGGAAATTCATTCTGACCGCCATCTTCTCTATTACTGTGCATGTGTGTAAAGATTTCTTCAACCTGTCTCTTCAACTATAAATCGGCATCTGGTGCGACACGAGTCGACAAATTTTTCCCTGGATTATTCGGGTCTCTTTTATATGGCTTCAAGCAACTGACGTGAAATAACAGATACATTCTCAATCGGGAAGGAAGTTGTACTCGAAATGAGACATCATTAATCCTTTTTGTGATTGGGAATTGTCCATTGTACTTACGAACTAATTAAGCTTTACCAAAAATTCATCCCCTAGTGCAACTCGATAGGTCGTCGACCTTGATCGGCTCACTTTTCATTCGCTTAGCATCACGAGCTCCCCCGTAGCACCGCGGCTCGGGTATTTAAACCTTCCGTTGGAGAGCTTCTGGCTGCTGAGCAGCCCCAAAACCAATTGCCCTCATCAGGACGTTCATCTTGATGGTCAGGTCATCGATCTGTAAACGAAGGGCTTCGACGATGCCCCTCATATCCTCAGTAAGAATTTTCATATTCTCGATTAACGTGACATGATTTTCAGCCAACATGACATGATTTTCTTCCTGCTTGCTTAATCTTTTTGCTTGCTTAATCTTTTTAAACCACAGATCAAACCGTTTCTACCCGATCTTCAAGGCTACGCTGCATGCGTACCATTATTGGTCCCCTCTGCCATCTCTAGGCTCTGATACCAAATGTCACGGAGTTACTCTTTGCGACGTAAACTCTCGTGCGGCAACTAGCTTTTCCGAACTAGATCAGCCTACTCACGTTTTAAACTTGCACGGTAACGTATTAGGTTAGAAACTATGCGGATTTTGGAATGCAATTCATATAGTTATACGCAACGATAATCTTAAGGGCAACCCTACATTGGGTCTGGGTCCGCACTGTGGAAGGTGGTCGTGGACCACCAACACGATGGCTCTAGCGCACGACGCGACAGAAGGGACTCAACACCGCAGCGAGGCCTGAATGCACGAACTCAAGCCCACAAGGCTATCGTACACGTTCCGTAGGAGATCACTTAGACCAGCGACACGTCACGTGGCTGTTAGATCACTTCCCCATATATATGGTTTAAATATTAACAGAGGTCAAATAGCGGGAGGACCTCAAACGTATTGATTTGACATATTTTACTGTTTACACCGCAACGCCCTACATCGCTCCCCCACATAGCTATGTCGCGACTGTATCTCGTGCCTTGTTGGCACTGCATCATGAGCCAAACTGTCACTATATCGCGTGCCCTCCTGACCCATGACCGAAGCTCTTCGGAGTATTTATGACGAAGCCCTCATGACTTGATAACGCGCCGACGATGTCTCAATTTCAACCCACTAATGTCTGACAGATTAGCGGCACAAGTGACCCTACAGCTGACCACACCGCAAGCCAACATCACATAGAGCTCGGACTCAAGTTTCAGCCCAGCTCATATAAGGTCGAACTGAACTACAACTCTCGCAGTTGCAGCCCTACGTGTTTCTCACAACACCCTGTACCTTAACGATGAATTTGAACTTCAAAAAAACCAGTTAGCTGCCAATTTTCATCAAAAGCTCTTGAAGAGAATTTTAGGATCATGAAATTTGTGTACTTTGTTTCAAGGAATTAATGAGATAAGAAAAGTAGGACTCCAAAATCTGTCACCCCAATGAAATGAGGTTGATATAATGATGACAATGATAATAAAAAATAGGAGGCCATTGATATGATTGATTGAATTGTGAAGAACTTTTCTTATCTCAATAATTCCTTGAAACACATTGACCGTTGTGAATCAGGTGATGAAAAAATATATATATATATATACAAAAGGAGATTATGCACATGTTTATGAGTACCTTTAATTTCACACATCGAATTTTTTAGGGCTCGAATAGTGAAACACATTGACCGTTGTGAATCTGGTGGAGAATTTTTTTCGTCCATCTTTCAGAGAATGTTGGGGCCTCTTGTTTGGTGGTTAGCTGTCCTTTGAGCTCCTTGCTCATCCAAGGTGTTTTGATTGGTGTGCGGTTCCTGTGTTACGGGTGGTGGCGTTTTCCTTTTGTTAGGATGACTTCCATTCAATCAGTTTCGCTAATTAAAATATAAAAAATAAAAAATTAATATCATTCAAAGGATTATTTTAAAATTATGAGTGTACCATTAAATGATTAATTCTTTATTTTATGTAGCATAAATACAACAAAAAAGTGATCTTAGAGTCAAGTTGGAGGATAATGAGTGCCACATACTCTGAGTTTAATGTTGTTCCTTTTAAATTATCATTCGCAAATATTGTTTTAAGAAAAAATTGTGACGCCCTAGTCACAATTCAGCTTAACTTCCATAGACAAGTAGAATTAGAAATATGATATTTTCACCTTTCACATAACCAATCAGATCCAAGCAAAGTCATTTCCAACTAGTATAAAAAGTCTCAAATACCCCTTTTTATACTTTTTTTCGTTTTACATAGATTAAAATTTTAAATATTGACACTTTTTTATATTTACGTGAAGTGAAGCAGCATTTATGCTATTTGATTGAAAGGCAACAATATAAAGATTAATAGTGTCAAAGATTGACAAAAAAACATGACAATACCGCATGTAAAAATAAAAATAAAAATCGATTGTTTAAATAGTCGGGATCACCTATTTAAACAGTCGAGATCAACTATTTAGACAGTCGATCCATTATTTTATTTTTTTAAAAGTCGAGATCACCTGGTTAAACAATCGGGTTCAACTATTTACACAGTCGATCCCGATTGTTTATATATATATAAAATAGTCGATACCGACTATTTAAATAGTCAATTTTTTTTTTAACAGGCGATATCGCCATTTTTTTCTGTCAATCTTTGGCAGTATCGATCTTTATATTGTTGCCTTCAAATCAGATGGCATAAATGTTGTTTCATATCGCATAAATATAAAAAAGTGCAAATATTTAAAATTTTAAATTATGTAGAACGAAAAAAAGTATAAAAAGTATTTGAGACTTTTTGTGCTAGCAGGAACTGACTAGATTTAGAGCTGGTCCGTTAGGTGAAAAGTGAAAATATAGGTCTCTTACAGAAAAAGTGAATCTAACATGGTTGATTTGGAAAATTTTCTTAATCCCTTTAGCTAGGTTAGGGTTAGGGTTATGCTAGGGCTGGCATGTCAAAAGTCGGCTTAAGTCACATCCGGGCTATAGTTTCTAGGGTGCCGATTATTCGTTCCCATCGGGGGATAATTCCACTTGTAATATGATGGCGTCCGGTCTCATCTTAAAAGTCTTGAAACTTTGAAGTCGATGCTTCTTTGGATAGAATTGGCATATGCTGCATGGCCTATGGACCATCTGTAGAAGTTCCTTGCCCCTAGTTTTTCCACATGTTCTTTGAGACAGAAGTCACAGAACTCTTGAATTTCGTGCACGTCCCAATAGATGGTGGCTCTTACAAGCGCCTTTTGGAGACAATCCTATCCTAAAATTTAACATTTGCGGACGCTTTTAAGCACACTATTATGTAGGGTAGCTCTACAGCTCTAAAACGCGCATTCTCTAAAAGCACGGCAGAGCTCGTTTAAAATTATTGATTCCTTCCAATCAAATAATAAAAAAAGGGCATATTTTAGGGAGCTATGACATATGAAATAAAATATTGGATGTTCTATTGGTGAGATATGATCTCAAGATTCATTGTATAGAAAGCCAGAGTAAAATACAATCTCATTCTTTAGATCCAGACCAATCAACGATTTTTAAGGGGCTGCACATGTATGCGCTTTTAGAGAGCTGTGTGGGCACTAACAGACCTACCCTATTATGTAAAGGGCACACTTATTTACAGCTTAAGATTCTTTCTTCTTAACTCAAGTTTCATGTGCTTAAATCTTGAACTTTGAATCCGAAGATAGAAATCGATTTTGGTCCCAATATTCGAAACAATAAATTTGGAGATCATGAAGACGATCAGACTTTTACTCCATACAACACATATCCCAAAAAATGAATATGATTATGGTGTACATCAAACGGGGTTATCAGGTCACATTTCGGGAAGTGTGCTATATGAAACACATTTAAACCATCTGATTTGGATACTAAATATTTAAGACTTCAAAGATTGGCACAAAACGCAAGCTCTATCATCTTATTCAATAAAGTCAAAGGTCATCATCTGATTCAACGGTTGATTCTGACAAATCAGATGATAGAGATCACAATTGGTGCTAATTTTTTTCTTCAAAAATTTTCACATCATAATATTCAAATCAAACGGCTTAGAGGGAGTTTCACGTTACACATTTCCTATAAACAACAAAGTCTCTCATTTTAACTGTGTCTGAGTACATATTTCAATGTGCAAGTTTGAGTTCTCCGACCTCAAGGGTTTAAGCGAGCTGATTAGGTACCTGCTTCCCCTCCCTTAAGGCTACCATAGGGATTTAAATCCTTTGGTGACCCGACATATGCTTAATTTGAAGTACGCGTGTGCCCGTGGGATGAGATTAAGCGGGTGCTCTACCCTCCGTAGGTTTTTGATAAAAAAAAAAAGTTCGAAGTCCCCTAGGAGGTATGTGAGAAATTTAAGCGGGGTATCAGAGGGTGTTTATGTAAATAGAAGTGAAATAAGTGGGATTTGACTGTCGGTTTGACCGAGGCATGGCAGTAGTGTCAGAAACACCACCCAACCAACACAACAACTGAACAACCCACAACCACACCTCGATTCTGCCGCCACTTTCCCGGCACCAGACCAAATAAACCACGCCCCCCCCCCCTCCAACCTAACCCTAGTTCCCTTTCTAACTAACTCACGATATTTTACTTTCCTAAATATCGTGTGCTCATGACAACTTAATTTCTCGGCCTTATTTGTTCCTGAAAATGCTTTCTTTTTAATTAATATCAAGATATCATAAGATAGATTCACGCTTCTCACCGGCTTCATCCAGATTGTAACGCCTGTTAGCCGGTGGATCCTGTAGATATTCGAGTTTTACAAATTTTGTCGCCCCTGAATACCGTGAAAATCTAGTTTCTATAAGCTCAGCGGGCAGTGGGTAAAAGGTTTTGCAGTGTGAATGAATCCGGTAAAACCCAGTATTAAACAGAAATAGCTGCTTATTAACAAAGGATAACTTCATTTCTTCCCTCTAAGCCCGTATTTCATGTGCTTAAATCGTTGACTGTTTTGAATCTAACGATGAAGATATTTTTTTGCCCCATTGTTCCAAATAATGTATATGAAGATCATGAGTCTACCATCAAACGATCAGATTTTGATTCAATATGACACACATGATATGCCCATGATCTTCAGATTTGTTGTGTGGAATATTGAGGCTAAAAGTAATCCACATATTAGGTCTTTTTTCGATGACGGGGCACTGTCCCTCGAAACTTGCAGCAACCCGCCGCAACACACATACCTAGTAAGTAGGAATAAATCCCTGCGGCTGGCCAACAGGGAATGAAATTTGCCTAAGGACCTCTGCTTCTTGAAGCTTGGTCCCAGCCATTGTGCCATGGCTCCCATTAATATGAACTGTTGTTCATGTCCACTTAATGGCTCACATTTCACCGGTCTCATATGAGTGTTCCAATGCTTATTGGGTATCTCTATTCGCATCCATGCAATCTCTGGGGTGTCTACCTTCGAAACCCGTTGATTGCTTTGAATCAGACAGTCTAGATCATTTTTCACTCTAATCTTTCACATGATGATGTCTCTTGAGACCATGAATGTACCGTTAGATTGTCAATTTTTTTATTCCACGATAGATCCCCAAAAATAGAGAGCAACTATTTGTACACAAGATGAGATTTTACATGGCAAACATCAAGCTCAAGAACCGATTTTTGGGGATCTATCTCTACCCGGTGGAATCAAAAACAGACTGTTATTTATGATACTTTCATGGTCTCAAAATTATTTGCATCATCTGTGATCTTAAGGAGTCAAATGGGTTTCGTACGTAGTAAGCAAGAAATGCTTGTTATGACTAATTACCTCATTGCTTGAGATGCATGATTTTCGAAAGAAATGTTGTATGTGGTAGCCATTCACATAAAACACTTGCAATGATCAAAGACATAAAAATAAGGCGATTACTCACTAGACGAGGTTGGCGCAGTTGATATGGGACTTTGGTTTGTTACTGATAGGTCATGGGATCGAGGATTGGCATGTCCCTTCTGCAATAACAGGATGCCCCGTAGGTGTGTAAATTATAAAATACTCATTACACGGTGGGGGCAACAGATTATCCCAAGGCTCTGTTTGATAGCAATGACACTCCAAAGAAGAAATGAAATTAATTTCTTAGTTGATTTCTTAGAAAATAATTTCCTCTAGAAATAGATTTTTCACTGTTTGATTAGTGTGTTTGAGAAATGAATTTCATTGGAAATTGATTTATCTTATTTGATTAGTATCTTTGCAAATGAATTTTTAAGTTTTGATCATTTATTATTAAAATCAAATATTAACCAATAATTTTTTTACTGATATTTTATTACATTGCAAATTAATATCATTGTAATCACTATTTATTACTAAGTTATAGAAATCAAAGTTTGAAAAGTCAAACTCAAATAAAAAGCTAAACTTTAACCAAACTTAAAATTTTGATAAAAAAAATATATGTAAAGTTAAATAATAAAGTTATAAATGCTAGTATCTAATGTAAGTTTATACGTTGAAATGAAATTAAATTTTTATAAAAGTCAAACTTTGATCAAAATTTTAACTTTGGTCAAGAAAAAATTTTGCGATGTACCAACAAGTTATAAAAGTCTAACTGCAAATTAATATAATAATATTCATATATATCGTTAGGTTACACTAGTCAAAATTTGATCAAATATCAACTTTTAATAAAAGTCAAACTTTGATCAAACGTAAAACTTTGATTGATAAAAAATTTTAAGACTAAAATACAAAGTTATATAGTAAATGCTAGTATGTATTATATATTGAAACAAAATTAAAATTTTAAACTTGAAAGAAAATTCAATTTAAAAAAAAGAGTCAAACTTTGACTAATTTTTAAAACTTTGATTAATAAAAAATTCGACAATCTATCGGCAACCTACAAATTAACATAACAGTATTTGTATCCATCGCTAGGTTACACTAGTAAAAATTTTGACTAAATATCAACTTTTTAAAAAGTCAAACTTTGACCAAATGTAAAGAAAAGTAAAATAAAATTTCGTAATGTACTAGAAAGTAGTAAATTTAAAAAATGATAATCTCATTGGAGATACAAAAGTTCAAAAAAATTTAATTGTGTTAAAAAGTCAAAGTTTGACCAAATATCAAACTTTGACTGATTAAAATTTACATTACCAAAATATAAATAACAATAGTAATAATTACTATCTACTGTCAAGATATATTTATCAACTTTTGACTAAAGTCAAAATTTGAATAAAGTCAAACTTTGACTAATAAAAATGAGGCAATATATATTCAAGTTATAAATTAAAATAATGATAGATATTTTTAATTATAATATTTCACTAATAAAATTTTAAAACATTTTATAGAAAATCGAACTTTGACCAAAAGTCAAACTTTTGATCAAGAAAAATTGTTTGATACGATATAAATTTATGTAGTAATAGACTCTATCTATAAGTAGGTTTCGAGTTTGACTAAAATTAAAATTTGTGTAAATGTCAAAGTTTGATCAAAAGTCAAACTATTGACTGATACAATTGAAAATCTAGTATCAAATTATACATCAACACGACAGTATTCTTTTTTTGCCATCAAATTATTGGAGTTTAAGTTTTAAAAAAATAAATTTTAATTAAAAGTCTAAGTTTGACCTTAAGTCAACATTTGACTCCTAAAATTTTGATAATATATTACTAACTTACAACTTATTATCATGTTTCAGTAGTTAAAGTTTGATCAAAAGTCAAAACTTTATATAACTTATAAATCCAATTAAAGTTTGATTAAGATTCAAACTTTGACCAAAGCCAAATATTAGTTGAAAAAAGTATGATATTAGATAATATGGTGGTTATAGTGATTGTGCCGGTATGATGATCATAGAAATTGAAGTTACTTTTTAATAGTCAAATTTATTTATTTTTTTGTTTTTAAGTTTTTACAAGTAACTTTAGATTTGTAATGACAAAAACTTATTATTTTGTTAGTAGGAAACTCAATTTCAATCGTTTAAATGGTTTCCTCCTAAAATGATTTGGTGTATGAAAATTCAATTTTCATGCGGGGTGACTCAATTTCATTTCCATCTCCTTAAATAGCTATCAAACAATAACAATTGGAAACTAAATTTCATTTCTACCATGAAATTACATTTCCATGTTATCAAACAAGTCCTAAGTTATAAAAAAAAAATGAGTTGACGGGATAAACTAACCCTCTGACTTTTTTTTATAAAGAAGTGGTTGCTCTTGATACTCGAGTTAGCTCTTGAGACCAAGGTATTAAAATGGGTATCAGACACGAGTATCGGTTTTTTTAATAACGATACGACTCGGCCGATACCGATACGTATCGGTATATTTGAAAAAAAAAAAAAAAAGGAAAAGTCTACGTCTCGGTCGAAACCGAGACGTATCGGCCTATGTGGTATCGGATACCCGAGTTAGGATACCGATATGTATCGGTATTAGCCAATTTTTTATACCTTGCTTGAGACTCAAATTCCAGTGTTCAGGCTTGGTATCCTAACTTGGGATACCAAGTCCTTTACCACTGCACCCATAGTGACCAAATTTGTCGATTTTAATTTGCGAATTTTTTAAAAAAATGAATATTGTGCAAAAGATTGTAATGAAAAATGATTTCCATCATCTGATTCAGAGCAGTCAACAGTGTTAACGGTGAAACCATCAGTTCCAGAGACTAAACATTCGGTTGCAGAAAATCCGTACCCAATTAAAAAGGGTACAGGTTTTTGCAACCAAAGATTTGATCTCTGCAATTGATAATTCCATCATTAACACTGTTGACTGACTTAAATCAGACAACGGAGATTATTTTTTCATCCCAATTTTTCATACCATAGATCTCGATACCATGGTCCACATCTCAGATGATTAGATGTTGATTCCATATGACACACATCCCCAAAATGGTCATGATCATAACATACTATGAGAAGAGTTCATGTCACTTTTGGGAATGTGTTCATTGTGTAATCAATAGCTGATGGTCTAATATGTGAGCCACGGTCTTGAGATCTATAATGTGACAAATTGGGAGGAAAAATAATCTCTACCATCTAATTCAAAGCAGTCAACAATTTTAACGATGGACTAGAGACCAAATTGTGCATTGCAAAAATCGGTACACTATTAAAATTTTAGGAAAATTTACCATAATAATTGTCTTTTCAAAAATAATATCAATTTTATACCCATTTCAAACATTTTATAGGAAAGGGGAGTTTTACAAAATGTCTACCTAAACAGCTATCCAGTATCCATCTTATTTAAGAGGATCATTTGAAATCAGTGAAAAAGGGTGCTCTCTCTCTCTCTGAGCGATTTTGAGAGTCAGTGTCGGGAAAAGGCGTTTTATAGCAGGGGGTGGGAAGGGGGGGATTTAATCCTTTTTTCATCTACTTTTTTTTATGCTTTCAATAAATCGATCTTTTGGGAGTCGTCTTTTGCTTAAAGGCTTCGGCTCTCCATATTTCTTTCCTTGTTTTTCCTTATTTTAGGGTTAGAAAATGAGAGTGTTATTCTTTTCTTGGTGAGTTTTTTTTTCGAGGAGATCGCCTCTATGAAGGCTTTTTTGCAATCCATATTTATTTCTGAAATAATTTTGGTCATGGATTTTACCGACGTATTGATGGCTTTATTGTTGCGCGAACGCATGCACTATATCTACGTCATGAGGCATTATTTAAAAGCTTCAGTTAAAGTGATGTGTGAAGCTTTTGGTTAGTTGTTGCCCCCGTTTCTAACGTAATGAGAGTATTTATGGATCGTGAGTTTGCCAATAATGGAGGCATCTCTTCGGGTAGATCTTCGGCGTCGGTTACCAGCGGATATTCAAGATGGTGGTAGATTCTTAAATTTTTATCTTACTTTGAAGGTCCTTAAATTCTATATCATTATTAGATGGGTCTTAGATGCCATTTAATGTATTTTAATGTTAATTATTGTAACTATCACTCTTTGAATTATGGCCCTCTACTTTGTAACTGTCCATTTGCGATTACCTATTTTTCAATTTGTAACCACTCTCTATTTCAAATGAAAAGGATAAAAGTTTCATTTCAAAAAAAAAAAGTATCCATCTTATTTAGAAAATGACCAAACTACTCCTGTATTAAAGTCTTAATAAGATGTAAATCATAGGTAAATATATAATTTTATAAAATAAGAGGGATATTTTTTAGATATTTTTTCAATAAATTCTTTTTATAAAACCCTATATGTTTATTATTTTTAAAATAATAATTATTTTATATATTGGTTCCCTCTTTGGTCGAGTGCCCAAAAATATAAGACCCTGGTAGGTCTATATGTCCAACTGAAAGAATATGAAAAAATATAAAACTCAAACTTTTCAGTGATTGATAAAAATATGTGTACGGCCACAGAATTTCTAAGGTGTTCAAGGAATTAAATGATTGATTCTCCACACTTCCAAAGGAAAATGATATTTAGAGTTAGTTCATGGTGCGTACCATGAACAAGCATTTAAAGTTAGGAATACATACCATCAACAATTGAATATTATTCGACTACATGTTAAGAGAGAGAGAGAGAGACGCAGAATCTCCTTTACTAGCTTTTTTTTTTTTTATGGGTAGCTCTATTGGTGCCTACCCAATTACTGAGGGCGCCTACATTAAAAACACCTAGTGTGTGTTGAATCAGATAATGGAGAATAATTTTTATCCCAATATTTTACATGATTGATCTTGAACCCTTGGGCATGTCATCAAACAGTCAATTTTTCATTCCACTTGCCACAAATTCTAAAAAGTAATCATAAAATTAGGTTTAGGCCTCGAGTGTCACCTGATTTTTCGAGTCACTTTTTTGAGATTTGCGTCATGTGAAATGAAAAATTAATCGTTTGATGGTATGCCAATGATCTCAAAATCAATCGTGTGAAAGATTGGGATGTAAACCGATCTCTATGATCTGATTCAATGCAGTCAATGGATTTTCAACATAGATGCCCCCAATAATTGTGTAGGAGCGAATAAAGCTAGCCTTTTTTACTTATGATGCAAAGTTCATTGACTGGTAAATAAACGATGGACCTCAACTTGCAGCCAACCAACTTCGTCTTACTTATGATGCAAAGTTTATTGAATGGAAAATAAACGATGGACCTCAACTTGCACCCAACCAACTTCGTCAGTAAAATGCTATATCCTTGCTATATCCTTTGAATTCTCCCAGGCGAAAACCCATTGACTGTTTTGAAATCAGATGATGGATATCATTTTTGTCCCGATCTTTCACTCAAAAGGAGCTGGAGATCATGGACGTACCATCAAACAGCCAATTTTTTTCATTTCATGTGGCACACATCCCAAAAAAGTTGCCTTAAAATTAAGTTTGAGCGTGGTCAGTTTTATGTGATGTTAAGGTCACTTTTCTGCGATGTGTACCACATTAAATAAAAACCCGATAATTCGATGAAGTTATTCTACGTGATCTCAAAATCCATTCCCATCCTCCAATTCAAAGCGGTCAATAGATTTTCAACTTGGTTGAACTCAAAGATTCGTTGGGTAAATATAAAAGTACCCCGTAGATTGAAGGTTTTCTTTTCAAGAATAATTGCATCGTTTGCCACAAATCCTCCATTGGTTGAGCATTCGTCCAAACGTTGGCATGCTTTAATGGGGGAATCACCCATCCGATGGGTGAATGAAGGGCCTTTTAGAAGAGTACCTTTAAATCCACCCATTGAATCTTTAAGTTCAGCCATGCTGAAACACGTTGATTGAATTGAATCGAACGATGGAGATCATTTATCTTCCCAATCTTTCACATGATGGATCTTGAGATCATGATCGTACCATCAGACGGTCAGTGTTTTATTTCACGTGGCACACATCTAAAAAAGCAACCTTAACATCACGTGCATGCTTTTAAAATTGATATTAAGGCCACTTTTAGGGGTGTGTACCACATGAAATAAAAAGTCGACTGTCTGATAATACACCAATGATCTAAAGATCGATCTCTGATAAAAAATCTCCATCATTTGATTCAATGCAGTTAATGTATTTCAGCGTGGTGGAACTCAAAGATTTTGTGGGTGGATTTAAAGGTACTCCTTTAAGAATAATAGTAAATTATAATGGCATGACTTATAAATAAAGGTGAATGAAAGCCCTTTTAGAATGGTGATAAACTTTAATGGCATGACTGGTAAATATAGATGAATGAAGGGCTTTTTAGAATGGTGGCATTTTTAAAATATTGGTTTCATTAAGGGTAAAATAGACTTTCCATTCATAAACTCACGACAGAGGTTATATGAAACAAAAACACAAAAGTAGGAGCTGCAGAATAAATACCCATAACTCAGGGGGTTTCTTATAATATTAGCATTACACGGGGGGTATATGCAAAAAACCCAAATGAAAATGCATTGGAAGAAAAAGGCAACAGCAAAAACCCTTCGAAATCTCATGGCCATCGGATGCTTAAAATATACAGAACCTCAATTAAAACAAAAAAATCATTTAAGTACCGTTCCATGAGCCAATCCGCTGAGGCCAACTCCTAGCCTAGAGAATAAATAACATCATATAAGAAGGAAAAAAAAGGAAAACGAAAAAAGAGCGGCAGTCAACGAAAATCCTCTCCTGCCTATTCTAGCAGTTGGATGAAGCTCAGAACCCTTTTCATTCCCAAGTAACCGAAATCATAGAATTCGATAGCCCCGACTCTTCAAAAGTTTGCTTGAGCTCGTAGTCGAGACACTGTGAAGCCCCAGGGATCGCTTGCGTCAAGCGGAAGGGCCGTGTTTCCTCTTCCTTGAGTTGAGAGACACAGAAAGACCACAACAACTGGAAATATCGATAATAGAATGCAATCAGAATTTGAGCCAATAGAAATGTAGCATGTTAAATTAGAAGTTTAATCAGATGGAGAAAAAATCGATAATCAGGTGGGCTTAGATACAGATGGAATTGGGAAATTGGTTGCGGGCTTGACCATGGAAATTACTAGACACACTGAGTAAACTTCTAATTTACTCGATGTGTCTAGTAAATTACTGCAACCAACAGGGTAGAGCAAAAAAATCCATGACAAACCAGCCATTTTAAAATTCATGACATACCAGCCATTCCGACTGGTTTAGACCTATACTTCCAACCATTGTGACCAAAAACAAGTTTTTTGAACAAAAAAATGCATTTTCCTGAAAAATGTATGAAACACCATTTAAAACCTATTTTTTTTAAAAAAAGCAAAACCCGTTTTTTTTTTCTGGAAAAATGCTCTTTTCTGAAAAATACATTTTAAACACGTTTGTTTCGCAAAATAAACGTGTTTTTGGTCACAAGGTCATATCCATATATTTTTATATATTATTTTTTATAATCACGAATATTTTTATAATTTTCTTTCCTTTTTTTCCCCGAAATTTGCCTTTTTCACGTATATTTTCGGAGCCATTTTGTTCCTGTATCTAAACTTGGTCACTATGCTTACAACCAGCACTCAAGTGACTACAGCGGTGGGGAATTTAGGAGAATTGGGGCACCATCTGAGTAGCTAAGATAACTGGGGACCACTTTTCTTGCTGGAGAAACAGGTGAAAGATCCGACAGGTAACACGCTTCTTCGATTTTGTCACCTATCAATATGATTTCCTGAACTCGGGCTCAACCATTTTACTTTTAGTATCCCCACATTAAATGTTCAAAAAATGAAATATCTAAGTCCTTCATGGCTACAGGTAAACAGTGCAGCATTTCATAATTAGTATGAAGTTAGCCGTTAAGCTCTAAAATTCTTACCTGTATTGGATCTGTGCGGAGAAAATTCCTCTGAAGCCTTCTTCCATCAGGAAGACGGATTCCGACTCTGCAAAGAAGGCTTCGGTCACCCTTTGGTTCTTCAGGTAGATGTGGATATGTAGGCTTTTTATATGTGCAGACTTGTACCTCCTCAGCTTCGGGTTCTCCATTATCGTTAACACTTGAGTTGATGGGACTTTTTGCCTCTTCCATAGAAGCCGCCAGTGCTCGCAAAATCTCCTCATCTTCTTCATCAGTGGCTTCACCTGCAGCTAATAGATCTGCGGACTCAGAAATTGTAAAACAAAGAGACGTAACCCACAAAAGAAATTTTTTGATTAAATTACACAATATTACATAACTAGAGCTGTAGATGGTCTTTTCTGTTTAAATAATTTATAACTGTGTGAACAATTCAAATAAAATACGAAAGCCACAAAAGAAAATCGTTATTCTAGTAAAGTTGTTGCCATTGATATTTCTAAACAGTAATAAGATTAAATTACAGAATATTACAAAACTATAGCTGTAACTCCCCGACGCCACATGTCAAGATATTGTCCTCTTTGGGTGGGGCTCCACTTGGTCCCACCAGTAGCCATTTTCCTTCAAGGTTTTGTTTTTTGTATGGGCCATCCCCACCCAAAACGCATCTTAACATGTGAAGAGGAGGCCTTACATATGTCCCAAGGTTAGGTCGGGTCTTTACCCGATGTGGGACTTTACAATAGCCATTGATGGTCCTTTCTGTGAAGAGGAGGCCTTACATATGTCCCAAGGTTAGGTCGGGTCTTTACACGATGTGGGACTTTACAATAGCCATAGATGGCCCTTGCTGTTTACAGATAATTTTACCGTGTAAGCATTTCCAATATAATCTTTTGATAAAGTATTTTATGGAATATACTGAAGTAGGGCTGTCAGTGGGGGGTCGACTCGATAACTGATCCAACCTGATATTTTATCGGGTTGGGCACATAAACTTGACCCATCGGGTAGGGTCGGGCATTTGTGATTTCTTTTTGGGCAGCCAAAATTTTGGCCTGACCCAGCCTGACCGGACCTGTTGACACCCCTATACTAAAGTACCAAAATGCTATAGAGAGTTCAGGCCCTTTGCATCTCTTTGTAGAACATAATAATACCACTGCTCTAACTTCTGTAACCATTGCAACCTGATTATAGTAAACAGTGTTTACCCGGATATAGGTACATTTTTTTTTTTGATAGGCAATTCACTAAGAAAAAAGATTACATACGGTAATTGATGAGAGACGCCAAGATCAAGAGCCATAGGTTTTAGCCGCAACAGATTTTCCAGCCAAGAAGAAGCGGAGCGAAAACCAGAACTAGGCGTAAAGACGACAATTCGGGAAAAGAGATCGAAACCCTATTTCGATCGATCGAATGTCAATGGCGATATTTTATGTATATGAGAATTTCGATCTAACGAAATTCAATTTCGATCAATCGATTTTCAATTTCTATCGATCGAAATCGCGCCGAGCTGTTTTAGTTGCTTTAAACTTCTAAACTCGAACTTTAAACTTTAGGGGTTTAATTGTCTTTTAGTTAATATTCATTTTAGGGTTTTCTTTTATTGTAAGACCCCTATATAAGGTCTTTAAACAATGTAAGTAGGGAGCTTTTTGATTAATGAAAATAGAGTTGCTTTTATGCAAACCCTAGAGAGCTTGTAAAGAGTTTTCAACCGAGGGAGTGAACCCTTCAAACTTTGAGGAGTGAGCAATCGTTTCTTGTGCGGCTTGGTGCGAAGCCGACGTACAGCCATGGTGTGAAGCTTCGGAAAATCCTTCATGTGAAGCCTTGAAATCTATCCTTTTTATTTTGTTTTTTCTCTAGTTATCAGGTATTAATTTTCTTTATTTCCATCGATAAAAGAACAAAATCCCAAAAGAATCGTACTCTATGATGTCATTAAGCATCCCTTTTTGAACTATTTATTTAAGTTTCATCTCCTTCAACACCCCCGAGGAATCAAATCCGATATTGCAATTATCACTTGATGCCCTAAACTAGAACGAATTCCGAGTTCCTTTATCGGAGCCGTTTTTCTAGATCGGGAAAATTTTCACGCATTTAGACGCTAAAACGGATTAATCTAATTGTTTTTATTAATTTCATTGAATTATTTTTACATGTTGTTTGATTTTGGATATTTCCGCTATTCAATTCATTCTAAAAGTTAATCCCAAATTCACACATTAGGATTTTAGTGTTTATCCCGCGTCAATTTTGGTATCAAAGCCAAGTTTTAGTTTAGGGTTGTCCGTGTCATAAAGATTGTAGAGTTCACTTGATTTTAGTATATTTTGTCTTGCATAATTCCATCATGGATACCAGTACCTTAGAGGCCATGATTAGAGATCTTGCATCTAAGGTGACTGCTAGTCAAATCCGGATGGATGAGCATATCGCTTGTCAACAAGCCCGACATGAGGCTTTAGAGACTTGTTTTGAAGAGATCAATGAGCTCATCGTTGAGAATCACAATAGAGTCAACAGTTGTGACCATAGGAGAGATGTTCCTCCCCGACGTGAGGTCCAAACCAATCTGGACGACAAGGTCATGAAGCCTGTGAAAATGGACGCCCCTACTTTTGACGGGAAAAGTCAACCCAAGGTCTTTCTCGAATGGGTCGTCAGCATAGAAAACTATTTTGAGTGGTATGTCATGTACGAATACCGCAAGGTCAGATTTGCCAAAGTCAAGCTTATGGGTCAAGCCAGACTTTATTGGTTGGGAGTGGAGCGTCGTAGGCAAATCCAGGGTCTTCGTGCCATTTCTACGTGGGCTGAGATGAAAGTCCAACTGCACGAAAAATACGTTCTCATATCATATGATGAACGTATTCTTGATCAGTGGTAGTCATTGCATCAACGAGACTCCCCAGTCACAGAGTACATCGATCGGTTTGAAGACCTGATGACCCAAGCCGATGTCGATGAGCCAGCAAAAGTTACCCTCTCCCGATTCCGAATGGGTCTTCGCCAAGAGTTACAGAGGGAACTCATTCCTTATCCCGTTACGGATCTCGAGGAATATTTTGTTAGGGTCGAAGAATTAGAATGGTATCTCAATACCCCCAGTCATGGCCGATCTAAGTCTTCCAAATTTGAGCCTCAATCTAACCCTATCGAAAAGGGAAATAATGCCTTCAGTCAATCCTCAAAATCCATAATTTCCCAAGTTGACAAAGGAAAGGGACCAATGGTCAAGAGTTTTAAGCGTGCCCCGCAGCAATGTTGTAAGTGTCAAGGCTTTGGTCACTTTGCATCCCAATGTCCTAGTAAGGGTCAAACTTTGATCATTCAGGATCATACTGAGAAAGAGAGCAACGAGATACCCGAAGAAGTGTACGAACCATGTAGCACTCCAAGTGATGACGAAGGTGAGGTTCCGGTCAGAGCCATAGGATGCATTAGGAGAATTTCCATTTCCGATGACGGTGTTGATAATGTGTCCATTTCAAGTGAGTCATTAGAGTTGGTAGGATCACATCATCATTCTGATTTGCATGGGATTAGCAATTCGAATTTATTGAGCACTAGAAATACGCATGATCGGATTAACACATTGAATATATTTAATGAATTTGATACTAACAATTTTGTGTTAATTCCTGATGGTTCTGAGCATGTGGAATCTTTCCCAATCTTAGAGAGAGGTAAGGGTGAAGGTCTAGATCTTCTTCTAGACAAGGACAATCATCCGGTAGTTGTCATAACAGATCTTACACCCATTTTTGATCCCACTACCCCGCCCTTTGATCCATTCCTTCTTGAGCATCCAATCGAACCACCCTCATTGTCCCATTTTCTATCTCGTACCATTCCTGTGCAACATGAGAAAAGGTCGAATGAGGAGGTTATAGATATTCCAAGCTTCTATGCCAATGAAAGTAAACATCATAAGTATCTCACAGAGTGGAAAGGTAAGCCACGAATGAAGCTTTTGGAGCATGCCATCCATAGATTCCCTAACTCATCGGAGATGAGTTTTTCCCACCCGGAGAGATTGATGCGGGACGCCAAGATCAAGAGCCGTAGGTTCAAGCCCCAACAGATTCTCCAGGCAAGAAGAAGCGGAGCGAAAACCAAAACTAGGCGTAACGACGACAATTCAGGAAAAGAGATCGAAAATTTCGATCGATCGAAACCCTATTTTGATCGATCGAATGTCAACGGCGAAATTTTATGTATATGAGAATTTCGATCGATTGAAATTGCGATCGAATGAAATTCAATTTCGATCGATCGAAATTGTGATCAAAATTTTGATCGAACGAAATTCAATTTCGATCAGTCGATTTTCAATTTCGATCAATCGAAATCGCGCCGAGCTGTTTTAGTTGCTTTAAACTTCTAACTCGAACATTAAACTTTAGGGGTTTAATTGTCTTTTAGTTAATATTCGTTTTAGGGTTTTCTTTTATTGTAAGACCTCTATATAAGGTCTTTAAGCAATGCAATTAGGGAGTTTTTTTATTAATGAAAAGAGAGTTGCTTTTATGCAAACCCTAGAGAGCTTGTGAAGAGTTTTCAATCGAGGGAGTGAATCCTTCAAACTTTGAGGAGTGAGCAATCGTTTCTCATGCGACTTGGTGCGAAGTCGACGTACAGCCGTGGTGTGAAGCTTCGGAAAATCTTTCGTGTGAAGCCTTGAAATCTATCCTTTTTATTTTGTCTTTTCTCTAGTTATCAGGTACTAATTTTCTTTCTTTTCATCGATAAAAGAACAAAATCCCAAAAGAATCGTACTCTATGATGTCATTAAGCTTCCCTTTTTGAACTATCTATTCAAGTTTCATCTCCTTCAACATCCCCGAAGAATCAAATTCGATATTGCAATTATCCCTTGATGCCCTAAACTAGAACGAATTCCGAGTTCCTTCATCGGAGCCGTTTTTCTAGATCGAAAAAAATTTCACGCATTCAGACGCTAAAATGGATTAATCTAATTGTTTTTATTAATTTCATTGAATTACTTTTATGTGTTGCTTGATTTTGGATATTTCCGTTATTTAATTCATTCTTAAATTTAATCCCAAATTCGCACATTAGGATTTTAGCGTTTGTCCCGCGTCAGTAATGAGGGCAGCACAAATCTTCAAGAGCTAGAGAGGTATTTGAAGAAAAAATAGGGTTGCCATTGGTCCATCAGACCACAGTATTCGCTTCAGCCCCCATCTTTGCCAGTGAATCAGCATATTGATTGCGCTCTCGCCATATGTGGCGGACGTTAAGAACCTTGAAATTTGTTTCATAGCTTGTAATATCCTCTACCAACCAGATAGTTCTCCACAGTCTAGTAGTTCTTCCCATAATAATATCAAAAGCTCCATTAGAATCAGATTCAGTATTGACCTTCTTGAGGTTCACTTCAATTGCCAGCAGCATCCCATTCAAAATAATTTCCAACTCAATAAGGATCTGTGTAACCTCTGATGGCGAGGCAAAATAAGGAACTACATTCCCATCTAAATTCCGTTTAATGCCACTGAAACCAGCAGATGAGAAAAGCGAACCGTCCATATTAATTTTAACTTGGTTGACCAAAGGAGGTGTCCAACTGCAAGGTGTTAAAAAAAAAATAAGAAGAATTGAGGGAGAACTTTCCAGTGTGGTTAGGGGGGCAAAACAATCTCATCCTCAAAAGAAGAGGTCAGAGGAGTTTTTCTAATCTTTCCCAAACTTTAGCTAATCTGTAGGTAGGCGGATGGGGGAGTTGCCAATTCCCATTTCCCATAGTGCTTCCCACTAAAGCATTCTCATCAATACCAAACTGAATCATGGATCTCCTACGACAATGATGTAATAAGGTCTCGTTAATCAGCCAAGGATCCTTCCAAAATTTAGTTCTCTTCCCATCACCAATAATGAACTTCATTTTGGTTTAGCTAAGTCACTCATTCTCATTATTCCTTTCAAGCCTAAGAAGTTCTACTTGGTATACAACAAGTCGATATATCACTAACACCAACATATCTAGCAAGGACCCAATTCGCCCGAAGCGAATTGGGATTTGATATAAGATTCCAGAAAAATCTCATAAGACCTGCATCATTCCATTGCTTAAATTTTCTTAAACCCAGACCACCTTCTACTGGACAAGCGAGAACCTTTCCAAAGGAAGGAACAAAAAATGGACTCAATTTTTTCAATAACTTCCTCGGAAGAAGAAAAGTAGAAGGCTAATAAATTTGATACGAGTTGAGGACAGATTTGATGAGTTCAAGTCTACCAGCACAAGATAAAAAAACCTACTTTCCCAAAATTCAAATATTTGATAGATTTTCTCAATAAGGGTTTGCATGGAATAGGTAAGTTTCGTGGAAAAAATGAGCCCCAAAAATCTCAAGGGAAGACTACCTTATTCAAATAACTCATATTTATGGGATTATTGGTATTTCTGCTATGTCCTACTATGGCGTATTAAAACATATGGTGATGGTTTCCCTTGTTGGAAACTGTGCCCTCAGGAAAAATCAATAGCAAGTTAGGAGATATGGTTATTCCTATATATCGTTAGACTCAACTTGCCAATTCCGTGTAGACATATAAAGTCCCATAACCTAGGGTGGGCAGCACACTGTGTGATCGAGCTTCATGGGATCACTGATTTCTTTTACTAGCATAGGAGTAGGTATTTTGTGCACATTGGATTGACCTACCTGATGCCTTATGAAAACTCACTATAGCCACATAGGCTACGTCTATTAACCTAAGATTTCATGAAGGAATATCTTGAGGTAGGGTATTGAACTTTGATTCACCAACATTAACGTCGTGACACCGGCTAATACAAGGGTGTGTTGGGTTCTTTATTAAACTCTGAAGATACCTAAGTGATTTAAAGATGGGATCTATCAACTTTTACATATGGCTAATCGAAGGCCATTGGATTATTCCGATGATCTAATTCTAGAGCTAGTCATCCAAGAGATGTTATAAGATCATTAGAATTCAGTTCGATGGAAGGATGGACATTCTGAACGTTGTAGTAGACTATGAGTACCATCTACAGTGTTTAGTTATTGCAGAGAGATGGAGGAACCTAATCACAAAAAACATGGATAGAGATCACTTCTTAATTATAATAATAATAAGGGCTTAGTAAAACGACATGCTAAACCTTACGGACTATTTCTATAAATATCCCCTTAAGGTCTCTCCACTAAGGCAATAAAGGGGACTATAGATTCCAGCGCTATTAGAGCTCCATGTATTTCAAGGTAACTAAAAGGGGACCCATAGTCCTACCTTGTGATTTTATCTTCCCTACTCATTGGTGGTGTGTCGGGTGACTATATCAATAAAAAAATATTGGATCTTCATCAATCTTCTCCCAAGATCATCATCATCACAATCTTATCCCATTTATTGGGGGTCGACTTTGTGGATCTTATTTCTCCACTCGTTGCTACTTTCTAATAAGAACTAAGCTCTCTATCACTGCACAATCCTGCATATCCGTTCTCACGGCTTCTTTCTAGGTCTTCACTGGTTTTCCTCTTTTCTTACTTCCTTGTGATCATAGTGTCACAACCATGGATCAAAATCTCAATTTCGGTTTCGTTCATGACTCGAACCGTAAATTGGTCAAAATTTCAGTAAATTTCGAATTTTTTTGAAAATATGCTCCAAACTTTACCGAACTTTATTTTATTGGTTTTCTAAACTCTTTAACATTGTTAGCATACATATTTACACTAGTGAAGCTAATTTTCGATCACACAATGGATCTTGAGCTCAATTAAAACATATGAGACGGTCAGATTTTGATTCCACATTGAATAAATCTCAAAAGTGACCCGAGAACCCTTCTCATGATACGCCCATGATCAGGGTCACTTTGGGGATGTATGCCACGTGGAATCAAGGTCTGACCGTCTGCTAGTTGGGCTATGATCTCAAGATCTACTGTGTGAAATATTGGGTACCTCTATATATATGGGTACCTCTATTACCACTCACACAATCTCTGAAAGTTCCCATATGTGCAACCCCTTTAAACCCATTGATTGGTTTGAAACAGATGATGGAGATCGTGTTTAACCCTGATCTTCCACACAAAGAATCTTAAGATCATGTCTCCCACATGTCACAGATCCTCAAAAAAATTCCTTTGAATCCTATGGCACACATCACGCTCAAACGTGATTTTAGGGCCATTTTTGGCGGATATGACATTTGAAATAAAAAACTAACCATCTCTGGAAGATTGGGGTGAAACAAGATCTCCATCATCTGATCCATGGGTTAAAAAATCGTCCGATACCGATACGTATCGCCCGATACGTATCGGTTTTGGACCTGGGCGGTACGATACATTGCCTATGTATCGTACCCCCTAAAAAATAGGGTAATTATCGTCCGATACGGGCAATGTATCGCTCGTATCGGACGACACGGACGATACTTTGAAATTATCGTCCGATAATTTGGTTTTTAATTTTTTGAAAAAAAAAATGGTTTCAGAACGATACATTCAATGTATCGCCGATATGCGATCCGTACCGAACGATACAAGATACATATCGAACGATACGTATCGGCCGTATCGTTCGATACAGACGATAATTTGATTTTTTTTTTTTTTTTTAAAATGTATTGAACCGATACATTCAATGTATCGTCGATACATTGAATGTATCGGACGATACGCGATACGTATCGTCCTGAACTTCAGGACGATATGTATCGGAAATCCGATATTTTAACCCTTGATCTGATCTGAAGCAATCATAATGATAAATCACACTTTAATGGTGTAAAATAAAAAGTGAGTTTTTAATGGCGTAAGATCATTTAAACACCATTTGACAAATCACACTCAAACGTGATGTTAGGGCCATTTATGGCATAAGATCATAATGATAAATCACACTTTAATGGTGTGAAATAAAAAGTGATATTTTAATGGTGTGAGATCATTTAAACATTGTCTAATCGATCATAGATTAAAGGTTGTGAAGTGAATGTGAACCATCCAATTGATGAACTTTAATATCAGCCCTTAAAATTAAAACCAATGGTTGATATTATAGTCCACAGGTAAGATGGTTTAAATATCCCTAAAAAATAATTCTGACGGTTCAGATCACTTACATCGTAAACCCTTATAGTCTAAGATCATTTAAACCATTGTTAAAAAATTTGCCGAGTCGACTCGACCCAATTCGGGTCGATTCTATTTCAGCAGACTCGATTTGAGACTTTGAGACTCGAGTCGACTCAAAAACTCCTTAGTTTGTCCACTTACGACGAATTTTAATGACCCAAGAAGAAGGAAGAAAGAGAGAAAGAAAGGAAGGAAAAGAAGGAAAAGAAAGGAAACGAAGGAAAAGAAAGAAATGAAAAGGAAGAAAGAAAGAAAGAAGGAAAGAAAGAAAGAAAGAAAGAAGAAGAAAGAAGGAAAAAGGAAAGAAAGAAGGAAAGAAAAAAAAAAAGAAAGAAAGCAAAGCGGAGAAAGAAAGTAAAGAAAGTAAGAAAGAAGAAAAATAATATATATATATATATATTCCGCGTTGACTCTACTCAGATGATTTCCGAGTCGAGTCGAGTTTCTGTGTTTTAAAACCATGATTTAAACACCATTCTAGTGTGTATGTGACTGACAGTAGAGTCGGTCCCATACTCCTTGCATATAAAATTCGGTAAGCCTTCGGTAATACCGTAATAGCAAACTGCAAAAAACAAAGCTGAAAAAATAAGGGAAAAAAAATAGAAAGAAGAAGGGGAAAACCATACCTGATACAGCCACCCAGACCAAGGTAAGTCCTTCACCACTTCTTTCTTCTTCTTCTTCTTCTTCTTCTTCCCTTTTTTTTCTTCTCCATGGGGTTTAAACCCCCAAAAAAATTTCAAAAGAGGGCTTCAGAATCTCTGCTAATAATATGAATTCCCATATTATCGGCTGATTTTCGAATTTCCGGGGGATGGCCGATAATACCTATTTTTTCGTTTCGGTTCAGGCCGAAACCAAGAGATCTCGGCCGAAATTTTGAAATTTCGGCCGAGATTTTGACCCATGGTCACAACCAAAATTTCGGCTGAGATTTTGACCCATGGTCACAACCTCTGATACAAGGTATGCTTCGTGCCTCCGACGAACATGTCCAAACCACCTCAAGCAATGTTATATGATATTTTCTGTTATGTACTCGTTCTCAATTTTATCCTTTCTTGTTACTCCACACATCCATATCAACATACGCATCCCGGCCACATATACTCTATATTCTTGTCGCTTTTTCGTGGCCCATATAATATGGTAAGTCTAGCAGTCATCTTATAAAAATGCCCCTTCAATCTAAGTGAAACTCGTAGGCCGCACAATACTCCGCTTGCTTGCCTTCATTTCGTCTAACATGCATTAATCCTATTTGAGAAATCCTCTTCAAATCCACCATCTGATTTTAAAGTAAAGCCTAACTAGCAAAATCTATGACAGTGTGGCACTACATGATTTTCATTTTAACTAAATCCTCCTTTAGACTATCATGATCACTAAATTTACACTCCATCTATTCCGCCTTTGTTCTACTAATTTTCAAACCCCTTGACTCCGATGCTTTTCCCCATAATTCCAGCTTATTATTTACATCTTTCTATGTTTGGACAATTAATACTAAGTCATCCGCAAATAACATGAACCGTTAAATATCTTCTTCCATGTCTATGGTTAGCGCTTCCACTACTAGATCAAACAAATAATGGCACATGGCAGATCCTTCATGCAGCCCAACTACGACAAGGAAGTCACTCGTCTCTCCACAAGTCATTCTTACATTAGTTACCACCCTTTCATATATTTCTTGAATAATCTCAATATACAAGTTCGGGGTGCATTTCTTCCTCAGATTATCTGTCTCTGCACTCTATTATAAGCTTTCTCTAAATCAATAAATACCATATGTAGGTTTTTGCCTCTCTCCCTAAACTTTTCCATAAGTTGCCTGAATAAGAAAATAGCTTATGGCATTAATCTTCCCAACATAAATTCAAACTAGTTCTCTACTACATTTGATTATGCCTTAGTCATTATTCTACTATTCTCTCCCAAGTCTGGCTCATTAGTTTAATGCCTCGATAGTTGGCACAGTTTTGGATGTCTCCTTTGTTCTGATGGAAAGGGATCACAATGTTAGTGTCATGTAATTATACTAGTTGGTGTGTTGGTAGAATAGTTGGATGTGTGACGTAACTTAATTTTTCTTGTGTAGGAGGTGCAAGAAAAGAATTAAGAGCATCAAGGCCTCCCAAAATACTTTAGAAGGGTAATTGAAGACGTATGCGCCATGCAAGAAGACCTCACTTAGGAAAGACGCGCATATGGAGAACCAATGAAGGCAAAATTGAAGGAAGCTATGAAGAGAAGGTCACGATTGACCATGGGACCGGTCGACAATGATGGAACCACTATTTTGTTTTATGTGAAAACAAGTCTCCAATTCACAATCGACCGTGAGCCACGATAGGGTCAATAGGGGTTTAAAGTTCACGACGGAACCAAAGTCAAATGTGGTTTCCTTTTTTATTTAATTTCGTAGATTATTTAACGGTAGACTTAGTTTATGGTTTCTATGAATCCTATAAATAGTTGCAATGGAATTTTTTTTAGACAATGACGATTATCATGAATGAAAATTTATGTTTGAGAGAGCTTCTTTCAACTTGAATACTGATCAAGGATTAATATGTTGGAAAACCGATACGTATCGTCCGAGCCCAAAACCGATACGTATCGGTAAATACATGTAAACCACCGATATAGTACATTCAATGTACCGTATCGGTGACTTCCGATACTGATACGTATCGGTATCGGACGAAATTTTGATCCATGATAGTGATTCTTTGATTTTCCGAGATGGGTTTGGTGTGAGGCCAACATTTTCTTTGATGTGAGGCCATGGTTTTTTCTTTATTTTTTTATTAAAGCTTAGAAACACTCCTTTTCTTCAATTTCGTCCTAAGATTATTTCTTCTTTAGAATTCATCATGATATTTTCCTAGCCTTTTGTTTGAACCCAAGCATACTTACTTTCTCCTTTTATTAATTTTATCCTCTGAGTCATAAATCCTTCAAATCCTAGAGAGCAGTCAAAAGACATCACTTTTGATAGTCGCTTGGTGCCCTAAACTAGAGGGAAAATCGAGCTCTATCATTGGATACTTACTTCAAGAATTTGGAAGAGACAGCGATGCGGATTGGACACTAAATCGAATTGAAGTTAATTGTTTGAATGATTTTCGTTCAAGGTTTTATGTGTTTCGGCATAAAGTTGAATGTTTCCGTTGCTAAAATATAATCCCAAATTAATTTCAAATTGTATAATTAGGGTTTTAGTGTTTGGTCCAGCATCACTCTCCTTCTCTTCCCTCTTCTTCCTCACCGAACCCTAACCCTAAATCTTGGTTACACTCTTAAACTTGGTATCAATGCAAGGTTCTCACCCAAATAACCATTTCTGTTGAAGTCACCCCATCCCTTGTTGACGTCACTGCTGACATCAGCCTCGCCAGAGTCCAACGCCGGAACAGCACTATGACTCCACGGGTTTTGATTGGTTTTTTATTCAGAGCATTTTTGCCTTCAGGATCTGAAGCATCTGAGGTATCGAGGTTTTGTTTCCGAAGCCTCTTCTTCATCATCTTCCTCCTTCCACCATCAGCTTTCGTTGCCGAATCTGAGAGTTCTGTTGTTGATTCAACCTCAGATCTCTACAAAATAAGATTGGAAGGTATGTAAGTCTCCTTAAATCCCTTTTTATTCCAAGTTTTGTGAATCTCCTTCATCATTTATTGGTTCCAATGGTAGTTGTTGGAAATGGTTTGAGTAGTGTATCAGTTTTTGGTGAAATCTCGTGGGGTTTGCATCGAAAATGGTTTTCGAAGTTGTATTTGATTGATTAAAGGACCCTTTATGTGTATGTGCATCATTTAATGGCTGGTTTTGCGATGTTTTGGGGTCTGATTGTTGCCAGAGCTCATCCGAAACTCGATGAAGTGATTGATGTATTGTAATTGTTTGGGCTGTTGCTAGAGGTTTTCTGGCTGTCTTTGTGGAGAAAAAAGGTTGTGAACTCATTTTCTGATTATTGTTGGGACGATGTTGTGTAACCCGTTTGTTGTTGTGACTGATTAACCATGATGGATGAATCAAAGGTCAATGTAAACAACGGTTTTGAAGGGGGCCGTTCCATGGGCCCCCTTCAAGTTTGATGGGAAGAATTATTTTTTATGGTCTCGGTCCGCTTATATGTATTTGGGGGCCAAGAAGATGTTCGGATTCATTAATGGGACAGATGTTAAGCCAGCCGAAACAAATCCCAAGTAAGTAGATTGGGAATCTGAAAATTGGAATGTGATGACCTTGCTGTTACATTCCATGCAACCCGAAATTAGCTAGTCCTTCATGAATCTTGCCACTGCAAGGGAACTATGGGAAGCAGTAAAGGAAGCTTATTCCCAACAGAAATTTCTAGCAAAAATGTTGAGTGACAAGAATAGCAATCTCCACCAGGGAGAAAGGTCACCTGGAGACTACTACACTTAGATGAGGTCGCTATGGGATGAATTGGCCCAGTACCAAGAAAACGAGCTATGCAGTTTTGTATAGGCAAGGAACACAAGATAGTTGAAAGAAAGAAGGTATTTGACCTTTTGAGGGGAGTGAATCCCAAATATGAAGCCATCAGGGCTAGTATTCTTGGCAGGGAGGAGTGTCCGCCCCTTGGGACAGTTTTACCCTCCTTCAGCATGAGGAGAGTAGAAGACAGTTTATGCATGTTTCTGAGAGTAGTGGACCTGGGAGGTTTGCTCTACCATCATTTTCTTCCCTTGATCGTGGTGGAGGAGGAGGTCCCAGTGGTCTCTCTAAGGAACAAAGAGACAAGTTAGTATGCAACAATTAGGACATACATAGGATTGATGGGAAGCCTAAATTCCCTCCAGGACGTGCCTATCACACCACCACAGATGAGACGATTTCCCCTGCCACTGTTGTCGCCGACGTGCTTACACCACCAACATCTTCAGCCCCATCCGATTTGCAAAGCCTACAAAAAGAGCTTCAGGGCCGTGTCCAGACTCCAGAGGATGACGACTATTCAGGGTCAGGCTTCCTTCTCTCATGTGGCTGAGTCAGGTACCTATGGATTTGCACATGTGACCACGTCTTCTCAGTCTCCTTGGATCATTGATTCAGGGGCTACAAATCACATGTCCGGTATGTCAGATTTGTCTCGTTCTATGTCTGAGATTTCTGATTCATGTCATATTCGCATTGCTGATAGTTCCCTTGTCCCTGCCAAGGGAAAGGGTACAGTTCACTTGGAAAATTTATCTCTTCAATCTACTCTTTTTATTCCCAAGATGCCCTCTTGTTTGTTAGCAAAATTACAAATTCACTAAACTGCAGAGTAACCTTATATCCCTCCTACGGCGTTTTGCAAGACCTGACATTGGGGAGGGTCCTTGGACGTAGTACTGGGGAGAGGGGCCCTACTTGTTTGAAGAAAGAGCACATATTGCTTCAGCAGCAACAACATCAGTTCTTTCGGTGGGGGGGACACAGTTGTGGCATGCTCGTTGTGGCCACATACATTATCCCATTTGAAACTCTTAGTTCCTGAGAAATTTATGAACTTCGATGGTCCTTTGTTAAAATGTGAAACTTGTCAACTTTCTAAGCATGTGCGACCTTCATATCCCTTAAGTAGCAATAGTAGTATTGTTTCTTTTGAAATTATTCATTGTGACATGTGGGGGCCTTCCCATGTTACTGCCTTATCAGGTTATCACTACTTTGTTATTTTTATTGATGAGGGGACCCGCTTTACTATGTTACTTTTTATGCGCACCAAAGATGGGGTTGCCACCATTTTTCCTACCTTTCATAGGTTGATTGGCACTCAATTCCATGAATTTGTGAAGTTTCTAGATCTGAAAATGGTGGTGAGTATTCCTCACACCATCTTCGGACTTACCTAAAAACTCGTGGGATTAAGTGACAATAAACATATCCATGTTCCCCAACAAAATGGAGTATCGGAAAAGAAAAATAGACATATCCTTTAGGTTGCTTGTTCCTGGTTACTTGGCATGAATGTGCCTAAATACCTACAGGGGGTGAGGCCATCCTCATAGTTGTTTACTTGATTAATCAAATGCCAACTCTTGATCTTGATAGGAAATCTCCATTTCAACTTGTTTATCCACAAAAGGATCCCTTCATAGTTCCTCCTTGTGTTTTTGGGTCCTTATGCTTTGCCCATGTCCCTATGGTTCATCGTAGCAAATTGGATCGGAGAATTATTTGATGTATTTCTGTTATATATCCCTCTTCTCAAAAAGCGTATAAATGTTTTGATCCCCTCACTCGTTGCATTATTGTGTCCATGGACGTTACCTTTTTTGAGGGCACACCCTTCTCTGCTCCCTAGTGCCCTATTCAGAGGGAGTGTGGTTCTAATGTAGAAAAGAGCACTGAGGTGCTTTCGATGATAGATGTGATTGAGGAAGAAGATGAAATGGGAGAGGCAACTGCTGAGCCTCAACCTACATTTAATCGGTCTGGCAAGAGGATACCTTTCGAAGGAAGAAGTTCAAATAAGTGCGACATGAGCTACCAGAGGAGGGGCATCAAGAAGAGCTTCCTTCTCAGCCCTAACCTGATGAAGGATCATCTCCCTCATAGTTAGATCTTCCCGTTGCTGCTAGAAAAGGCTCCCGATCATGCACTCGGCATCCCATCAGTAAGCATGTGTCTTATCAAAATCTGTCAGCCTCTAATTAATCTTTTATTTCCTATCTTGATGCCATCACCCTTCCTACCACTGTGTCAAGTGTTATGTTACAGCTGCAATGGAAGCAGATTATGGTCCAAGAAATGAGAGCCCTAGAGCAAAAACGAATTTGGGATGTGTTGACCTTCCAAAGGGAAAGAAGACCATCGGTTGCAAATGGGTATGTTCAGTGAAATATAGACCAAATGGATATGTGAAAAGGTATAAGGCAAGATTAGTAGCGAAGGGGGGTTTACCCAAACCCAGGGCATTGATTATTAGGACACTTTTGCTCCTGTAGCAAAGTCAAACACCATCAGGGTGTAATTGTTCCTAGCTGCTTTCAAGGATTGGAATCTTACCAACTTGACGTGAAGAATGCATTTCTTCATGGAGATCAAAAGGAAGAAGCATACATGGCTCTTCCTCCGGGATTCGTCAAAAAAGGGTGAAAAGGGTAGAGTATATAGCCTTAGGAATTCTATTTACGGATTGAAACAATCACCTCGGGCTTGGTTCTAGAAAATCGGTGATGCTATAATGGGCTATGGCTACTAGAGAAGCCATTATGATCATACATCGTTCGAAAAGCCGGGTGTGCACACCACAACTGTGTTGGTGTATGTAGACGACATCATCATTACAGGTGATGATAATGAGGAGACCCTACATCTGAAAGACCAAAGGAAGGACTTAGGCCACTAAAATACTTTCTTGGCATTGAGGTGGCAAGATCAATTAAAGGAGTAGCTTTGTCCAAAAGGAAGTATACTTTGAATCTTTTCCATGAGACAGGAATACTGGGATGCAAACCCATTGTTAACTCCATTGACCAGAATCAATGTTTTAATGGAGAAGTCGGTGAGCCTCTTAAAGGTCCCAGAGTCTATCAAAGACTAGTTGGTAAGCTTAATTACTATACCATGACATGACAGAACATAGCTTATGTTATTAGTGTGGTGAGTCAGTATATGAATTCACCAATGAGTGCTCACCTAGATGCAGTATACAAAATCCTCGAATACTTGAAGGGGAGTCCTGACAGAGGACTTCTATACAAATATTATGGTCACTTGGATATTGAAATATCGACTGATGCAGATTGGGCTAGATCTCTGGATAATAGAAGCAGTCACAAAAATCGCTGATTTTTTTAAAAATTCGCATATAATTTATGAATTTAATGTTCTATGAATTAATCCGAATTATTCATGAATTTTTCAAAAATCCGCATGTTCACAAAAATTTGCGAATAATTCAACATTTTTTTTTTCTTATCAGTAATTTAGAATATATTGAAAAACAGCAAGACGATGAAAGACCAATACAAACACGACCAAAAATAGGGAAAAGGAAAGCAAACACTACAAAGAACAAAACAACTAAACAGCAAAAAGCAGCAATTGGGCCCAACCCACTAGCCCGGATCCCAAGTAAAGGAATCGTATCTAAGCCCATTTCCGCCTCTAGTCACCCAAAACCACACCAGATCTCTTACCGACTTCATGATCATCCCCACAAGTCGTCTTTTATTTTCGAAAATCCGCATGTTTCACTCGCGCCAGATACTCTAGAACTAGGCCACCACAGCTGTCATCCAGTATTTCCCCTAGATCACCCTCCAATTTAACGGATGACCACATCAGGAATTGAAGATCTAGCATTGCCGGCGTAACCCAGCTCGAGCTAAAAGATTTTAGAATAGCGCACCAGATGCCATGAGCCACCTAACAATGAAGTAGAAGATGTGCAGCAGTTTCCTCCCCCATGTTGCACATAACACAGCAGTTTGGAATATCCTTGCCCCTTCGACTAAGCTGATCCACCGTAAGGATTCTTTCTTTAAATCAATTATTCCTAAAAAAAATTTGAATTTTTCAAAAATTTGTGATTTTTTAATATTTTTAAATTTTCTAGGCTTAAATCTTTTTTTTTCTCTCTGATTTTTCCTCCGAATATTTCCCCGAAACTTGCCGGATTTTTCCGAATTTTAACCTCGCCGAATTATTGTCAAACCCTAACATGATGACTATGGATAGAAGGTTAATTACTGGGTATTGCTCCTTTTTAGGCAGAAATTTGGTAACGTGAAGGTCAAACAAACATGTAGTTTCCAACTCAAGTACGTAGGGGGAGTACAAGGCCACATCCCAAGGGGCTCGTGAAGGAATATGGCTGCAACATATCCTGGCTGACCTTGGAGTTTGCACCTCTTTTCCTATGACACTATTGAGACAATGAACCATCACACCATACCGTTGAGAATCCGGTGTACCACGGAAGGACAAAATACATCGAGGTTGATTTGTCACTTCATCAAAGAGAAAGTGGAATCCAAAGAGAGAGTTATCTTACAAGTTCATTATGACGATCAGTTGGTCGGCATCCTCACCAAGGGTGTTGGGGGAAATATACTACGACATCACCTCCAAGTTGGGCATGATTGACATCTATGCTCCAACTTGAGGGTGAGTGGTAATGTGAAGTAATTATATTAGTTCGTGTGTTGGTAGCAAGGATCAAAATCTCGTTTTTTCGATACGTATCGTCCAGCCCCAAAACCGTTACGTATCGGTTCCGGACGATACTCTCCGATTTTTTCCCCAAAAAAAAAAAACAAAAACAAAAAAAACATTAAAACCGATAATTTGAAATTATCGGACGATAATTTCAAATTATCGAACGATACGGACGATACGAACGATACATTGAACGATACGGACGATACGAACGATACATTGAACGATAATTTGACTGTTTTTTCAGGGGGGCGATAAAAACCCATTGTATCGTATCGGTGAGGTCCAAAACCGATACGTATCGTCCGATACGTATCGGTATCGGACGATATTTTGATCCATGGTTGGTAGAATAGTTGGGTGTGTGTACAAGTGACTTAGTCTATTTTTCATATTCTATGAGCTCCGTAATCCGTGATGTAATGATTGGGTATATAAAGAACAATTGAATTGGATGAGTGATAAGAACTCAACCCTAATTTCTCCATCTCTCTCATCTTCTCTCTTCTTCTTCCTCACCTAACCCTAACCTTAAATTTTGATTACACTCTTACTATGCTCTTCATCCTTTCCTCAAGCATGTTCTTCGTGTTTAGTATCTTATTGCATAATTAAGTCAACCAATTCAATCTATTCTCTCCCAACGCAATCCAAACTTCTATAGGTAGTTCATCCGGTCCTCATGCTACTCCTTTTCTTCATCTTTGCTACTGTTTCTTTTACTTCAACTTTCAATACATCGTCAATCATCACTTGATTTAGTTCCTCTTCTTGATCTACATCTTTCGCATATTGCATGTTTAATAGATCTTTAAACTTTAAAGTATTCTTGCCATCGATCTTTGTCTCTAATGCACCTTACCTAGTCGAGATCTCTAGTTTTCCTCTCTCTAATCTTGGCAAGTTTATAATTTTTCCTCTTCTTTCTTTCCCACCTTAGTAAATAAATCGTCGTACGCTTCATATTTAATTTACTCACAGATTTCCTAGCTTCACTTTTGGCAAGTTTATATCTTTCAAGATCATTTATAGTTCCTTTTTTTTCCATTCTTTAAAACACTTCTTCTCAGCAATTGACTTTTGAATGTTTGCATTCTACCATCATATCTCTTTTTGTACGCCTTTTCTTCCTTTAGATTCCCGAGAACCTCCTCAACAACTTGTTTAAGGCATTGTAATGTGAACTTTAGATCCGCTTGTTTGAATCATGGTCGGATAAAGAGGAGACGTCAAAAGAGAAAGTAGACCCACGAATGGGTTTTTAAAAAAGGCCTGTTAAAGACCCGTATGCACATTAATTTAGACAATATTTTATCTAGGTTTAGTTTCCTTTCCTATTAGGATTCTTTTAATAAGTGACTTGTTTTAGAATTAGTTTCCTTATTTGAATTATTTAGGGGTCAGACACATATATGTGATATGTGACTATTAATCCCGTCACTTTCTACGCAACCATCAGAAAAGTGGTCATAAGTCTACCAATATGTGTCAGAATTGTGTGATTCTTGTCTTGTTGGAAAGCTACTTCGATAAGCTTTCAAACAAGACTAATTTCATGTCAATCGAACATCGTTTGACCCTTCAAAAGTGGTCGCACAATAAAAAAACGAGATTAATAGTGAAAGTAATTGTGACCGTTAGATTAGAAAGTTTTAATGATTGATTAAGAGTTTTATTTTTAGTATTCCTAGGGTGTTTTTTCTTTATAAATACACATTGTAATCTCTTATGAGAATTAGTATTGACGATGAATGAAAATTTTGAGTTTTGCTTTGTGCGAATTCTAGAGAACTTGAGATGAGTTTTCGATAGAAAAGTGATTCTTCTCTCGCTTGCGGTTTGGTGTGAGGCCAACTTTCTTCTTTGGAGCAATTCCTTGGATCTTCTTCTACCCCTATTTTCGCTTTTATTTTTTGTTTTAATTGAAGAGCGAGAACCCTAACCCCTATCTTGCGAGATTTACGCTATTTTAGGGTTAGTGTGCGATTTTCCCACATCAAATTGGTATCAGAGCCAAGTTCAACACTCGGCACGTGTAGTCCATCATGAGTAAAGAACAGTTTATCGAAGCCTTACACGAGTTGAATGGATTCATGATGGCTAGAATGGAATCATTCGTGGATCGGCGAAAGCTCCTTGATTTGTATCAGACGATTGGTAAGATTAGACAAGCATGGGAGGCAGTGAAAACTAAATCGCAGAGTCTGAGGTATTTGAATTTAACATCTCAATATTGGCTAACTTTATATGATCGAGCATTAACTCTTGAGATTAGACGTGAGTTAACAAATACACGTCAGATAGCGAAGGCATTAAACAAGAGTCTCGTTCAAGAATTTCTTGAGGATTTTCTCCTCAAACTACAAGAGGAAATCATATCGGTGAGACATGATGCTTTGAGATTTAAGCTTTCAAAATCCGTGTCCGTTAACCCAACTCCATCACTAACTGTCCGTTGTAATCCCATAACAATCTCTCATCCCATAACCATTGTGAAACCTACACCCGTTACGGAATTCATTAACGGTGTAAAATCTATGCTAATTGCATCCCCTGTAACAACTTACAACCCAAAGCCCATTCAAAAAATCAAGCCCGTCGTTACCCTAGCTGACCTTGTCTCACCTAAAATTGTTATCGATCTTCTACCTAAACCCTTGATAGCCCCAAAATCAGTCGAAGAGTCAATACTGGTTGATGAGAACCTCTTACGATCAAATATTTATGCTAATCCCGACACCGTTGAAGAGTCTGAGACCATTGAAGAGCAAGTTACCGCAATCAGTCCTCTCGAGCCCGAGATTGTTGAAGCACAATTGTTTGAAATAAAAACTATCGCACCCACGACCCACAGGTCCCAAGATCGTATTGGTTGCATGTTGACGTCCATTCCCGTTGGTGAGTCGAAGATCAAACAGATTGAGCCTGAGTGTAATTCTGTTTACTTGTTCAAGCCGCTTCCGAACGAGGTTCCCTATATATTATCTGTGATCGCGACCGTGAAAATCCATGCCAACCAAAGTTCGAGGTCGAACTTTTTTAAAGTAGAGGGGATTGATGCAAACTTTAGATCCGCTTGTTTGAATCATGGTCGGATAAAGAGGAGACGTCAAAAGAGAAAGTGGACCCACAAATGAATTTTTTAAAAAGGCCCGTTAAAGACCCGTGTGCACATTAATTTAGGCAATATTTTATCTATGTTTAGTTTCCTTTCTTATTAGGATTTTTTTAATAAGTGACTTGTTTTAGGACTAGTTTCCTTATTTGAATTATTTAGGGGTCAGACACATATATGATATGTAACTGTTAATCCCGTCACTTTATGCGCAACCATCAGAAAAGTGGTCATAAGTCTACCAATATGTGTCGGAATTGTGTGATTATTGTCTTGTTGGAAAGCTACTTCGATAAGCTTTCAAACAAGACTAATTTCACGTCAATCGGACATCGTTTGACCCTTCAAAAGTGGTTGCGTAATAAAAAAACGGGATTGATGGTGAAAGTAATTGTGACCGTTAGATTAGAAAGTTTTAATGATTGATTAGGAGTTTTATTTTAAGTAGTATTCCTAGGATTTTTTTTTTCTTTATAAATGCACATTGTAATCTCTTATGAGAATTAGTATTGATGATGAATGAAAATTTTGAGTTTTGCTTTGTGCGAATTCTAGAGAACTTGAGATGAGTTTTCAATAGAAGAGTGATTCTTCTCCCGTTTGCGGTTTGGTGTGAGGCAAACTTTCTTCCTTGGAGCAATTCCTTGGATCTTCTTCTACCCCTATTTTCCCTTTTATTTTTTGTTTTAATTGAAGAGCGAGAACCCTAACCCCTATCTTGCGGGATTTACGTCATTTTAGGGTTAGTGTGCGATTTTCCCGCATCACATTGTGCCATTTGTTTCCACATCTCAGTTGGACCTCCTTCACACCACCATAGTTCTCGGTCACAAATGTTCCCTTGAAAGGTTGTTATTCCACAATTTTTAAATCCTATCATTTTATTTTTTGGAAGATCCTTTGTCATCTCTTTAGTCACTTGGCTCTTCATTAGAACATCCAAAACTATCAATCTATGTTGTGTTCTAAGGCTCTCCCCTGGGAAGAACTTGCAATCCTTGTAGTTTTCCCACTCTTTTCGCCTTATCTAGATATTAATCTATGTGTTCTATTCGCTCCATTCTTTTAGTTATAAGATGTTCATTTTTTCTTGAAAAATGTATTTATCAAGTCAAAAGCTACTGTAAAATCAAGGGTAGCTCCCACAATCTCATCCTTTCACCAAGCCCATATCCTCTATGCATCCTTTCATAGCCGTTTCTCATCCTCCCTACGTATCCATAAAAATCACTTCCAGTCACTATGCTTTCATTATTGGGTATTGGCTTGTACTAGTTCACCCATCGATAATCAAAATTCTCGTTTCACGTTTTCACATAGTCTAGCTTGAGTTGCAAAGGCACTAATAACATTAAATATTTCTTATCCAAAACGATTTTGACCATCATAATCCGATCATTCTTTCTCTTGACCACTACAATCTGATCTTTCAAATCTTTATCCACTATAATGTCTATCCTATTGTGAGAGTTATTCTTCCCTCAGTAGTAAAGCTTGAACCCATCTCCAAGGTCCTTAGCCTCACTTTTCCACTGCCTCTTGCAAGCACATTATGTTAATCTTCCTTCTTCGCATGATATCTATCAGCTCGACACTCTTCCAGTTAATGTACCTACATTCCAAGAAGCCATACGTAGCTTTTGACCTTCTTTGCCCGCACAAATCTATATCGATGTGAAAGGCCTAGCCTACCATTCGCTATAATTTGACATTGTTGCTAATCGCCGCTTACAGGGAATGCCCTAGCCAACCCTTGCCTATTTCACATTACAACCGGGATCCGTCGTAGTGCATCACTTACAGGGAGAACGCCCTAGCAAACCCTTGCCTACTTCTCCCAAGATCACTGTAAGAATTTATTTTCGATTAAAATAAATAGATCTAGGTTTTTAATCATTCACAGGTCTTGTGAAATTTATAGGGTCTAATAGATGTTTTAAAGGAATTTTTAAATCATTATTTTTTGTTTCCACTATGCAATTTTATCAATCCTAGATCCCCAATCCCATAGCCACATGGCCTCTTTAAAGTTCTCGTCATAACTCTTTCCAGCAGAATTCTTTTCCTCCAATCGCACACTGCAATGTCTTCATAATCCCACAGATTTTCTCCTTAAATTAGAAGTCCCCAACCTGGGATTTAGCCCAAAACTGCTTACTGTTTTCCTGATATTTTATTGACCCCACATGACTATTGAAATGTCCACATGACAGGTGATCACTAAAGTAGCTCCATCGTGGGTCTTTAAAACAAGCCCCTTTGTTTTAATTGCGGGCCCATTTTTCATTTTGATAATAAAGCTGGGCTCCAACCTGCGACCTTGAGATTGCAACATTGTCAACCTTCCATTGTGCTACTGGCCCAATAAATATCAAGCTTGTTAAAAGTATTACAGGCCTGATGAAAATTATTTGCAAGGCCCAATATCCTCTTTATTTTCTCCTCATTATTAGTCTTCTTCTTCCTCTTTTTCTTGTTCTTCTTTTCGATTGAATTTCTCACCACCTCACAGTGTGTAAGTTTTAAGGGAAGAGGAAGAAACAATCGATCATCTCTTCGTGATATGCACATTTGTGAAACAGCTTTGGGATTCATTTCTGGTATGGTCTAGGGTTAGCGGATGTCTAATGGCCTGTGCCGCAATCCTAGCTGGATGACTGAGGAATCAATTTGACAGGGACTTGGGCGCCATCTGGAAGATGCTACCTATAAGTGAACTTTAGGAGATTTAGAAGGAAAGAAATAGACAGATATTTTAAAAAAAAAAAATCTCACTTTTAAGACATCTTATGGGCGCCATTAAGGAGGACCTATGCTAGTGTTATTTGACTTCCACATCCTATATGGTTGAGTCGATTACTGAGATCTTGTTATAGTGGAAGAAGATCCGGCCACCTTAGGGAGGTTAGAGCTAGATCCAGTTTGGCCTGATGATGGGCAGATTGTATGATAAAAAATTTGTTCTCTCTCGGTTTTTCGGTTTTCCTTTTTTCTGTCTTGTTTTCTTGGTTTTATTTTACTAACGCAAAGCACCTTCTAACATCTGCTTTTGATGTGTTGTATTTTTGTTTACTTTAATGAAACTATAACTATAATTTGATATATAAAAGGTATCATAGATGACAATGAATCAGAAGTGCCTGAGTTATTGCTGAATAATTGGTGAATCATCTGGAGGTGAAAAATTCCAGAACTGATTATCTTCATGCTAAGACTATTATTGTTATGGTTGGAATCTATGATTTAATCCTCTCTACCTGTCAATATCAGGGTAGTTGAATGTAGCCATTCAAAAAAATGAATACTAACAGGGCGCAGCTTGAATCTCTGATTTAGCACAAAAGATGACTAATAACGGCAACTTGAAACAAAAAAGGCCATTACCCAGTGCTGGCCTGGTACGTACGGGTTGCTGGGACAGGTGGACGGGATACAGGCCTAACATACGGATTTTTACACACAAAAGGGCTGATCTCCATACTTGAACATGCATCTTCACCATGGGTCAAAATATATGTATCAGACGTCCGATACGTATTGGTATTGCTGGCCACCAATACACAATGCATTGGGTATATATCGACGATACCTACCCAACGTATGTCATATTTATTCATTGTATTGCCGATACATTGAATGTATCGGTGATACCGATACGTACTCGGTATTGATGGTGGCTGATACATATCGGAAAACCGAGAGTTTGATCCATGGTCTTCACGCTTGAAAGCTCAAGCGTTTTACCATTTCACCAAGCAATAACGGTAATTTGAAATAGAATATTTTAACTTAGCCATTCGAAAAATGGCTGTTTGATTTGGCAAGGATTAAAAACTGACCAATCAGATAATCATTAAAACTATATCAGTTTTTTAGGGACTCAAATCAAAACAACAATGCGACTCATTCTACTGGGGAAATTGATAGATACTCATTCAATAGAAACCGAATCACGTTCGATGGATAATAGTTCCCGTATTATGCAAAATGCAAATTGCAAGTTTGTGAAAAAACGGAACCTGCACTGTTTTTTCCTCCAGATCTTTTGCTTTTTTAAAGTGTCATTTTTTTCCCAATTTTCTTCACTTCTTTTTGAACATTCCTCTTGCTTGGTCTAGAGGGGTTATAACTTATAAGGGTTTTCGTTTCTCAAGCACTTCGGATCAAAATTACAAAAAATGTAAATATATTCTCTTTCTAATGATTGAACTATATCAGTATAGAGAGCTTTTTTTTAATGTTTTTTTCCTTTTTCATAATAACAGGCTATTTGTTTTGAGGTGCGCCTTTCTTGATTTCTTTTTATTTTTTGCTCCAAGTAACTGCATGCCTAGACTGAATACGCATGCTTTTGGCAATTTTTCTTTGAAATATTTTTTTAATTTACCACTTGGCGAGCACTTTCCAATAAATAAAAAAATTAATAAATTAATAATTTACCAATTTGCAATGTTTAAAAATTAATATTTTTTATTTTTAAACATTAACATGGATATAAAGATCAAGAAACAAATAGAATCATAAATAAATGGAACATTATGTGCACCATAAAAACATAATTAACAAACTAGCAATTACGCAAGTAGCAAGTAGTAACTGTCTAAGAACGAACTAATACACAGTAACAAGTATGGATCGGATTTGTAGCTCAACGGAAGGTGCAAGGTGAGGCAACCTTGAGGTTACAGGTTTAAGAAATAATGAACTAACAATGAAGTAACTTATTACTCTTATATAAATTTATAATTTATAAAGGTTATATATATATATATATATATATATATATATATATATATATATATATATATATATTGAAATATACAAATGTATAGAAAAATAAAAAAGTCCTGTGAAAAAGAAAAGCCATGCCACTTGCAAGTTTGTGAAAAAACGGAACCTGCACTGTTTTTTCCTCCAGATCTTTTGCTTTTTTAAAGTGTCATTTTTTTCCCAATTTTCTTCACTTCTTTTTGAACATTCCTCTTGCTTGGTCTAGAGGGGTTATAACTTATAAGGGTTTTCGTTTCTCAAGCACTTCGGATCAAAATTACAAAAAATGTAAATATATTCTCTTTCTAATGATTGAACTATATCAGTATAGAGAGCTTTTTTTTAATGTTTTTTTCCTTTTTCATAATAACAGGCTATTTGTTTTGAGGTGCGCCTTTCTTGATTTCTTTTTATTTTTTGCTCCAAGTAACTGCATGCCTAGACTGAATACGCATGCTTTTGGCAATTTTTCTTTGAAATATTTTTTTAATTTACCACTTGGCGAGCACTTTCCAATAAATAAAAAAATTAATAAATTAATAATTTACCAATTTGCAATGTTTAAAAATTAATATTTTTTATTTTTAAACATTAACATGGATATAAAGATCAAGAAACAAATAGAATCATAAATAAATGGAACATTATGTGCACCATAAAAACATAATTAACAAACTAGCAATTACGCAAGTAGCAAGTAGTAACTGTCTAAGAACGAACTAATACACAGTAACAAGTATGGATCGGATTTGTAGCTCAACGGAAGGTGCAAGGTGAGGCAACCTTGAGGTTACAGGTTTAAGAAATAATGAACTAACAATGAAGTAACTTATTACTCTTATATAAATTTATAATTTATAAAGGTTATATATATATATATATATATATATATATATATATATATATATATATTGAAATATACAAATGTATAGAAAAATAAAAAAGTCCTGTGAAAAAGAAAAGCCATGCCACTTTGCGCCTAGGCCTTAGGGACCCTTGTCACCTCTGGTGCGCCTTGCACCTTTGACAGCACTGGCTGTTGAGATAAATCTCAGAACAGCCCAGATGGGGGGATCTAGCAACTGATACATGCATCAAGAAACTTGGAATGACTAATAACAAAAAGTATTATGACATTGGCTTCTTTCCACATCTTTCCACATCACGTCTAGAGTCTCCAGACTCATTTTGAGCATAAGGGGAAAAGAGAAAGGAACATTGCCTTGGTCTATAGAGGGACCTCAGGGTATCCTCTATAGTAATTATTGATTACAATCATGAATATATATATATATAACAAAATTTATATTCAACCTTCAGATCATAAGTGAACCAATATCCTATCTACACAGGCTGGTTAGGTGTCGATCTCCATTATCCAGAAAACTTATCAATATAGTTTCACTACATTGATCGGTCCAACTATTGTTTAACTATCACACACACACACACAAAAAAAAAAAAAAAAAACAGTCCAACCAGTGTTACACTGTTACTATGACACTATCCCTTCAAACACAACAAATTGAGGTACCATTTTGAATATTATTCTATCTCCCTAAGCTACCAATCCACCCTTAAGTAATCTGGCATCATCATTATTCCCTCTGTGAGGAATAGCACCATCTAAATAATCTAACATAATTACCTTTCCTTACCACCAACCATATATCCATATTCATGACTGGATGTTATATCCATCAAGACTTCTAGCCCAACTGATACCAAAATGACCTTGTTTCTCAATTAACTCAGGAGAGAAAAAAAAAATTGACAAAGCAACTTTCCTACGGAAATACTATATTTTCCAAAGGAGGACATCATTTTCAGTCCTGCCCCAAGAGATACGGATTGTGAAGGACTAATGCAAGTACGTTTTCGGAAGGTGGTATTATGGAAGAATTGTAGCATGTCATGTATCTTTGACCACATACGCTAGATGCAATTTCTTTTGATTGATTGCTCTCTTAAGATTCTCTAACCACAAACATATAGTGAAGTTGGGACACAAATATTTTACAATTAGTTACAGAATTTGCTATGATAGTACAACTGTCACAGATAAATTTGAATTTTAGATGCATGTAGATTCATTAGGCTAGAATAAATCGTACAAGAGCCCAAGATCCCACCTTCATTGATTGAAGTTTTTTATTTTATCTTATAACAAACTTAATTTTCAGAGGGAAAACAGAAATTGCACCATGGAATCACAAAATATATCAGGTGAGACCTGAGGAGAAAAAAGAGGAAAAAAAGAAGGAAGAAGAACCTAGCATACCCGGTGTCAGTGTCTTGTATGTAGATGTGGGAGCACTTTCTCTCGGACGTTTATGAGGAAGGGTCACATGATGATGATCCTTAGGCCCCTTATCCATGAAGGGTAATAGGTCCTGCAAAGAATAATGTTCCATCAATTCCTTATACAAGTTATGCGAAAGTGATCTTAGGCTATGTTTGGATACCAGGAAAGGAAAGGAAACGTTTAAAAAAGAAATGAAATCCAACCCTTTTGCATGTTTGGTAGGAAAAATGGGTCGAAAATAGAATCAGAAAATGATATTCGTTTTCCTTGCCTTAGGAAACCACAAAATCCTTCTATTTTAGAAGAATTGTGTGGATTCCAGAAGAAAGCAAACGACATGCCTTATTATCTTTCTAGTGGTTAATTTTTTCTCCCTTTCAAAATCTCTCTTTCTCATATGGACTTTACAGTGAAGAAGATTGAGATTATCTCATGCTCTTTCACCAGAAATTAGCGGTTTCCTGCGGATTCTAGAATGGTTGGAATCCGTAGGATCTCCAACTCCATTTCCACCGTTTTCTGGAAAATATCCACACATTAGCCTTAAAGTAAGATAAAAGTTTTCAATAATGCAATTTAATAGAATGGTCTGCAGCGACTTGATACAACCATATAATCAGTATAACCCTACCTCCAACAAACGTTCTGGTTGCACCATGCCACTCCATGCACGCATCTTTTGACCAGTGATGGGATCAATAACAAGAACTACAGGAGTTGAAACCAATTTGTAGTAGGTGCAGACCTTACTCCCTTCACTTGTATCATCATATACCTGTAATAAAAATTGGGGACATTTGAATACATTTCCAGTGATCACATGAGAAAAGTCGACGACAAACAAAAGATCGCATCTGAATAACATTTGTCATCGCAGTATTCCCTCCCATATTGTTTGTTCGTGCTTACCAATACGTATCTGGTTTCGGAGGTCACCGGTACAATATTTTGAATGCATCTTACCAGTGCATTACATATATATTGGTAATGTAGCAGACAATACATACCAACAAGGATCAAAATGTCGAATTTCGTTTCGGTTTTGGGCTGCACCGAAACTGAAATTTCGGCCGATAATATGAATTTCGGCCGAAATTTCGGACGAAATTTTGCCCTCCATAAAAAATCAGACTGAAATTTTCAGTTTCGTTTCTGCCCTGCCCGAAACATTTCGGCCAAAATTTTGATCCACACGTACCAATGTATAGTCCGGAACCAGTACGTATCGGACAATACGTACCGGTTTTGGAGGTGGACGATATGTACCGGAAAACCGATATTTTAAATCATGGTGCATACACAGCAGCAATGTTTAAACCATGGTGCATACAGACATGCAGTTTAAACTGAAACACATATCTGACTTAAGTATATTTTTAATGCTGGCATCTCAAATCTATTATTTAATTTATCTGTAGAGATATATTATTTCAAGGGCACTTTGACAAGATGGAACGGTACAATAGTTAATTCTACTTAAGCAAGGAGGACTTGAAACATGGAGTAGGGTAACCATTCATATGAGAATGGGAACACCTATGAGAATCAGATAAAAAAATTTAGCCTCAAGATCATAAACTGTAAGTGCCTGAGTGAGAAGCACAGAATAAACATGTTTGAGATATAGAAAAGAAATTAAGTTAATGAATCAGATTGCCACACTACTGCAACAGCAACTAATATTTATTGAAAGACAATTGGCACGGAGTCAAAAGTACTGACCATAATTCTATACTATCATACAAGTATATATTTGACTTTTCACATATGAACATCAACCACATAGCTGGGAGCATCAAGGTACCAGAATCATGGAACTTGTTTTAAAGCTAAGCGTCTTTCCATAGTTCATAACCTTTATAGATTTTATTCTCATCAAGCTTACTTCGGTCTTTGGCCTCTGCATGTAATTGTGATCACTATATAGCTATTTATGTAACCTGCTTCCTGTAGTCTCAGAAACATCAAATTTTCTCCTTTCCATAAATCAAGAAGAGCTAAACATGCATCTAAATTTACAAAAGTTTGAAAATTTTAAAAGAGATAATCAAATCCTTTTAGTCCAAGGACATCGGATGAATGTATGGATAGGATCCTCAACGGGGTTACCACAAAGAGAGTAAGCTTCTCAACAATATTTTTACTTTGAGCACAAACCAGGTGAAAACTTATAATCCAGGATTAGGACCCCCACACCACATCTTTGTAAAGGGTTCTACCCAAACCCAGTTATTAGATGGATCTGAAAAGTGATATTGCTGGTATGTTACTAGTAGTAGTTGGGTGTGTCTCTACTAGTAGTACTAGTAAGCATGTATGGATAAATATTAGTATTATACATGGGGATCTAATTGTATGTGAGAGAGGTTGTGGACCTCTCTCACAACCCCAATTTCCCTTACTACCTCTTCTCCTTCTCCATCCAACCCCCAACATCTAAGATGCTAGCCACTACAATCCAAATTTGGGATCAGAGTAGGTCCCTCGAGGTACTTTTTTTCCTTTTTTTTTCATTTGCTGATGTCACCTCAGTATTGCTGATGTCAGCATGACGACATAAGGTCAAAGTATTGGTGTATATGTAGAGAACTAGAGATATTATTGGTGTATATGTAGGCATATTGGTATGTAATCTTTGAGCTTTAAATATAAAGATTAGCAGGGATCTTCAACTCTAAGTCATTTGGGGTATTTCCTCTCTTTTTCTTCCAATCTTCTTTTTCCTCTCCTTCCCCCATTAACCTAACCCTAATCCTTAGATACCAACCAGAATTGATAACCAAAGTCAAGTTGGTATCAGAGCATAAAGTTCCTGAAATAAACTCTTGCTGGCATCACCGTCACCCTGCTTACGTCAGCTGGGTCAAAGAGTGTACCTCATATGACAAAACGGTGTACCAGAGTGATCGGAATTCCTTTCCCAATACTTTTGTGAAGGGATCTAAGTGGCTTTGATGACTAGATTGTGAGTTTCAAATGTTTTTGGTTGAAACCCCCTTCTCACAATGTTTTGGGACTATCGGCATATGGGATATGATCTGTTGCCCCTTCCTCCACCAAGATGGTTCGGTTTTGCTGCCCAACATTCCTATGAAGTCTTGTTTAGTTCTGAGAAATATTATACAAGATACATTGTTTCTGTTCTTCCTCAGTTTAACATGCCTCTATAACAATTTTCAGGACTATCGACTTTTAGGATATGATCTGCTGCTTCTTCCTCTATCAATATGGATAGATTTTGGCTCCCCAACAGCCATGTGAAGTAACATTGAATTCTGTGAAGGATTCAAGAAGATATGTTGAATTTTCATCCTTAGCTTAACGTGCTCCCTCGCTTGTATCCGTTACTTTGGTTTTGTTGCCTTTGCTGCTGTTCTGAGGTGAGCAAGTGGTCTGTATAAGGTTGCCTCTACATCCCTATATACTGCTGCTCTCCTATATGTGAGTTCTGTTAAAGTTTTGTCGTGACTTTGTGCTTACGGTGCATTTTTTTCTCCCTGCCTTGGTCTGTTTCCTGTCTTGTTTGGATATAGCAGTATTTCAGTATGTCTGTTTGAGCTCTTCCACATATGTGCGTTCTTCTATGTCGATATATTTGTGTGTAGAAGTTTTTCCTATTGTGTTTCTCACTGCTATTGTCTCTTTGATTTCACTAGGAGTAGAAAGCTACTATCATTAGTGGATCTTCATATCTGAGTGCTTTCAATGGTATGACAAGTATGAAACTAAATGGCACCAACTTCCTTCCGTGGACAAGATCAGTCAAAGTGGAAAACTCGGTGCCATAATTGGATCCGTCACCGCTCCTTCTCATCAGATCTGTCTTACGCTCAAAGGGAAAAATGATAACTATACTGTCTTAGGGTGGCTTTTTCACTTGATGGAGGACCACATCTACAATATGTTTATGTTTCATGAGATTTCCGTGCAATTAGGAGATGCATTAATACATGATACACGCATTTGCCAGTTATTTCGAGAGGTCTCTTGTTTTGAGCAGGGCTACCAATTGGTTTATGAATATTTTGGCTATCTACAGAGGCGATGGGATGAGCTCAGTCAGGATGAAAGCTCCTCTGTGTAACCTAGAGAGGGTCCCAGGATTGCTGTTTGTCCTCTTAAGCGCCAACAATTATATTGTTTCTTGACGGGACCATGACCTGTGTTTAAGCAGCTGCATGCACAGATATTGACGACTGGTATTCTACCTTCACTATGGACAGTGTACGCTATGATTGATGATAATGAACAGCATTGTGTTATTATTTCCTTTCCTCTCTCTACTCCTATTGAGCACACAGCTTTAGTTTCTGGTTCTCAGGGTAGAAGTGGCTGTGAACTTGGGGGTTGGGGTCGTGGAGTATCTAGTACTGTTTATTCTTTTTGTCATCAGTCAAGACATGATCGCTCTAAATGTCTCAAGCTTCATGGTTGTCCTCTTCGCCTAGGATCTTCTACTGCTGCACATGTGGCTACATCTGCTGATGATGCCACTTATAACCTGGCCTCCCTCTGATGGGAGATTGATGATCTCAGAGGACAGCTTCAAGTGACCTTGGCTACCAGGTTCTTCATCTTCCTGCAATGCAGCTATATCGTCTGCAGCTTCTCCAATCTAGGTTATTGACTCAAGCCCCTCAGACAATATGACTGGTGAGTGTTGGTGTATAGTTGGTGTATCTATAGGTTTCATCATTAAGAGTGTGTGCGTGTATTAATCCCTTTATGTATAGCAATGACTCAGGCCCCTCAGAGTGAGTGTGTGTTAATCCCTTCATGTATAAGTGTGGCTGTCTTAGGATTTTTTTAATTTGGGGGGGGATCAATAAATGGGTATGAAATCCTCCTTCTCCCGCTGACGTCATCTTCCTCTATGCTGACATCATGTCATCACGGTCGACCATTTGACCGCAGATTGGAGCAAATCATATATGATTTTGATCATTTTTTTAATTTCCCACGTCTTCAATTCTGGGAGTTGTAGTGCTTGATGCGTGGATTTGAAGATTCGAAGAGATCTTTGTTCCAACCCAATCTCATTGTTCAACATATTTCAGGATCTCAGGCTGGACTTGATTGCTTCAATTTCACCTCTTGAGGAACGATCTAAGGTCCTTTTTTTTACTTTAACGGTTGATTTCATGCACTTCAATTGATTTTTTTAACTTCTCTGTTTTGGGCTTTGCCACAGTTTTCTGGCTAGAGCCTGTGCGATCAGAAAGGGGTTTGAGGTTAGTATGGTTTGAACCGAAATAGTGTAAGGGATGTTACCTGCACCGTCTTCTTCTATGGATTCTCCCATTATAGTTCCTTCTTGTTTTGTTACTATTGATGACCTCAACTTGCCCACTGTTCTTCGTAAGGTAAAAGGAGTTGTGTCACAACTAATCCCATATCTTAGTTTGTTTTTTTATCAGGGCATCTCATATATAGAGTTGCTCTATCTAGGGCCTCTATTGTTTCTATTCCTTGCTCAGTGGGGAATCTCTCAAACATCCGTCCTGGTCTGTTGCAGTGGCTGAAGAAATGGTAGCACTTTAGAAGAGTAAGGCATGGAAACTTGGTGAGCTTCCTTTTGACAAATGAATGGTTAGGTTTCGATGGGTATTTGTTGTCAACCATAGAGGAGACAGCATAGTTGAAAGTATAAGGCTCGTCTTGTTGCTAAGGATTTTACTCGGTTACTAAGATTGGACTTCATGACCACTTTTGCTACAGTATACAAACTCATCTCTATTCATGTGGTAATCTCTTTAGCTGCCCACTATCACTGGCCTCCATATCATTTAAATGTTAAAAATGTTTTCCTGCATGGAAAATTCGATGAAGAGGTATACATGACCCCCCCTCCTGGCTATCGTCTTAAGAGGAGTATTCTAGAAAGGTTTGCCGTCTTCTGAAGTCGATCTATGGGCTGAAGCAGTCTTCTAGAGCTTTGTGCATGGATAGAGTGACGCCGTTCTTATCATTGGCTTATTCAATGTTATCTGGACCACATGTTCTTTATACGTACAGTAGGAGAGGCATGAGGACCATATTGTTGGTATATCCGTATATGTCGATGATATTATTGTAGCTTGTGTGAAGACTGAATTTGGTCGAGCTTTTGATACGAAAGATCTTGGCCATCTTAGATTTTTCCTTGGGATTGAGATTGTTTGTTTCTCTCAAGTGATCTCTCTCTCACAGAGGAAATACAACAAATTGTTACGAGACACTTGTACGCTTGAATGTGGACCTACAACATCTCAAATGGATAACAAACATCATCTACATGCAGACATTGGTGAGCATTTTTTGACCCTTCTGATTATCAGCGCCATGACAGTGTCGTTGTTCTTGTCATGGGCTTTTATTCGATGTCATCCACACCACATGTGCTTTATACATACAGGAGTGAGAGGCATGAGGACCAAATTGTTGGTATATGTTGATGATATTACTGTGATTGGAGATGGCTCGGCTTTTGTAGCTCGTGTGAAGACTGAATTAGGTCGATCTTTTAATGTAAAAGATCTTGGTCATCTTAGATTTTTCCTTATGATTGAGATTTGTCCGTTTCTGACAAGTGATATCCCTCACAGAGGAAATACATTATGGAGTTGTTACAAGACACTAGTATGCTTGGATGTGGACCAACTAAATCTCAAATGGAACACAAGCATCTACATGCAGACATTGGTGAGCCTCATCTTGACCCTTCTGAGTATCAGCGCCTTGTGGGCCTGATATATATATATATATATATATACAAACACTCAGACCAAACGTCACATTTATCGAATCTACTGTTTCCCAATTTATGCACTCTCCACGAACATCTCATCTTGATACTTCGTTAAATTAATGCCTCTCTTGGAAATGGCCTATTCTGTTCCAATGTCTGACATTTTTTGGTGTGTGCGTGCATGCGAGTGTCTGTGAGCATGCACGGGCGCGTCAGTGTTGGGAGAGTAAACAACATCTAGCCAATAAAAAAAGGGCATGTTTGCTAAACAATATAAAATCAATAAAAAAAGGACATGTTTGTTAACATAAAACTCAAATAAAACACACCAATTCCTCAGTCAAGTGGTAAAAATAACAATATAACCCAATGCAGAAAACAAAAAAAACAAAAAAACACATACACACAATCACAGAGAGAGAGAGAGAGAAAGAGAGAGAGAGAGAGACATAAGCACAAGGGGGCCTATAAATATATTATAAAAGGTGCCAACCTGCCAGAAGATGAAATTCGTTCCAATTGTTTGTGCCACAGCTTCATTGGACCATGTATCCCTGTTCAGCTTCACAAAGTAATAGAACTCCAAAAATCATACCAGGCATCAAAAATAACTTTGAAAAATCAAATTTTTAGGGAAGAAAGAAGGTACTTGGCACTACCATGTGTGAGCTGAATTCCTTTGTGGACTGCAAGTTAACAATGAGCCACTTATCCTGAACAGAAGCCTCAAATTTTGCCTACATTTTTGTTAATAGTACAGTAATTTATTGATTAGGTACGGATACATAAGCATGCAAAAGAGCACATAAATGGAATGAATAAACACTGAAAGTAAATGAATATTTAAAATCACGCTTTTCCGCCATTTCAAAGAGTTGGAAGCACAATTAAACAACTGTTATGCATATAACAGGATGATGCTGTTGAAAGGAGACTAGATCATCTGAGTAAGATCAACCAAAACCCACTCTTTTATATGTCCCATATGAAAAACAACTGAAAGTTTAAGGTGGGGAGTTCCTATGTAACTTCGGGAAACATAAAAAACAACTCGGATTACCACAATTTTCAATAAAATAAGAGAATCGGATAAAAAACAATATAACAAACAAAGCAAAGAAAAGGTTGAAAATAAAATGACAAAGAAGATAAGCCTAATGATGAATGTGTTCCTTTAAGTGGAAACAAAAAGAAGAGAGAACTTCCAGCAGCCAGCAAGGATGAGGGCCAAAGGCCTAAAACAAAAATAAATATGAATAATCATCCTTCATCTGACAGGTGATGCTATAAGCCTATAACTATGCTCAGTTGCTTAATTATATTTGTCCAAATAAAATTGTTAGGCACAAAATTTTGTATGAAAATAAAGGTTTTCATCACCTACATTCCTTTTTCTTTTTGAAAAGTGTTTTAATAATTTCATTTTTAATTGTTTACATTTTTAAATTTTGTATTCTGGATCATATAGTCCAGAAATTTGAACTAATGATGAAGATACCAAGAAAAAACACATAATTTATTTATTAAATTCATTCAAAAATAGTTAGAGAGCAGTTCGCATTTCAGCCTGCTTGAACTTGGTCAAATAGTAGAGTCGGAGTAACGAGTACTCTCAAACTCTGCAAGATTAACTTAGTGAAATTTGACATTTATAAAACAGCATTGAACATCCTACAACCATTAGACTGCAAAAGCAAACTAAGCTGAGGCAACCAAATATAAAGTCTGAAGATATCAAATCACAGGATGAATGGGAAAGGGATACATTTGAATGAGGGTAAAATGATTTCAAGACAGTAGCTGGGTAGCATATTATCATAAAATTAACAGGTGAGTCAACTCGTTGAGTTTTCTGGGCCACAATTTCACTACAGATCTGTGTCTGACTACAAAACAAGTGTGCATGTCAAAATACCATGGCCTAAGCAAGCTTCCATCAGATCCTGAAGGGTACGTCAGTTCGCCCCTACGTCCGAAACCCATTGACTGCTTGGAGTCAGATGATGGAGATCATTTTTCACCCCAATCTTCCACACAACTGATCTTGAGACCATGATCTTACCATGAAACAGTTCGTTTTTTATTCCACGTGTCACAGATCCCAAAAAATGGCCCTAAAATCACGTTTGAGCATGATGTGTACCAAATGATGTTAGGCCACTTTTTGGAAATCCATGCCACTTGGAATCATAAACTGCCCGTCTAATGGTACAGCAGTACAGTCATGGTCTCAAGATCCATTTGTGGAAGATCAGGTTAAAAACGATATACATCGTCTGATTCGAAGTAGTCAATAGATTTCAAGGGGTTTTGGACTTGGGCGCTTTCAGTAATCCTGTAGGCACAAACAGAGGTACCCGATCCTAAAAAGAGCCTTGAATTATGCTAAATCCCACCTACCATAAACTGAGAACAATCCAAAGAAACTCCAAAAAATGTGAACATGACTGCTAAAATAATTTACACCAGACACTCCAAAAATTATTTACAGTATGAAGCACCAAATTTGTTAAATGTAAATCCTAATACCTTTTCAAAGGGGCCATGGTGCATCAAGGCAAAAGGAGGGCGATAGAGGGATGCAAGATTATCTCGAGAACTTTCTGCTGCAGATGCAGCACTTTGGTCTGACTCCCAAACAGCAGGATGTTTCAACTCTTCCTCAAAATTACGGAACGCGACCAATGAATTTGTTTCAAGAGATGGCTGTCCCAACCTTGACATTCTAGAATAAAACAGGAGAAGAGATTCACCATCTTAAACCAAAATAATTAACGACAGATCTGTTAAATTGAGAAGAATAAACAAAGCATACACTAAAACATGGTATCGAAACTCGGCCGATAGCGATACGTATCGGTTTCGTCAACAACCGATACCGATACCACCCGACAAAGGTATCGGGGTGGTATCGGTATCGGACCGATACAGGTCAGTATTGGCAGATACTGCCTCGGTATCTCCCAATACTGACCAATACAATTATTTTTTCTTTCTATTTATTTTTGTTTTTTTTTAAAACAAAACTTATTGCTCGATACATATCGATCCAAGATAGACCGATACCGAGTTCAACACGTTGCACTGAAACATCATGTTCAAAAAAATTGAATTAAGACAGCAATGATTATCATGTTGAAAGCGATAAAATATCTTGAATGCAAGTCCGTGACACAAAACAATTCGTGTGTGCGAGAAGACACGCATGTGCACATGAAACACATTGAGAGAGAGAGAGAGAGAGAGAGAGAGAGAGAATAACACAAATTACTGAATCATTGAATCCCCCATCAATTTTTTTTTCCTATAAAAACTAACTTGACCGAGCAATGAACTGACTCTAATCCGATTTGGAAATGCAAACAAAGTTATATTACAACTCCCAAAATCATAAGATAAGAAAATTAGATAAAAATCACAAAGCAATAGATACATCTCAGAAAATATAATAGATGCTTCCATCCACTAACCAGCAGAAAAGCCATAAGCAAACAATCTGTGTCCTGCACTCCAAGCAGCTGAAAATGGGATTTGGATAACCCAATGCCCAATTCATCATTTGGAAGAAACATCACAGAAATATGTCATAGGGGATTGATATTTTCAACTTCCCTTCCTTGCATCTGTAACTTTCTTTACATAGTCGCAGCATCTTTTAGAATGGGAAATTACTGAATAAATGAAGCAAAGGTTGGTTATATATGAACAGAGATGACCAGAGTCCAGCAATTAGAAAGCTTCTACAAAACTGTGACCAAACAAATGACTAAACTGAAAGTAAGCAAAGGGCCTAACCAACTAACCAAGTAGGGTTTTCTTTTCTTTTTTTATAAGTAATAAAGAGGTAGGGAATTAATTGAACATTTCACGAAATTTATTTCATGAGTCTTTGGATCAATTTTGCAAGAAAAATGAATTTGGACTTGATCACCCACAAATTGTCAATACTGTCACTTGCCCAACCTACTACTTTTTCATTAGGGAAACCATTCAAAATTGAAAGATATTTACACCAAAAGCATGCCATAGAACCATAAGAAGCCTATGGAACAAATCATAACAACTAATGTCGGCATAAGGATATTACAATTTTAAAGTATTTGAGTCGATATCTAAATGAACAAGGACAACCTGATCTATGGTATGGGGCATCTGATGTGCAGAATGTGTCATTAGGATACTCTCTCCATCACCAACAACTTAAAACACATAAGAGCAAAGGATACTACTCTCTGCCCTACCAACTTTTCGAAGGCAATATAACAACACCACCATACCCATTAAGAAACACCAGCAACTAGAAATAAAAAACATCAGCCACAAGCAAACATACACTGTCATTCATTTGCTATAAATTCAACTATGTGCCAAGAGAACTCGAACAATATACAGACCCCACACAGTTGAAAGACATATGCCCATAGTCACAAAATCGGGCGTCGGCAATAAATCGGCAAGGGTCTAAGTCAGCAAATATCGGTCAAAGTAAAAAAAATCAGGGAAAATAAAAAAAAAATTTAAAAATTTAAAAATACATCATAACATATTTCAAGTTAAAAATAATGGTTTTAACGAACAAAATAGTACAAATTACGTAAAAAGAAGAAGAGCAGTGAGCTCCGACACGGGCAAGCAACAGAGAGGGTGATAGTCCTAAAGGTTTTTTTCACTATAAGTAATATATATACCGAACAACATCACAACATAGCCAATTAATCGGCCGAGTCACCGACTCAGACGATTAATCGGCGATATAGTGGGGATGACTGCAAGTCGCGATATAGTGGGGTTGACTGCAAGTCGCAGACTTTTTCCAATTTTTTGACAAAGTCAGAGACTTTTGTGACTATGCATATTCCATGGAATAACACAATAGATAATCAAAGCATACCTATACAAAGAGGCACCATCATAAAGGGCCTCTCTTTTCACTGGTAAAGGAGGCCGTACTTCCTCCTCTATAACATCTTGGTCTGCATTTTCATTTGCAACAACGTTTTCCTGTCCACTGAATCAAAAAAAGTTGGCATTTGCAAATGAATTGAGACCCTGAAAACTAATTAGTATCTTGACGTGCACAGAAAATCGCCAGATTTTAAATGGATCTTTTAAACTTACCCAAAATTTTCACTGGGTAACGGTGGAGGACTCTCATTTGGTATAGAAACAGAAGATGATGCCAATCCACCACCGCCCTCATTTCCAATATAAAATAACTGTATAGCTTCTTCAAGCTTCCAACTAGTAGCCTGTTATATTCACATCGTAAAAATTTCATCAATGAGTTGTTCATAGCAACAACACACTACTTGACAAGATGAAAATAACAGTATTCCACTTGCTTGGGTATGTTGAATTTTCTTGGTGAGAAACGGAGATCTCAATAAACATAAGAAAAATCCATACAAGAAGGAAATAGCAGTATTTGGTTAAGAAATGTATAGATTATGAAAAAAATGTCATGTTGTGTGAAACTTATAAGAATGTTACGAAAATTAAAACTCTAAATAGTAACAAAAAAAATTATTCCAACAGCTACACATATTGCAGAAACATTACACTAGAGCATTGAGAACCCCTTTTGAAGGGTCCCTTCATAGTTCTAATTTTAAAAACTAGAATGTTAAATTTTGCCAAATCTAATTTTTTGACATTGTTATATGGAGTTGGTATAGTATAACCGACCCATTCACTCTCAAGTAGGGGTGCAAGTTTTGACAAGAAACCCGAACCCGACTCGAAAACCGAGCAAACCGAACAGACCTGAAAACCAATTCGAACCAAACCTTTTGGTCCGGTTATGGTTTTGGGTAGCAAAACCGAAAATCGATTAGGTAAGATTAGAAAAATGGGAAAAACAAAAAAAAAAGCAAAAAAACAAAATCAAAATACAAAAATATATAATTTAAAAAAAAAAACTGAAACCGAACCGATTCGTTTCAGTTCCGGCTGAACCGAACCAAAAATCGAGATTTTTGTTCGCTTAACCGAATCTGCACCCTACTCTCAAGTGTGAATGGGTATATCTCCTTATGCTAAAATGATCAAGCCTATAGACCTGCACTGCTATTTATGAGCATGCAAATCAGTGAAAGTACATGTTTTGATCATTTTAGTATCGAAAGAGGGGCTCACGGTAACTTTGTGGCTACGATTCAGCCCCCAAGTTCAAATTGCATGATTCACTCTGAAATAAAAGGATCATTTGAGTAGCAATTATATCTGAATTGTACGATTCATATGGTGAATAACATCCTATAACAACTCTTGTTATATGATAGTGAAAAAAATGAATACATTGGGAACACAGTTTGACCATTTTAGAATAAGGGGTTTGAGTAGTCAACTGGTCGACTACCCTATACAAACTCTTGCTATATGATAATGAAAAGCATGCATACATTGGGAGGGGTAAATCAGGAAACTTTATTTTTCATGCATAAAATTGTCCCTTTTGGCATGTTGAAGTCTACGAGCACTTTCTCAGATTCTCTCAACACATCATCACTGTTCTCATCAGGTACTCAATCGTTCTCACTATTTCCATATTTACAGTTTTGGGGTTGGCCCTGTAGCTCAACTGGAAGGAGCATGCTGAGGCAACCTTGATGTCACAGGTTCAATCCAATCCTACCTAACAAAAAAATTAAAATAACAACAACAATAATAATAATAATAGGACCCAACTCTTTTGACTGTCATTTAAACACCTAAATGGTGTTTAAATGATCTTACACCATCAATGGTTTAAGCTGTGGGTGATCCGTATCGTCAAAGTGATAGATCATAGATTGAAGGGCATCAGGCCCAAAAAGGTCTTTTAGGGAGCTTAAATCATCCGATCTGTTGACTATAATATCAACCGTCATTTTTAATTTCAAATGACTGATATTAAAGCTCATTAATCGGATGACTCGCATCCACTTATAGGCATGTTCCGTTGGGCTGAGATATGTTCTAATGATGGCTTGGTCACAGATGTGCCCCATATGGCAGAATGATAAATCACACTTCAATGGTGTGAGATAAAAAGTATAATTTTAATGATATAAGATCATTTAAACACCATTTTGGCGTTTAAATGCCAGTCATGAGCCATTATCCCTAATAATAAAGTCTGACTGTACTTCAGAAATTTAGATAAGTTTTCGTTGTTGGTTAAAACTATTCAATTCTACTTGTACAGCTAGTTGAACTTGAAAATGCCTTGGTGAACTGTGAATCCCTAAGAACACTTCCTATAGTAAATCAGATTCTACATATCCTAGAAAAATTAGGGGGAACAGTAAAGTCCAAATTTTGGGTACAATTCTATCTTATATAAGCTCATTCGAAACTATTTCTTCTTCAAGATTTCCACTTCTATATGATCACACTTCCACATTGATGAAACCATCCATCAAACTTCTAAAGTATCCATCATATATTTTTGTTCCGATTAGTGTAATCGCATCTATGAAATTTAAACATAAAGTCTGACCTAGAATCTAAAAAAAAATGATAAAATTACATTGCACCGCTCATCGAAGAATCTAAAAAACTGCAATTTCATATTCTTATTGGCACCATTATGATCTAGTCAACAAAATCTCAGAGAAAAGAATCAACCTAAAAATTGTGCAAAAATAAAATGAATAGAAACAACAACAACAACAAAAAACCCTAAAACCTGACCTGTAAGAACTGTGTAGCAGTTTCGGCGGATTGGCCGACGGCGATTTCGAGGAAGGAGGAGACCATGCTCTGTTTCTCGGTTGGAGTTAAAAGGGTGTCCATGGATTTTTCTTCAGAGATTGGGAAGCTTAAAGGGAGAGAGAAAATCGGTAACAAGAGATTATTTATGCCTTATGAGTTCTTTCGATTTTAGAGGGCAGTCTCGTCTGAAAAATATTTAAGAGTGGAACTCCTTTTTAGAAACAGGGTACGAATCCGTGAAGGAAAGAAACGACACTGCACTGCACTGCCTTTGATATCCTCCCTATAATTACTACTACGCAGTCATGGAATCGCTCTCGGTTTTAGAATTGGAGTATGATTGTGTGAAGGGAGCCACTACTTGCACTCGCTTTTTAAGTGATTGCACTAATATTAAAAAAATATTTTATATTTTAAGAACATATGACATGAGAAAATACATAATATAGGTCGTCTGATTTAAAGCTCATGATTTATAAATCCTTAGCACATAAGATTGACATGAAATATAATCATCATCATGCGATTAAATATGGCCAAAGACTATTATTTGATTCAATAGTTGACAATAATAGATCATATGATAAATATCGTGTTTTGCTCCAACCTTACTCATTAAGGATCTATAGATCATGAACTTTAAATCAGACAGCTTAGATTGTGTTTTCACAGGTCACATGTTCCTAAAATACAAAGTATTTCTTTAACCTCAGTGCAATCACTTAAAAAGTGTGTGCAAGTAATGGCTCCCTTGTGTGAATTTAGGGTTGTCAGCGGATCAGGTCAATTGCTACTCGACCCGACCCGATATTTTAACAGGATGGGTACATAAACTTGACCCGTTGGGTCAAGCATGACACATCCGAGAGGTCATGTCGAATCAGGTATTTGCCAGGTTAGGTTTGGTCGACAAGACATGACCTAATATTTTATATGTAAAAAAGTAAAAAAGAAAAAAATAGGGGATTTTTATTGTGTCAGGTTAGCTTGAGTGCACTATCAAGTCAGGTAAGGTGCACTATCCAGCGAACCAACCTGTTGGATGCCATGGTTGCCAGCGGGCTGGACCGAGACAAGCCTACCACGGAACTTTGGTATTATGTGTGAGATTGTGAAGGAAAACATAGTCATAATCTAGTTTGGCCCGAGTCATCGTTATGTTATGTCCGACCCAAGTGATGAAGCTGGGACTTGGTATCAAGTGAACTTTCTCACTGATTTGCATCCCTATAAATAACAAATGCAACACCCAAGTGATAAAGTTGGAATTTGGTATCAAATTAACTTTTTCACTGATTTGTATCCTTATAAATAATCTTGCGAGTGTTGCATTGTTCCTTATGAGGATGCAAATCAGTGAAAAAGTTCACTTGAACTCAAATTTATAGCACCTTTGCTAAAGTTGTTAGTTTGAGATTTCGACTACTAACATTCGAGTCCGTACCCTATGCTAAGTCATCTTTACATTAGATGGCATATATATGAGTCTATTCCAAACGATGCTGCCACATGGTCATTCATAAAGATTCATTGGAAGAAACTTAAAATTCTATATTTTGTTAATATCTTTTTTATTTCTCATTATGAAGAGAAGTCTTTTTAAACAAAAGTGAACATTTTTAAGATTTTTGATCAAAATGAATCGATTGAACAACTATAAAAAATAAGATTATTAGTGGCACTAAAAACTATCGCTATTAACAAAAAATTGCTGTTACTAGTCCTGCTGGAATTAAAACAACATATATTTTTATTAATAGCGGCTGTTTTTGGCGCTGCCGCTAATTGTCTTACTTTTTGTATTGACTTTAAATGGAGTTTAACCAATTTTAAACCGGTGGATGCAAGAGACCCAAAAGTGGATGCCAACTTATGAATGATAAAGTCAAGATTCCCTAGCATCCAATAGTTTTAAAATCGGCAATACCACATTTAAACTCTAAATGAAGTAATCTCTTTTTTTTTTTTATGAAAACTCTAAATGAAGTAATTGGTTACATGAAATACTAACCTTTGACCTCATGAAGTGAGATGTTGATGATCACCTCTTTGTAAAGTCCTTCGGAGCTGATAGTTCACTAGATAAGATCTGTCATAATCTCACCTAAAAGCTTACAATATTAAATTGTACGATTTGACCAAAAGTTTTGTTGGAGAGGCATTAAATAAATGAAAATCTAGCAAATTGAGAAGGGAGAGAGGAGAGAGAATGAGAGAGTTTCGAAAAGCAAGACTCAACACCATGGTCTGCTTGATCGCAAGATCAGAGCCAGCCATTGTGCTAATACTATTAAATTTTTTAAAATTCTACATCTTGACATTGACTTGCTGATTTTTCTATAAAAAAAAGCCTTTTTAAATTGAGGTGAATATAAGATCTCAAGAGTTCTTTAATAATTCAATATACTTACTAAAATATTAATCTTAATCATGCCTAAAATATAAGATTCACAAGATTTGTTTCTCTCTTATCAATTTAAGTACTCTCTATTAATCAATCAATGTTCAAACAAAAAATATTATCTTAAGTCGTTGAATTTGTAGTTAATGGCAGAATTTTTAATTGAAAAACTCTATCTTTGACCCTGACTGAAAGCCAACTCTTAGATTTTGAACTCAGCCAAGTTATGGGGTAGTGGTCCTTAGAAGGGACTTTTGGTCATATAATCATTGCCAAAGTTGTCATTTTGGGTGTGTGCAAGTGTAGCCTTGGATGGATTATGAAGGGTGGATGCAAGTGTAGCCTTGGAAAGTTATTAAATCATTCTCCTCCATTTTCTAAAATATAGTATGAGAGTACCCCTCGGATTTTTTTTCTTCTTTTCTTAGGGCCTAGAAAACTTAAAGCACGGGTAGACTAAATTTTGATTAATCCTACAATTTTCAATCTTAAATATGTATATCCGAACAACATAAAATAATGAAAACACAAGAATCTTGTATAATCCTTTATGCCAAGATTTCATGAGAAAATATAATAAAAAATAAATATTTTTTCTTTACTTTCCTCTAGTCATCCAAAAACACCCTTACCGTTGTGAAGCCCTTAACATATGTGAAGGTAATTGAAACCATTTCTAGCACAACTAATACATTACAAAATAGCTATTTTGACATTTTTACCCTTTTCCATTTTTTCTAAGTTGCACTATCTATAGAAATTCATGAGGAGATTCAACCAAGGTATCAAATATTGGCCGATACGTATTGGTAATATATATCGATTTTCTGGCCAACCAATACATATCGGTTCCAATATGTATCATGTATATCCGCTGCCCTTGTTTCTGGCTTTTTGCACAACGTCTACAGCGTCGTCATTGTATCCGTCGACCATCACCTATGGTGTTGTAAAGAGGGTGATCGGATGAGCCGGTTATAATTCATGACACGCGTATGGGGAAAAGACCCATGTGTCAGATGATAGAGGAATAGGGGGTCAAGCTAGACAACATTAGGAGAATGGGAGAACTGATTTTAGAGATTCTTTTCATTTTGGGTAATGGTTTTGGGTAATATTGTTGGCGCCCATCAATTTAGTGAAAGCACTCACGTCCTAGGTCCCTTCAGATTAGATGATAACTATTGTATTTCGCACCTATTTTACACACAATAGATCTTAAGATCATTGCTCACCTATCGGATGGTCATTTTGTTATTCCATATGTCAGAGATCCCAAAATATGACCCGTGAATCATGTCACAGACATCACGCTCAAACCCAATTTTAAGGCCGTTTTTTGGGGAATTTGTGATCTATGGAACTAAAAACTATCCATCTGATATGTGCACCATGATCTCAAGATCTATTTTGTGAAAGATAGCGGTGAAACGCGACCTCCATCATCTGATCTCATGCAATCAATAGTGTTTAAAGGAGCTGGGAGGTGGGTGCTTTTAGTGAACAGGGGGTGCGCAAAGGTTATCCAGTTTTTGAAAGGACGCATGGAAAAGTTTGCCAGTCCAATGCTCCAACGTGTCACACCCATCATAGTCTCCCTCGATTCCGTAAATGTTTGCAATACATTTTTCCTTCAATTACTTTTTTTTTTTAATTAAAAATTTACCCTGCATTTTTAATTTTAATTTTTAAATAAAAATTGACCGATACGTATTGGTATCGGCCAATTCGTATCGGTCCTCTAAGGACTGATATCCGATATCGAAACCGAATTTGTTACCTTACGAGTGAAAATGGGCTAAGCTCAAGCCTCAAAACTCCATTTTAAAGGGCATACCTGTTAAAATTGACAAAATTTAACTCTAAGCCTGGCTCATTGCCACCCCTAAGTGCGCTATGCATAAGAGCAGGGAAGAGATTGATCTTCCAAACTAGTCAAACCTTGAGAACGTAAAATATGGGGCACAGGTTTACCTCAATCGATGTATAAACATTTATGAGCACTAAATCATTGAAGGTTCAAATGTGCACTTTCACTAATTTGATACTATGGTTGTATTTGGCATAACTATGGATCAAAATGCCGGAAAATTGGTACGTATCGTCCGAGCCTAAAATCGGTATGTATCGGACAGTATCGGATGATACATTGAGTGTATTGTTCGGTACTTTACATACAAAGGACCGATACGGTACATTTAATGTACCGTATTGTTCACCACCGATACCGATACGTATCGTCCGATACGTATTGGTATCGGACGAAACTTTGATCCATGGGCATAACTCTTTGTTAGCTCCCTGCCATAGCAAGGTTCTTGCTTTAGTAAGGTCTCTTTCTCTTTGCTAAATCCCTACTAGCTGCTTTAGCAGGTCCCCCTTTTCCTTGCTAACTCCCTGCAGAGCAGGATTTACATGCTCCAGCAGTTCTCTCCTGCTCTCTACTCACTCGTTGTTATAACAGATTTTATTTGCTTTGATAAGGAGTTAGTTACAAGAGCAGGTAAATCCCACTTTGCAGAGAGTTAACAAGGAGAAGGGGGGCCGCTAAAGAAAGTATATTCAACTCTAAAAGGGAGCTGAAAAAGAGCTATACCAAATGCAATCTATAAAATATGTGCATACCTCAAGATTTGACTAATTTGACTGAGGGAGATTGACCGATGCACAGCTCAAAAATCTTTGAAGTCTCTCATGGCCTAAATAAAGAGAGACTAACAGGATGTAATTTGCTTGAACCACTTCAAGCCATTCAAGAATCAAAAAATTTAAGGAAATAGCTCACCCGGAAAATGCTCATATCAAAAGATGCAGACCATGAGAATTTGGCACTTTAACATAAACCATTGTTCATGCTTTACATAGGATAGCCTTCATGCCAATAATAACATGGACAAAAACTATTAAATATTAATGCAGAAAAATATGGGCGGAGACTAAGCCGACGCTACCCACACACTCACGCTTTGTGGCAAGGATCAAAATTTCGGATTTCATTTTGATTTTAGTTGAGACCAAAACTAAAATTTTGGCCGAAATCTTCATCTCCATTCTAAAATCCCGAAATTTTAATCCTTGCTTTGTGGTGTCACTTGGCATGTGGATGACACCTTATCAATCCTAACGTAGATATTTGACTCTCGTGGCCGATATTTCACATTCCCAATATTTCAAACAATGGTTTAACTTATATTACATGAACTCTTTGCTCATTTTATGAGGCAGTTTCTGCTTTTTAGGGAAAGAGAGCGACCATTAGAACAATATCATAACTTGTTTTATGAATGATGATTAGATATTCTCATAGTCTCCTAACCTCATCAGTCTTTTACCCTATCGAATCCTGTCAAAAGCAAACTTGAGACGTCACGGTCCATGAAATTCCATGAGTCAGCGTTTGACAGAATTCGGTGGCTAAAAGGTGCTTCATAAACTTACGATGAGGGTGATGCCTGAATGGAGTCACTACTCACTAGACATCATCAATCCTGTCAGATGTTGCCGTGTACAGATATTAGACCCCTTCAAATCTGTAAAAGTCAACTTTTGACCAAAAGTATTCATAGGTTGTTAAATCTTTTAAAGAAAGTGAAGAGAGTCGATCCCTCAAAAATATTTCCAAGAAATAACTCCAAAAAACGATAGATGTTCTATCCCATAGGAGCCTCATGCTTCCAAACTGCGGTATCATGTGTTATTTAGAGGCCGAATCTGCAGATCATATTTTTATTCATTGCACGGTTGCACATCAAATATGGAATGTGTTTCGAAGCGGTGGGAATTTAGTGGGCTGCATGCCGAAGTCTTGCGGTGAAGCAATTGCGGAATTTTGCTGCAAATTTAATCGCTCCAATCAGGGTCACATATGTTGTATTCCTTTGACAATTTTCTCGACCATTTGGAAAGAGAGAACTGCTAGATTGTTTGAAGGAAAGCTCAAGGCACACATGCCGTTGGTTAGTGAGATTAATAGACTAGAGGACATGGGCCAAGGTTTGAGGCCTCTCTCGGGACTTCCAATCGGATACGGCGGGATTCGGCTCTTTGAAGGAGATTGAGGAGGGCTGTCGCCAGGTGGTCCTTTCTTTGGTCAGGAGTTGTAGCTGTATTTGTTGAGCTGTAGCTGTTACTTTGGTTGTTTCCGTTTGATTTGGCCTTTTTTATTTATTTTCTTTTTTTCTTTTCGCCTTGTAGAGCTCCTGGCTCCTCCCTGATTAATGGTTGTATCTTCATTGTGTTTAATGAAATACTAATCTTACCCATCAAAAAACCGGACATAAGTGCAAAACCAAAATCACATACACAAATTTAGTGTTATCATTGCTGAAAACTAACCTCACAAAAGAAACCATCATAGCTTAAACTCGCAAAAGCAATCAGGCAAAGCAGAACCTCTGCCCATAATAAAATCATCCCGGTGAGCCTCCCACAAAGCCTCAACCAACTCCTCCCCTTTCAACCCTTTCAAAGTGCAATCTGCAAAAGCTCTCCTCCTCAAGAACAGCGTTTTAAACAACCCCCTTAATGCTCTCATTGCAGCTACCATCTTGTCCATATTCCCAAAGTACGTAGCCACGTATGCATCACTATTGATTGAGACATAGTAATCCAGAGCGGCTTTCGTGTTTCCATGCAAACCCAGGAAATCCTCGCTACTCATAAGAGATGATTTGGTGTATACATTTGTATAAAGGGATGTAAATCCCTCGATTTCCATCAGACCATCACCAGCAGCCAGATAAATAGTGGTGTTTGAGGGGATCCCGAGAGATTGAAGAATGAATGCGGTTTCATTTGGAGTGAGAGGACACTTTCCACGATTCCTCCAGGCGAGAGCAGCATCTCCAGTCCATGGTTTTCGATCCCCACGTGCAGCTTCAATGGCATTTACAGAGGCCGGAGAGAGGCCAGGGTATTCACATTGGCTGTAGGCTACCATGTCAGGTTCGAACCGCAGATGAAGGGATAAGAAGGGTCTGGGAATGGAATTTAGAAGTCTAGAGCCTCGGTTCTCCAAAGCTTTGGTAAGGCGTAGGGCATTATAACAAGCTTGACAAAGAGCAGCTTTTGCATGCAAGGGATACCTACAACATTCAACAGATTAATTGAGTGATTGATGAGACATTGCATTTTATATATATATATATATATTGCTCATTTTCAGTGGGGAGAAAGGTTTGGATGGAAAATTGAAAGCTGCAAGTATAAAAATTGCACAGAAGCAGACAATTAGAGGGAAAACAATCACATATCCACTCAAAGGTTTGGGTGGAAAATTGAAAGCTGCAAGTATAAAAATTGCACAGATGCAGACAATTAGAGGGAAAACAATCGCATATCCACTCACTGCTTCGCATAAAAAGGGGAAATGATAGTAACATGATAACTACAAAAAGTTGGTCATACTTAGTGTTTTAAAATACGGATCATGGCTCCTGACCGACATCTAAACACCAGAATGGTGTTTAAATGATCTGACGCCATTAAATTTATACTTTTTCTCTCACATCAGTGAAGTGTGATTTATCATTGTGGTGCACATTTTGACCAATCTAAATGGTCCAGTGGCAAACCATCACTAGAACATATCTCAGCCCAAAGAAACATCCCTAAAAGTGGATGTGAACCATCCGATCAATGAACTTTAATATTATTCACTAAAACTAAAAACAACGGTTGATGTTATAGTTAACAGATCGGATGGTTCAAATCTCTCAAAAAGTTTGATTTTGGGCCTATTGCCTTCCAATGTATGATCTATCACTTTGACGATGTGGATTAGCCACATCTTTAACCATTAATGGTGTAAGATCATTTAAACATCATTTTGGTGGTTAAATGATGGTCAGGAGAGTCAGGTCCTTTATAATAACAGGCTGTTTCAGTTAATGTTCAGTCATTTAGCTGAGCATTCCTTTTCCAGGCATCAAGTGCTTCAGTACCATACCCAGTTTTAAAAAAACGACGTTACCCAGAAATCTACCAAAAAATCTCAAAACCAAATTTTATTTTATTTTAATTATTATCATTACTATTATTGTTTCTGTTTTAGAAGCTTTTCTTCATGAGGTTCTCCACCAAAAACACACTTGCCTTTCAAATCCTGTGTAAACAATGCCTTAAAGGCTCATACCAGTTTGAAAAAATTCTTAGCAAGCTTTTCTTCATGAGGTTCTCCACCAAAAACACACTCTACATAGGATTCCAATGGGTCTACAATAGGCCTATGTTTTCCCATCCGGCTGGGCCTGAGCGCTGGCCATTTATTCAGATTGTTGCCAACCCCACCTTCACAACTCGAATCAGTTGGTGTTGTTCATCTGTTAGTTATGAAAAATCATGTGTTACAGCAAGAAATGATTCAACCTTCAGAGCCATTCCCACTCTCTCAAATTGTGTTTGAAGGAATTTAAGAGTTAATCGAACAATTGCGAAAAGAATATATCTACCCACTTCTATTGTAGCAGCCACCAGCTATATTCAAGGACATAGTGCATAAGACACTAGTCTTGGTCCTATTTTGGATTGGCATTGCAAGTCCAATTTCTCCACTCGTTTCTGATCAGAACTTCTCTGTAACTTTGGAATCCTCAGTCCTTCAGCCTTCACTCCAAGTCATCACTGGTCTTCCTTTTCTCCTACTTCATTGTGGGTGTCGTATCTCAACCTTTCATACATGGTCTGATTCTTGCCTCCGATGAACATGTCCAAACAAAATTAACCAACATTCCATAATTTCTCCTTTTATTTGTGCCACTCTCAAATTCCCATTATGTACTTGTTTCAAATTTTATCCTTTCTTGTTATTCCACGCATCCATCTCAACATACGCATCTCGACCCCATGTACTTATCTTCTTGTCACTTCTTCATCGCCCAGGGATGGCCTTGAGATTTTGGGGGCCCAAGGCGAGTTCCTAAAATGGGGGGCCCCTCTTTCATTAAAAAAAAAAAAAAATTGCCACAAATTTTTTTTTAAACAAATAAAATATGTTGGAGGGTTACACAATAAATGATAGAAATAGACCGGAAATGGATTCAAGGCACGATTAGATCGTTGTCTTTAAGACGATATTTGCCCCCTCTAAGCAACGGGATAACGGCAAATTCGCCTCCAAGATACAATAAAGCCTCAGTGATGCACCGATATGTCACACACTACGTTGCACTGTAGTGTGTGACCCAACGAAACGAAGACACATAATTGCAAGTGAATGAAACCCCTCCAGCCTCTATTTATAATGTTCGATGCACCTCTTCAGGGCTGGTTGTGACTGTTGGTTCCTTGGAATCGAGGGCCCTGATCGATCCGATCAACGGTTTCAAGAATCCAACGATGCACACCGAACGGTTACATCTTTTGGTTGTTCAACAGTCAGTAACTGCTTTTTCCGAACCGTTTTCATGAACGGTCAGAAACCGCCTAATGCACACAAGTTGTGTACACGTGCGAAGGCAATCCGTGCCTGATCAACAAGTCAGCCGATCGGACTATCCTACATCAAATAAAAATTATAAACAGAGGCCTGAATCGCTATTTTAAGTTATGGTCATGTAATAATAAAAATTTGTGTGTGTGTGTGTGTGTGTGTGTGTGTGTGTATATATATATATACACGTGGATTGCAGGATTAGAAATTATCTCATCCCTTGAAACTAAAATTAAATTCAATGGCTAGGATGCACTTAGGATTTTTAATTAATATATTTATATTTTTAAAACTCTAATTATTATTAAACTACTACGATATCCTTTAGCATATTTCAACCATATCATATCCTAGAGCAGATTGCATGCCCTATAATAACTAAAATAAAAATATAATAATCAATAAATATCTAATAATATTTAAATTTAAATATTTTAAATATATATATATATAATAATATAAATAATATTATAAAATTATTAGTGGCACTCTCACCGAACCACGTCACTTTTATGAGATTTATGTCATGTAAAAAATAAATATTATTGTTCGATGGGTTAATCATGTTTCTAAGATCTATCAATAAAAAAATTAAAGGAAAAATTATCTCACGTCTGATCCGAGTAGGTCAAAATAGGGGGTCGTTCGTGCTTTTATACAGTAATAAGATTAGGACTCTTGGGGCAATTTAGGCTAGGACATGTGGAGGGGCAATTTAGGCTAGTAAAAACCTGTGCGATGCATTGTGTGTGTGTGTGTGTGTGTTGGGGTGAGGGGGCGGGCATTGTGTGTGTGTGTGTGTTAGGGTGAGGGGGAGGGTGTGGATGATTTAAATCGACTCAAGTCCTAGTATCCCCTCTCGGTCTCAAGAAAACCTTTCATCAATTTAAAGCATCACCAAAACATGCATTTGCTTTAAGTTGAACAAACCATAAATCTAGGTTTTTTTGAGGATGAGAGTAATGGTCTACAAAAAAACCATTTGGTTGGACAATGAAAATGCTATAAATTTTGCACTTTTTAGGCAATTGCTTACATGCTCGAAACCTATAATAAAATCAAACCTAATCTCCTGAAAGCCTACAAATTAGAAAGAAACAAAAAGTTTATTAATACAATAGGTCAAAATGTAAGATTCCTATGACATAGTGGCTATAGAAATCTTTACAATAATGACAATATACACACTTAACCATACTATAGGTCGAAAACACTAATTTTCAAAAGATGCTTTACGGAAAAGAGTTAAGTAACATGTCTTAGGATCAACAGGTACAATGCTCCCTCAAAAAAACTAAGAGGCCAACAAAGAAGGGGAAAAACATAGTAGATTCTGAACTTGTAGCAATTATACCCAACCTTCAAATTGTGGTGTGTTATCTATGGTTGTATAAAGTCTACTATGTGTGGTGGGTAAGTGCTGCTTGGTTGTGAACGTATTTCTTCTCCACTTAATATAAAATCTAGTGGGGCCTCCTTGCAGCCAACATTGATTTTGTTGTGAATTCTCCTACTACCACTACTCCCAAACCTGCTGACAATTTTGATCTTGACTTGCCCATTGCTTTTCGCAAGGGGGTCCATTCATGTGTTACTCCCTATGCATGTGCTTCATGATCCTCACCTTGTTGCAGTCCATCGTATTCTTCAGTATATCAAGTTTAGCCCCGGTCGTGGACTGCTATATCAATCACATGTTCACTTGTGCATTTCTGAATATTGCTATGTCAAATTACAGTCAACAACCCTTTTAGCTCTGGTAAAAGACTGTAAATATCAGCGAGAACAGTCACCGATCTGCCCAGAATTCTGTGTGACAACACAGTTCAATACCACGGGATATTATAGTAATTTTCTGAAAATAACTGCTACTTTACTCCTGCTCAAAAATTAATTAAATATGCCGAGAATAAAATTCATGTTTAACATTATTGTGATTATCTGTTTTTTGACAAATCTGAACCACGACTGATAAGATGGGATCAACTGCTTGACCAGATTGCAGCAATGGTAGATGATTAACCCTCAACAGGGACCAAAAATCAACAGATTATGTATTTCAAATCTACAACACTTACGACGACCCAATATGAATAGAAAAATAGGGTCTCAAAAGACCTTTAATTTAAGCAAATTTCGGAGGACCCTCTGATCTGGCAGATTGGGTGACTGAAAAGTCATGGCAGCAGGGACAACAGAAGCCCAGAGTAAGAACTCTCGAAGATCTTCAAATTATTTTCTCAAAAGAAGTCATATAACGATAACAATCTTGAATCCAAAAATCTCCATGTTTTCCTTTTTTTCTGTAGCAATTTACAGTTCATAAAAGAAATAAAATCTCCATGTTCTCCTTTTTCTAAGGAACCTTCAAATTAATTTAAGATCTTAATTTTATGGAGATTCCCGACACCAAATCACGTGCGTGATCCATAATGCACGAGATTATTAATTCGTTTTTTGGGTCACGTGGGGACTCTTTCCAGGCCACTCTTAAAGCCCATTTGGGCCACGTCATGAAGGCCCAATGGGTCTTTATTTTAGAATCATGTTTCTCCTTATTTACCGCCCTATTAAAAACCCAGTTTTCTGGCCAATTCCCAGCCCCATTTCTCCTTGATCTTTGCTCCTAAACCAGCCCGACCCTGCCCTGCCTCAGATTTTCCTATCAACGACCCCATCGGACTTCACTCTGATAATGGAGCTGCAGAGAAGATTGCATTTGATTCAGTGCTACATGAGGGAACCAAACATATCGAAGTTGATGTTCTCTTTGTTTGTGAAAACTGTGGGATGGCTCGCTTGATCTTATTGATGTCTCCTCATATCAACAACTTGTCGAGTTCTTACTAAGGTTGTTGGGCCAACTCCTCTAGTCCTCTCCATGATATTTCTGTCCAGCTGGACATGTTTAACGTTTATCTTCACTCAAGCGGAGTGTTGTGATGTGTTATACTGTTATTTATGGTTGTATACTGTCTACTCTATGTGTGGTGTGTAGGTAGTGTTATTAGGTGTGTATGTATTTATTTTCCGCTTAATACAAAAGCTAGTGGGGTCTCCTTCCCTAACTAAGCGAGTTACTCAGCTCTCTCTCTCTCTCTCTCTCTCTCTCTCTCTCTCTCTCTCTCTCACACACACACACACAAATCCTAACCCTAATTACTTCTTTATCTGCATCTAAACCATAAACTTAACCTTCGCTATGAAATTGATCTGATTAACTAAATTTTGAAGACCAGTGAATCTTATTTGAAAAAGAGAACAGAACCCTACTAGCATGATTTGCGGTTCTGTCCTATTGTGGTTCTCTATTCTCCACTCATCTAACGGAATCAAGAGAAACTGGAATGAATTTGCTGGTCGTTTCCATTACCACTTCACATTAATCATCACTCATCAATAGTTAAAAAAATATAATTGATATAAAACTTTGAATACCTATCTGTAAAAACTTAAATCATCAAGGTCTTTAAGACGAATATATAACAAATTTTCTTAAAAATAAATAATAGGAACGTTCCTTGAAAAGCATTGGTTGAGATGTCTTGTCTACTAAAAGCCTCCCAACTTCAAAATCCTGAGTGCCTTTGGCAACTCTTGGCATAACAGAACTTTCGCAACAAACGGGAACCAAATTCGTGTTCATATGACTAAAATATTAAAAAAAAATTAGTGAAAGGGTGTTTGAAGAAGCAAAAGGAGAAAGCCATCTTATTCACCATGGCCAACGAATTACTAACCAGTTTCGAGATGTGGTACTTTTCTTGAATCAGTGGCCTCACCTTCCCATGATCGCCATGCGAGAACCCGTCAAGATTTAAATTTGTTTTTTTTAATAGATGACATGCGACATTGCACACGATCCCAAAACGGGTACTATATGTCCTAGAAAAAATATGTTTATAGAAAGAACTTTTCTTTTGAACTATTTTTTATGTAAAAGAACTTTCAAAATATATTTATAAAAAAAGGTAAAGAATGAAAAAAATTGAAATTTAGGATTTGCAGTCAATCTATGATTGCATAACCCCATATGAATTAAATCGTAAGATTCATGTGAATCGTAGGATTTGAATAAAATTGTACAATTCAATATATGAATCATACGATTTTCAATATATAAATCATACAATTCATTGTGTAATTGTTTAGCAGTGCCTGCGATTCGATTTGAATCGCAGGGTTTACATCGTGAATCATAGTATTTTGATAACAATGGGATAATATTTGTAGCTCTGTTGTAGCTCTGTTTTGGCTTTCTACCCAGAAGAATGGATTGGAACTTTATCTTGGAAGTGCTTTCGAAATTTGGATTTGATAGCCAGGTTACTAAACTCATCCAAGGTTGCATTTCAAGCAGTTGGTTATCCAAAATTATTAATGCTTCAGCCGTGGGGGATTTTCAGAGCACTCGAGGACTCTGACAAGGAGACCCTCTATCTCCTGCTCTTTTTATCCTTGCAAAAGAAGAACTCAGTAGAGGCAGTAGAAAGCTATTTGAGAATAGGTTTCTCCCTGCAAACTATTTGGGTACGCCTTTATTTCAGGTAGATTGACTAAAAATGATTGGTGGTGATTGGTCCAACAAATCCCAAGTGGAGTTTCTTGATGGAAATCGAAGTTTCTATCAGAGGGAGGAGGTAGATTAACTCTCATCAGACATGCACTTCCTGCTATGCTGGTTTATCTACTATCAGTTCTGCCGGTGCTTAAATATATTGTTGCAGAAATGGAGAGGTGTTTCTCGAGATTCGTTTGGGGGTTGGTAGAAGACAAAGCGATAGCCCATTGGGTTAATTGGGATGTTATTTGCAAACCAAAAATTGAGGGAGATCTTGGAATAAGTAGGCTTGAGGGTATCCAAAAAGTTGGCATGGAAGCTGATGGCAGAAAATTCTTTATGGTCCAAGTTCTGCCACAACAAATACCTTCATACTGAGTGTGCTTATAATTCCCTTTAGTCTATACAAATTCTATCAAAAAAGAATCCTGCAAATTATAACCACTCTAAAACAGCATTAGATGCTGTTATGAGAATTCTGGATATTAATTAATTGTGTTGCCCTGCCCCATTATACAGTAACTTAGATAATGAACCAGTTCAAATCTCTAAACATCCAGTGATCAACTGCCCAATCAAAGCCACAATCTCAAAAAAAAGGGAGGGTATATGAGGTTTGGAAGTTTCTGCTTCTACGTCATATTAATGTGAACTAAACAATGCTTATCATTCACATCAACGATAAGTTGCTGTTATTTTTTTAGAAGAACTTTCCAAGCTCTGTTTGGACCACATATATTAGGAAAAAAAATCCAAAGTTTAGGGAGAGACTTTTACTAAAAAAACAATAGAGGAACAAATGTAAGAGGGGTACTTTACTAAAAGAACCTCAAACCAATATAACTCTTGAAAAACCTGTACCCTATCCGTAGGGGGCGCCAGATAAACTTTGGCCTGGCTGGGATATCGATTTCATGATCAATCACATAGCTAGCCATTCAACTTTTTATTTTTATATGAAAGAAATAAGATTTTTGTAATAATGAAAGCCCATTTTCCAAAGATATTTCCTTTTGGACTCAATGAAACCACATTTTCAGAAAAAAAAAATGATGCGGTGAACTCACAATGACATGCTTGTTATGACAAAATTTTGATTTCTTGTTTTCTGGTTTGCATAAATAATATAGTCTACTCATCCCCGTATACCTGAATACCCTTTTTCTTCTTATGTAAACTAATATTGATATAAATTTAGCATATGTGATTGTGAAAATTTGAATTTACTGGTTTGACTGACATGCTCTATATTTCCACACTTTTTTTCCATGTTTGACATTGACATCACGTCAACCTCCTAGTTAGCAAGGTATTTTAGCTGTGTTTGGCTCTAAAATGCTCCACAACCCTCGAAGTGTATACCTCTGGAAACACAGAGGAATTTTTTTCCTTTTTTTAAACGAAAAAAAAAAAGATCCTACCCAACAATCCACACCAAAAAAAAAAAAAATTTCAATTTGATCGACTTCATAATCAGAAAATTATAATCCAAAAAAACCCCTTATGATGTGCTGAATCTAAAATCCAATATCCAAACTCAAATAAAACCAAATGAATCAAATCTTCAAATAAATAACCCCCTCAAAACAACCATTTGCAGATCTCCCCAATTCATGAACTATAAGCATCTCTTGATTCTTCCAATTAAAAAAATAAAAATATAAATAAAACGATTTAAGAAAGGATTTCAGAATCAAGAAAAAAACAAATAATAAATAAATAAATAAGAGATCACGCACCTAAATTGCAGCCCATATAGAAATCCTAGAAAAGAGTATGACGATGACGAAATCTTCTTTGTTCGGCTGTATATACATTCTTCTTTGTTCCGCTGAAATCTTATGCACGATCTTCTTTGATTGAAGAAGATGGAAGAGGGGATTAGGGTTCGGTCAAATTTCAAGAAAAAGGGAAAGACAAACTTCAGTTATCATGTTAGGGGTATTACGGGGATTATGAAATGTGACAAAAACTATTTTTACTTTTATATAGTAGTAAGGATATATATATATATATATATATATATATATATATATATATATATATATATGGGAGCAGGTTCTGTCCGCTCAAGCGTCCTCCGGGATCTCCAGAAGATCAATGTGGCATCCAAACACTATTTGGGTGCGATGGGGAGCATAAGGGAACGACTTAAATCAATCTCCCAAAAAACGATTTCAAAAATTTTCCTTTTTAAGGCCTCTGTCAAAGTTTGACTAATTTTAATGGTTTAAATTTTAAGGCTCAAAAAATACATGGTGGAGATGAGTTTCCGAATTTGTTTTTGCTAAATATGATCTAAGCAATGCGCCCATGCTCTGTGTACGATCAATTTGATGTCATGTTGCCAATTAGATGTTTTCCCCAATCTTGGAAGACGCTTGAGTGTCCTCCAATTGAGAACCAACACCTTTTCCGATATATATATAAGGGTACCTCTAAACGCGCCCACATCTCAGACCCCTTGAAAACCATTGAATCCTTCGAATCATATGACAGAGATCATTTTTCACCCATATCTTTCACTCAATAGATCTTGAGATCATGGTGCACCTATCAAACAATCGGTCTGTGATTCAACTTGTCATAGATCCCAAAGAATGGCCATAAAATCACATTTGAGCGTGATGTGTGCCATATGATTCAAGGGAATTTTTGGGGGATTTGTGACACATGGAATAAAAAAATTGACCGTTTGATAGGTGGGCCATGATCTGAAGAACTAATTTGTGAAAGATAGGATGAAAAACGATTTCCATCATCTCATTCAAAGGAATTAACGGTTTTCAAGGGGGTCTGGGATGGGGGCGCATTCGGAGAACGCATGGGCTACCCTATATATAAAAGATTTGGTCAAACAAATCTGGTTGGGTCAAAATTGGGCCAGAGAATCTACTGGGTCAATACATATGGCCGGCCTAGCCCAGTGAAGTCAGTGACCCGACCAATGACCTGCACCGACCCAGCCGAGACCCGATCCATTAAAAAAAATGTAAATATGGGACTTGAGAAGAGTTGAACCCACAACCCATTAGGTAAAAATAAAGCAACAATAGTCACTTAACCAACTAAGCAATTAGATTGATCCAATGCTATTGTACATTAAAAATTATATTAAGCAACTGAGCCTAATTTGGGGGCCCCAAAAATTTGGGGGCCCGAGGCAGCTGCCTCTTGGGCCTTGGCCCAGGGTCAGCCCTGTCGTCACCCAACAATCTGCACCATATAATATAGTAGGTTTAACCATCGTCTTATATATACATCCCTTCAATCTACGTGGAACTCTTGAGTCGCGCAATACACCTCTTGCTTGCCCTAGCTTTTCGTAGCCCAACATTCAGCACCATATAATATAGCTGGTCAACCGTCGTCTTATAAAAAAATATCCTCAATCTAAGTGGAACTCTTTGGCTGCACAATACTTCGCTTGCTTGCCTCTATTTCATCAAATTTGCATCCTATTTGAGACCTCTTCAAATCTACCATGTGACTCTAAAGTAGAACCTAAATAGTGAAATATATGGCAAATTTAACACTAAATGATTATCTATTTTAACTAAATCCTCCTCCAAACAACCATGTTCACTAAATTTTCACTCCATGTATTTTGCATTTTCTCCACAATTCCAGCTTATCATTTATTCCTTTCTTTGTTCCTATAAAAATATATATATATTATTCCTTTCTTTGTTTAGGTGATTAATACTACGTCATCGGCAAATAACGTGCACCATGAAATCTCCTATATTTCTATGATTTATGCATCCATGATCCCCAGTATTGAAGGTCCTATAGTGCTTAATTGCACGAGCGACATAAACACCCCCCGAGGGCTACCTTGCTAGCTGTTGTTCACCTTCGGGGGGAGTATAGAGGGGGGAAAGCACCTGGATAGGTGCCCAAAGCTTGGGAGCTACCACTAGCCTAGGGAGAAAGAGTTCCTCTGGCCGGATAAGCTTGTCTTGTTAATAGTCATGAACTGCTTGTTAACTGAGCTTAACTGTCTTGTTAGCCTCGTTAGCCCAACTCTGATAAGGAACCCACTCGGCTCTGCACATATAGTTTTTGCACTAGTTACTGCCCTATCATCCATGTCTTTGATAAGTTCAATATATAAGTTTGAGATACATTTCTTGCTCAATAGCCACCAAATTATCAGTCTTGACACTCCATCAAAGTTTTCTCCACTCAATAAAGATCATATGCAAGTTTTGAAAGTTTTCCTTCTTGCTCTAAACTTCTCCATGAGCTGCCTCTAGGAAAATAGCTTATGTTGTTGATTTTTCCGACATAAACGTAAACTAGTTCTTGCCCTAATCGTTGTTCTATTACTCTCCAAAGTTTCATAATATGGTTCATTAGTTTAATGTTTCGATAGTTGGCATGGTTTTGGATGTCTCCTTTGTTCTTACAGAAAGTTTCACAGTTTCACAATTTCATTAAATAATAAAACAAGGATAGGACAACTACTTCGGTCTCTTTAACAATAATTTCTTCATTGTTTTTCTTCTCTCTCTTCTACTAACTATATATGTCAACTTCATTATGTTTAACTTGATAAATCATTTGAAACTGATGACTTCTGCCAATCTGTCGGTAGACCTATGTTACGTAATTGGCAATTCGTTGGATTCGAATTTGAGTTCGCAATTCGTTTGATTTGAATTCGAGTTTGCAATTCGCTAATTCCCTGCTAATCCGATTCACTAGGATGAGGTTTTTTATGATTAGTAAGCTACCAAGAGGTAGAAATATAATTCTTAAAATTTATTCTTTATACTATGAGAGCCATTAGCTTACTTGGTAAAGCAACATGGAATTTCAGTGTAGCATTTGAAGGGCGTGGGTTCAACTCTCCCCACCTGCAGCCATTTTTATAGCAATGAAAATTAGCCAATCTCGTCGAATAGATTGAATCGAATGGCGAACTGGTTCGCTCTGAACCAATTCTCCATTCACAGGGTATGGTAGCGAATTAACTAACGTAGTTGTAGACAAATGAAGACCCATGTCTAAAGTTCTTTTGAGGCTCTTACATTGCATCTGTTAGTTACGAAAAGAAAAGCTTCCGCTTATGATAATAGTTAATAGATACGGTTGAAGAGATCATATGTGTTTGTCTTACTTAACTAACAGTGTTCCAAATGTAATGATAAAAGAGGGAAAAAAGTGACTATCCCTACTGATATCATAAGATAAACAGGCCTCCATACTTCTATTCAAGGTAGGTTTCCTATAAAAAAAATACTTGCACATTTTTCAGGAGTCATGACATCTGTAAATTGCCTGCTTTTGATAGGGGAAAGAAATATCTATGCCTAATGTCGACAATGCCCTAGTGATCCCCTCCCCCCAACAAAATAAATAAATCTAAGAGCTCACCTAATATATAACCTAATGAAATAGCTCATCCCTCCTTAGTAGTGGGAGTGATTTTCCCACATTTTTCACAGTATCAGAACTCAGGGAGGCCAAACAAGCTCTACACATCTTTGCATGATCTTTTCTCATTTACATATTCCAGTGCGTTCCTGTAGATCTTCAGGTATCATGAAACTCGTTATTTATAAGTTCTTAATTTATCAATGATTGAAGAAATGAAAGGTTTCTAATAGGAAGACACTCAGTTTCAGCTTTCTATACAAAGCTTCAATCCCTATGGGATTAAATTTCGCCCCTTTTCCCTTTTGGTAAGCTCGTGTGGCCGCGTTTCCACAGTTGTCAATTCCTATCAAGAAAAGCAGCGTGCACTTTTCTTCTCTTTTCTTTCACTCAAATGTCATTTCAAAATTCAAGGCATCATCCTCCATATTTTGTTCTTTTTATCAATATCAATCCTTTTCTATCATTCTTTATTTCTCCATCATTATTTTAATTTATTTATAAAAAAAACTCACATAATCTTTTATATTTCTGTTTTCATATTAGAAACGTAATATATCATTTTACTTCCATCTGAGACTAATGCAAAGAAACGCCACAATCAAAGAGAGAACTAAGCATGGAGTATATGCCCAAGCCTCTATTATTTGAATGAGCATTTAATTTTTTCTCCAAATAGTCATCTTAGAAGTTTCATATATTGCCTCTTAAATAGGCCCCTGAGAGCACAAAAAATATTCCATAAATATTTCACTTCTAATTAAAGATATATTTCTTGATCCTTATCGAAATATATTAGTCCTCCATGAATAATGGACCAACGTCTAAGATAAGAATCAAAGATTTCTAAGAACCAATTTGGGTTTATTCCAAGAAATTAAAAACTTGTTCTATTCTCTTCTTGAGGCAACTTGTGGAAAATTATAGGGAGGCGATAAAAATTTGCCTATAGTTTCTATCGCACTGGAAAAGCCTAATGATATGATGCAGACACAAATTGTCTAGTGGATGCATTCTGACATGCTAGGATAAAGGATGAGATAAAGAAAAGATAGAGAAGAGATTTTATTAAATATGGAATAAGTGAGAGAAACAAGGAGAAGCTAGTCCAGGGATTAAAAAAAGAACATAATTGAAGCAAAGTAAGAATGGCTTTAGTTAAGATGAAAATAGGAAAGTGATAAGATAGATGGAATATCCGTAGAGGTCGGGATGGTGAGAAAAGGAGGGGGGGTTGCCTATTGACCAAATTGTTCAGCAAGATATTAAGAACAAGAAAATTGCAAAAACTGCTGTCTATTTTTATAAGCATAAACAGGATATTGACGATTGTGCCAAATATCTAAGTGTTAAACTCATCAATCATACTCAAAACCTCTAAGAGAAAGTAGTAGAGCAATGTTTAATACTCAAATATTTTTTAGAATTAGCTTGGTTTATGACTCAAAGATCAACAACTGAAGTCATTTTCTTGTCGAGCAACTTATGGAAAAGTTTAGAGAGATGAAAAAGTATACATAGGGTTTATATAGGACTACGTGAAGGCTATGATAGGGCAAGGAGTACGAAGACAAATAATCTGGTGCATCCTATTGAGATAGATGTATGTATATGGGTGGATGTGTTAGACATAAGTGTGGATGTGCATGTAATGTAAGGGTATATTTGTCTTTACGGGTTTAATAAAAAGGCCAGTAAGGATTCCAACCCTAACTAGGTCATTCCACTCTCTCTCTCTCTCTCTCTCTTTCTTTTCTTCTCATTTCTCTTCTTCCTTACTTCCTCAACCTAACCTTAACACTAATTTTTTAACCCTAAACCCATTCACTAAAGTCAAATTGGTACCGGTCGACGGAACCTCAGCGTCGGCAACACTACAATATGTGTACTTGATATTTAAATATTTTTAATATTTTATATTTCTTGATAGTTTATATTTACTTATTTATACTTATCATATTTCAAATTAGTTGATGTTTCATATTTGATTTGTATTTATTGATATTTGTTTATGCATAGAAAATGAAATCGTCAATATTATAATCAAAATATAATGCTTCAGTAGTTGAATTTTTTTCTTCCTATATTTATTTTTATTTTTCTTCTTATATAAAAAAATATAAACAAATAAAAAATAAAAAACACAACACTATAGTATTGTACTTAATATTTAAATATTTTAAATATTCTATATTTATTGATATTTTATATTTATTTATTAAAAATTACAATGTTGCAAATTTGTTGATGTTCCATATTTGATTTGTATTTATTGATATTTGTTTCTGCCTAGAACATGAAATCCTCAATATTAGAATCAAAGTATAATGCTTCTGTAGTTGAATTTTTTTCTTCCTATATATATATTTTTTTCTTTTTTTATAAAAAAATAAAAAATATATAAGCAAATAAAAAATAAAAAAGAATACTACTAATTAATAAATCAAATTAATTTTTTTTTAAATTAATAAATAGCCTCGTCATGGCCACGCCATATCATGGCAAATCTCTTCGCCATGACCTCACCACACCGCCTTAACTACCTTGCTCTATACCCAATACATTCAAACTCACAAGACTTTATAAAAGAGCATCTCCAAGACTAAATCATAGTTAATAGTGCACACAACACAAAAACAATAATAAAAACATCAAAACAAAACCATGCATAGTTAAATAAACTAAATGTGTTGGCTAGCATGTGAAGCGGCATCATTCTCCTTCCCACAAAAAGAACTTGTCCCCGAGTTTGACTTTGTGATTCTCTTCATAGTGCTTTATCAACATTTCACAGCTCGCTATCATTAATCTATGCATTTTGGGATTCTGAATTATTCTTCAACATGTTAAATTTTCTTGATACTACGAAATGGGCTAATTTTCTTGCTTAGTTTGTGCATACCAGAGGGAAACCATTCCTTCCTCCAGTAAATCATCACTAAATCACCTTCTTCAAACTCCACGCGTCATCGATTTAAATTTGCATCTTCTTTGTAAAGACCATAGGCACGTTGTAAATTTCTTTTTACTTGCTCATGAATCCCTCGTATTTAATTAGCAAGTTCTTCCACTTCCACGCTACTTCTTTCAAGATTGGGGATGGGTACACGGTCAAGAATATGACTTGAGCTTCTACCATATACTACGTCAAATGGTGCCTTTTGAGTAGAACGTTTCTTGGAGTTGTTGTAGGCAAACTTGGCTTGTGGTATGACCAAATCCCATTGCATAGGACTATCACTAGCCAAACATCGAAGTAGATTCCTAGAGACTGACATTTAACTTTCAGGCTATCGGTTTGTGGATGACAAGTGCCAAAAAATTGAAGTTGGATTCCCAGAATCTTCCATAAAATCTGCTGAAAGTGACTCACAAACCATATGTCTCACTTGGTATGCCATGGAGTCGTATAATCTCTTTGAAGAAAAGATGGGCAACATGAGAAGCATTGGTTGTGTTCTTACAATGGAAGAAACAGGCCATCTTCGAAAAACGATCAATAACCACAAAGGTGGATTTGTAACTCCATTGGGTTCTTAGCAATCCAACACAAAATCCATGCTATTGTCTTCCCATGGATGAGTTGGAATGGGAAGTGGGTGATAACGGCCACATTTTTTCTTTCCAATTCCACCCTTAGATCTTTCGCACGTCATGTATCAACAAATGAATCTTCCCACATGTCGAATTAGTTTGGGCCAATAGTAGCGTTCTTGGACGAAAGCTAGAGTTTTATCTCGACCAAAATGATTGCCAAGTCCTCCACCATGCAATTCCGCTAATGATGTGTAGTTGTAGGTACCCATCGGGAATACAAAGCATTAAAGAGATAACCATTCAACATGATGAATTCTGCCCCATGCCCATTCTTGCACTGCTCTACAACCTTGCCAAAGAATGAGCCATTTTCATAATTTTCCCAAATCAAGTCAAATCCTATTACCTCATAGAATATAGTCTCGAGAAAACAAAACTTACAGCTAAGTGCATCCGCAAATATGTTCATGGCACCGGATTTGGGATGGATCATAAATGTGTACTCATTGAAAAACAGAAACCCACTAGGCATGTCTTGCATTGAGCTTCTTTTGAGCATTAAGAAAATGAAAAGCTTCATGATTGGAATATAACACGAACTCTTTGTGTATCAAGTAGTGACGCCAAAATCGTAAAACTCGGACAGCGACATAGAACTCGACATCCAAAGTGGAATAATGTTTCTTGGCATCACTGAGTTTTTCGTTAAAGAAGGCAATTGGATGTCCTTTTTTACTTAAAACAGCCCTAATGCCTATGTGAGATGCATCACATTCCACTTCGAACACTTCCTCAAAGTTTGGTACGGTGCTGCGAACACTTCCTCAAAGTTTGGTAGGGTAAATCAGTAAGCTTTTTCTTTTCAATTTGAAGCTTTCTTTGACTACACACATTCATAAAAAAATTCCCAGATCTCATGCAATGCGTCACGGGCACAATAAGGCTACTGGAATTTTTGATGAACCGGCAATAAAATGTTGCCAAGCCATGGAAGCTTCAAACAGCAGTGACGGATTTTGGTGTAGGTCATTCCACGATTGCTTTAATCTTTTCATCATCGACTTTGACTCTGTGGGATGAGACGACATATCCCAAAATGACTACATGGTCTTTTCACAAAAGAGCACTTCTTGACATTTACAGATAGCTTTTCTTTTCGTAAAACTTGCAACACTTGACGCATATGATTAGTATGTTATGGCAGTTATGAACTGCAGATAAGGATATCTCATTCATCAAAATAAACAACTAACATTTTTCCAATAAATGAATGTAATACCTGGTTCATTAATCTCATGAAGATGCTAGTAGCATTAGCTCCGAAACGCATAATGATTCATACATTAAGACCATCACGAGTCTTGAAGGTGGACTTCCACTTGTCACCGGGTTGGATATGAATTTGATGGTACTCATATCTTAGATCAAGCTTTGAGAAAACTTGTGCTCCATGAAGCATATCAAGCATGTCATCAAGTCGAGGGATTGGGAACCGATATTTTATTGCACTTTTATTGATGTCACAACTATCGCCTATTCTCCATGCTCCATCTTTCTTTGAAGTCAGAAGGATTGGTACGGCACATGGGCTAAGGCTCTCTGGTATGAGCCTATTCTTTAATAATCCTTCTACTTGTCGTTGAAGCTCGGCTTGCTCCTTTGGGCTCATTCGGAAGTGAGGTAAATGTGATAAAGTGGCACCCGTCACCAAATCAATTCGGTGTTGTATGCCACGCATGTGAGGTAACCCATCGGGAAGTTCCTCTGGGATAATATCAGCACATTTTTCTATGAGTTCCTTCATACTCTCAGGCAACTTTCCTTGTTGTGGTTCTTGTTTGTTATCAACCTTGGCCACAATGGGCAATAGCACTTTCTTTGCATGCCTCCTCAAAATGTTTCAAGAGATTAGACTAGTTGACCCTTCTTTTGTAGCTTTTGGTCGAATCTCCTTAAAGGGAATAAACATTTTGAGATAAAGTGAATAAACATTTTTACGTCCATCATTTTGAACCATTCGATCAAGATGTGACATGCATCCATAGGCAATACATCACACCAAATCTCACCCTTGTACTTTTCGATGGAGAATTTCACCAAACATCTCTCACTAACTGAAACTTCACCCGCTTTCTTAAACCAAGCAATTTTGTATGGCTTCGGATTTTTTTCATTCTTCAATTTCAATTTGTCAAACATTTCTTTGGCTACAATATTTTCGCAACTTCCCGAATCAATCAATACCATGCACTTTTTACTATAAGCGGTGTGAAAAGTGTGATGCCATGTAGCCAATGATCATGTTCTTGTCGTTTCGAAGCAGTTAAGACTCTTCTATGACAAGATTTTCAAAGCCACTGTCAGGGACACATTCTTGTTGATGATTCTCATCATCTCCATATGTGTCATACATACGTTCTTCTTTTATGACATCTTCATCTATCAAGTTTAACCAGGTTTCTTTTTCTTCATCATACATTCACAAGCTAAATATCCCTCTTCTCCACATCGAAAACACTTAATGGTTCAACCACCACCACGATTTCTTTCACGTGGGGTAGCTATATGTTCCCTAGGTCCTCCCCCCATTTTGTGGGTTTGAGTGTTCAGTAAACCGTGAAGTAGCCCACTTACTTTGGAAGTCCCAACACCGGAATTCATTTCAAATCTTTTGAGTAAAGTCCTCTTTAGCTTTTCTTCAGCCTTAAGAGCCATTTGATATGCTTCCTCAAGGCAACTTTGGTGATGTAAAACAATTTCATCATGAATTGATTGCTTCAAGCAACTCAAATACCTCGCTACAAACAGATCATCCATCTTTTGCAAATTAACCCGACTCAAGTATTTATAATATTCTTTCATCAAAAAAAGTACTTATAAAATTCTTCAGTATAACTAGCTACACTTTGATCATTATTTTTCCGAAGATGATAAAACTTGTGGTACAATGTTTGAGAATAATCAAGTTGTCAAAATTTATCAAGTTCCACCTTCATTTCAGCCAAAGTGTTAATTCACCAATTCCCCCTCAGCTCACAACTTTGTTGGTATTGTTTCCACCCAACTAAGGCATGTCCCTTACTCCCTTGAGTTTTGTGGCGACCAACCTGACTTTTCCTTCATCTGACAATTCTTTTCATTCAAAAGAGTTTCTAAAGAAGCAATCCAATCCCCATAAACTTGGAACTCAAGCTTACCATCAAACTCAGGTACATCAACTTGGATGCTCTCTTGTCAACGTCTTCCAAGGCACGAGCAAGACAATCATCGCCCAATTAGATTGGGATGGAACTTGATTTGAAGGGACAACAGTAGATCATGAAGAATTAGAGTAGTTTTCGTCGTTGGAATCGTTTGAAGCACCATCCAGATTACTTCTTGTTTCATGTGCAAGTAACCGCTATAGGATTTTTTCAATCATGCGGTGTAGATTTCCATTAGATTGCCTCAACTCATTGATCTCGTCGCGAAGACGGAGATCATTGGTTGAAGCCAGGCGGGTATTTCGATTTCCTCGTCCTCTTGCCATCATAGTTTGATCTCACGCAAAAATTGAACTTTCTTTGATACCACTTGATGCAGTACAGGCTATAAAAATAATAAGGGTGGTGGAATCACTCACACAATAATGAAGGTGGAATTACTCAACACCCATGAACAAGCTTAAAGCTGAAAACTTCATATATTAAAATATTCAAGACTGCTCCTTAGAAAAAGGTGGACATCTACTTATACTACCTAGTTTCTTAGACAACAATTGATTCATTGAAGTGGCTACGTTAATAACACTCTCTAGTCTCTACTTCCAAAAAACTTTTCATCTTCCTATACTAGAACAGTTCCTCTGCAACTAAAATAACATCATACCCAATACATTAAAAACCACGAGCATTTCCAAAACTAATAGTTAGTAGTGCACACAGCACAACAAAAAAATTAATAATAAAAACTTCAAAACAAGATCATGCATGGTTAAATGAACTAAATGGGTTGACTATAGAACGTGAAGGGGGATCAACTTCTCTTAAAATTTTGAAATAATTATGAACCTATGATTTATGATCATCATTTCAAGTAGGAGTTGCTACCATCAAGTTGATTTATCATATAAAGTTGTTACAGATCGACATGATAGTGCATGACTGAAAAAGGATCATTCTGCATTAATTTGCATGGTAATACAAGCACAAGTGATTCCATGTAAGCAGGCATGATAATACAAGCACAAGTGATTCCATGTAAGTAGGTAGACAATCCAAGAAGCAACCGTCAACATTAAATTTCAATAAAATTTTCTTTAATATATGATTCAATCAGATAATACAAGGACACATTATTCAACAAAATCATATGGATTAAGTTAATATATAAAACATAAGCATCACAGGTACTAAAATACTAGTTAGTATCAATCATATGGATTAAGTTAATATATAAAACATAAGCATCACAGGTACTAAAATACTAGTTCGTATCGATACTGACATATATTTTTTTATAATCTCAGCAAATACCTATCCCTTCTTTGACTCATAGCAGGTGTGATCGAAATGTAACGATGTTCCAAAAGAGAAGGAATAACACTCTCAATGTAATCAAACTGCCCTTTGCGCTTGCTGCAGTCCACGTGAACAGGTTCTCTCGAAGCAATATCTACTGGCAACTCCTTAACAACATGAACAAATCCATTCATCTGCTGAACGAAGTAGTCGACATCAAACACATCTGCAAAACCACTGGATCGAGCTACATATCACATTGCTGTTAATAGAGTAGAACTGCAACCAATCACTATAGTTCATTGTGCATTCAAAAACCAAGAAGTACCTCGACTCGTTCCAATATGCCGCCACCTCAAATTTCGGCAAAACCAGAGTTGCATTTAATAAACGAGCGATACCGACTCCATCACATAACTGTACATAGCATATCAAAAAATAAAAGTAAATAAAAAAAAATTTAAAAAAAAACACAACACAGAAATAAAGGGGTGGCTTCCTTAGGCTGTGTTTGGGATTTCTCTTTGGAGGCAAAGAGCAGCTCTCTGCTCTGGCGCAGAGCACTTTAGTATGGGACTGGGTTTGGTTGTAAGTGAAAGAGCTGAATTTGGCTCTCTTTAAAGGAGCAATTTAAACCTGCTCTTTTAAGTGGGCTGCTCTTTGCCTCCAAAGAACAATCCCAAACACAGCCTTAGAGGTGCAGCGTTTGAACGCTACACTAGTCATGTGGCACGTGATCTAAGAAAAAAAGACATTGTTATAATAAAAAATTTCCCTTCAAAAACCTGGTCAAAGTATGAAATCTGCCGCACTAACCTGGTGCATTGAATTTTTCTGACTTTGGCCAAGTTTTGGCCGGTGGATAAGATGTATGTTTTTCACCTTTTTTTGTTGGGGTGGACATGATTGACCTTGTGTATGTTGCCTTGGAATATGTGTGTGGGGTGAGGGGGAGGGGGCAATGATCACCTGACAAGACCCAGGAGACCATACATATCCCCGGTCAATGTTGACCACGGAGATATATATGGGGTGAGGGGGAGGGGGCAATGATCACCTGACAAGACCCAGGAGACCATACATATCCCCGGTCAATGTTGACCACGGAGATATATATATATATATATATATATATATATATAGGAAAAGGTGTTCGTCCTCCAAGATTGGGGAAAACCTCAAATTGGCAGCATGACACTAAATTGATTGCACACAGAGCACGGGTTCATTGCTTAGATAATATTTAGCACACAAAAAAAATCGAAAACTCGTCTCCACCATGTATTTTATTCGCTTTGAAATTTAACACATTAATATTAGTCAAACTTTGACAATGGTTTTAAAAAGAAAATTTTTGAAATCTTTTATTGAGAAATTTTTCTAAGTCATGCCCTTACGCTCCCCATCGCATCTAAATAGTGTTTTGGATGCCGCTACGAGATCTTGGAGGACGCTTGAGCATCCTCCCATTGAGGACGGAACCGGCACCCATATATATATATATATATATATATAACTCAAGAGTAGAGATCTAAAGAGAATTTACATCACGTCTCATCTGATTGAGCCCGCCATAACAATCCACTCTAATGTAACCATTACTCTTCGTCGGCAAAGCTGCAGCATTTCAACAAAAACCAATGCAATTGTCTGCAATAAAGCCAGTTAAAATAGATTCAGGAGAAAATAAAAGCAAGAACCCTAACCCTAACCCTAGACCCAGAAACCATTCGACTAACCAGTTAAATCTCCGCCAGTCCACCATTTGCAAGGTCGCCAATCTACGACCCTGGGCACACTCCAAATAACCGTATTTCTACGAGAAAAAATCCTGTTCAACATATCATTTAATCAACAGAATTGTTAAATAAAAAGGATATTAAATAAGTTGTAAAACAGATTTATTTTTTTTTAACATACCCTAGCGATTTCGATGGTAAACGATAATCAGAAAATGGGGTCGGCGATAAGACGAACGCGATCAGAAGAAAAGGTAGAAAGATGAGAAGAATGGTGAAAACTGGTTTTACAGGAATAGCCATGTGGGTATGAGCATCGCCCTTTTTCCAGGAACAAGAGAAATAGAATGAAAGTGAAATAAATAAGGGTTTTTTTTTTGTACGGATCCTGATGGGTGTGAATGGGTGCTTAGGGCTGTCAACGGGCCAGGTTTCAGCCCGGGCCCGGTCCGGATGGGATGGGTTCGGACCCAATTTTTTATCATTTTATAAACGGGCCGGGCTAAGCCAGGATAAGAAATGGGTTCAGGTAACAAAGTGTAAGGCCCGGCCCGTTTATTATGAGGTCCTTATAAAAAAACTCATAAAAAAATCCTTAAAAATATTAGAAACCCGGCCTAGCCCAGATAGCTAATCGGGCCGGGTTTGAGTTACAACATTTCAAAATTGGGCTGATCCCTACCCAGCCCGATTAGCTATCCGTCTGGGTTCGGGCCCAAAATATATCTTTAAAAAGAATGGACCGAGTGAAAAACTCAGCCCGAGGCCCATTGAGAGCCCTAATGGGAGGAGATCGATTTTATTTGTTATTGACGTTTCTCGAATCATATACTGGCATTGAAATTAGAAGCGTAAAACTACCCGATTTAACCAACGAACTGATAGGGCCGAACAATATTTTGAACCGTAGAGAGACTGTCATTGTTTTTATGCTTTTTTTGGATAATGAGCAAGTGTTACGATTATCATTCGGTGGAGTGCCGATTTGGTTTAATTCCGATAAACTGGGGGAAGATTTGGAGAAATTTTCGAAAAAATGCCTCGGACTATACAATCGGTTGTAGCAATCAGACCATTTGGGCACCAAGTGGCATCAATCACGAGGATCTAGTGCGACGACAACTTTAATAATAACAATCAGGTATCACTCAAAATATTTGGATCTTTCTAATACATATCCACCGTTAAATATGTGGTAAAATATGCCTAAACTCAATGCACCAAGTTGGTTGAGCATTACCTTATCTTTGACCAATCAAACGGAGGTCAAAAAAGTTAAAAATATGATTATTTTTTGTTAAATCACATCTCTCATGGCTGATCAGCACAAAACAAACGTTATTTTGAAATGATCATGTCACATGGCATGTGATTTGACACTGGTGGTAGCATTCTTACTACCACCAGTTTCCATTCCCCCACCCATCAAATACAGCTCAGAGCTCGCCACCCTCAAGGGAATTTGATTCACTAGCCGTCGGATGAGTTTGAAATAAAAATAGCTCTCCCAGGTGTAGAGCTACAAATGTGTTTGATATCACACCTCTTGGCTCTAATTTGCTTTGATAGAAACTTTTTAAAGTAATAAAGGTTGCGTTTGACATTGCTCTTTAGAATAGTAGAAAAGAGCATTTGGCGCTCTTTGTGGCTCTCTCTGGTTGCAAATGAACATGAGAGAGAGAGAGAGAAGGATATATTATAGAAAGAAAAAAAAGGAGGGAGGTTGTTATTTGAAACATGAAATAATAGCGTTCTCTCTCTCCCACATTTCTTTGCAATTTTAAAAAATAGTTGCTGCTCTTTTTTACTTTCCCAAAGAGCAATACCAAACACAACCAAAATAATTTTTTGCCTGCTCTCTACTAGAATAGATCAAATCACACCAAACCAATTTTCTCCAACCTAGTTACTAGTTTAGACTATTTAAGCATGTGAGGCGTTCTACTATTTACTAATACCCAATTTACACATGAGTAAGTCGACTATATGTTCATATCTCGAAGACCAAGTTATGGATAACTCACAAGTAGTCAGTTCATGATCTCAATGAGCCCTTGGCCATTATAGTTTAAGTCTTAATAGAAATGGGATGATAATTATTAATAGATAACTATTACTTATAGCCCTGTAATAACTAACTCCAAGTTCTTAAGCTATAAATTTTATTTTTATGTTTATTTTTTGTTTTTGATGATGTCGTACGCCTAGATCACTATGTGAAAATGAGAAAAAAACAACACCGGTGGTATGAAAAGAACAACGGCTAAAAGCAGTAGTAAAACAATTGATTGCCTAAAGCAGTTATTTAATACCTTATGACTGTTGTATTTTAAGAAAAGGATAGGCGGGTAATTGTAAATTTTTAAAAAGGTAAACTTGTTCTTTTAATAAACATATAGTATAAAGAATATATAAAAAAGCCCCAAAAAAAGTCAAACGTAATTCCAAATCCTAGCTTCTCTCTTTCCTTTCCTCTATAACCAAACCCTAGCTACTCCCATCGGACCATTTTGTTGCACGGAAGAAGAAGAAGACGACATGAGATTTTCCTGTAATGTTGAACTCGACATGGGATTAGTTACTACACACCAAATTGTCTCTGTGCATTTGGGCTTAAACCCTCAAATGCATAGAGATACATCCATTTAAACCCCCCCCCAAAGGTTATTATTAAACACATTTTTATTTTTTTTCGTAGAGGTGCGCACATTAACAAGAACACCCACTTTTTCATCTCCCTAAATTTTTTTTTTCCTTTATATTTGCTATTATTATTTTTTTGGGTTTTTAGTTTTTCGTTTCTCTACAGCAAGAAGCCTTTGTGCTGAAATCTGAATAAAATTTAGGCATGTCAAGTGGATACGCTTACAGTTTCTCTCCTCCAAGAGCAGTTTCTCCTCAGATAAGAAACACAATTGAAGTTAATGGGTAAATTTTAAATTTGGTTTAATTATTTATTTATATTTTAGATTTATGATTTGGGTTTTTCTTTAATCTGATTTTCTTTTAATTTCTCAGTCAGTACTTATCAGAGCTATTGGCAAAGCATCAGAAGCTTGGCCCATTCATGCAGGTTTTTCCACTATGTAGCCGATTATTGAATCAATGTGAGAATTTGTTTTGCTTCAATGGGTTGATTTAAATTATTTATTTATTAGTTGGTTTATTGAGTTTTTTTATCTGGGTTTGTTTTAATTGTACTCGTTGATGGAGAAAATTGCCTTTTTGTTTTTTATTTAGATTTTTTTTTAAGTGTTTGTCACGACCCAGAATCCTTACCCGACCTCAAGGGCATAGAATTCCGTGTTATGACACCGCACGCTTATTAAGGCGATAAGCGGACATACACATAATTCTTATATCGATTTAGCATATGGATCAAGGCATTTAATAGTATCATTTAAAAATAAATTATTCAAGAAAACAACAGCGGAAAACGTAGATGACGTTAATTAAGTGATAAATCCTAACCATGCATCTATAATTGAAAGCAAGCAGAGGTTTTACGTAGAATAAAACAGTCCCAACGCAAACTCAAAATTGGTGCTGAAAAATAAAAGTATCTAATAACAAATCTCCCCTGAAAATAATAAAATTATGACTAAGAATCTCTCAATGCTCAAAGTAATCCGCCGGATCTATTCCCTCGTCCAGATGGTAACCGACGTCTTCACTCTCATGAGCCGCATCAGGAACAGCAGCATCCCCATCCTCAGTGATGAAAAAATCAGAGTTCTCACCTGCAACTGTTAGTTTTGGGGAGGGGATGAGTTTACTTTCGATCCACGTAAACTCAAAGAAGTTACAATCGATCCACCATAAAATACCCAGGTGATCGTGTGTGTAATCGCTTGAGTTGCAATACATTTTGAAATAAATCAAATATATAAACGACATAAAATATCTAAAATCTCATATCTATCATAACAAAACTGAAAAATATAGCATAAAAAGAAAAGAAGTAACATAAAATGAAAAGACCTGACATAACATGAAATGAATATGATGCATCAAGTTCTGATCTCCTTTTGTGTTTGCTTTGTTGACTTTTCCTATGTGGCATATCTTAAAACTTAGTATTGCTCCATACGACTACACAACGTACTTCACATCTTACTTAATTTTCGTATACGACCTGTGCCAGGGCCGCTGCTCGAGCCTATCACGCGAGGTCCACGTGTAAATAATCACCTAACTTCCATATCATAACATATACCATCATCCAGCCCGATAAGGTTGCATGCTTTTAAATCAGTGTCCCCTTACATTCGGGACACTATCGTAGTGTATTGTCCTTAAGACCCGTCTTGGCTGTAGACGTTGGATCTTGCGGTGGCACGCAAGACATGGCACGTGTAGAAACTTAATTTATATTTTGCTGGCCTTTACAATGTAACTTATCCGTATTCGTAGCTTACCTTATCTTACATATCATTTCTTATTGTTTGCTTAAAACTTAATTTGAAGTGAGCCACGGTGCGATAAGATTCACAAAACTTCGTAGTAACCTGGATGTACTTCGTGTGGCAGCCCATACTCCCATAGAGGTGTTGCATCTGTACATGGATGCTTACATTCCAAGTTTCACGTGACCGTGAAAGGAGACCCCACCATGACGAAGGCTTAAAAGTCGTATGACATAATTTATTCCCTTTTAATCATGTGTATGCCCTATCATAGTTTTCTATGTAATGCATGCCATATGATGAAAGGACTTACCTGACTAATCAAAACTATATCATAAGCCTTATATACTAGTGACTATAATTTAATAATTAAAATTTGGAAATAACAAATATTTCATATATAACCTTGGGAAATTTTTACGGGCCATTAGATTGCTTAGGGAGCGATCGGACCTCCTGTTTTTAAAGCCTTCCAAGATTTAGGTGGTCTCTATATTTGGACCTTTTTCTAGTTTGACCAAAAAGCGGGTAAAAAGGACGGTCAAACAATTCCCTTAGCCTATTTATACAAGGGTTAATATCTTCACCAAATCTTCCAAACTTGCGGGCCTCAAAACATGTCCTCAAAATTTTAGTGACACTTTTCTGATCTGTTAGATTACATTGTGTTACTATTGAGATCGTTTTGGAGTTGATCCTATGGGCCAGTTGGGCCTTGATTATCAAAAATTAGGGTCAAAGGGAACTCATGGTGTTATTCCATGTGGCACCTAAGGCTAAAATAAGAAGACATGAGCTTAGAATCATCTCTCATCTAATCTGAACCATTTGATGGTTAGACGATAAAATTTTACCTAAGGTTGATTCTTTTGTCCCGATCCTGATTCGACCTCTAGCACACTAGATCCTCCGGTCAACGTTTCGCAAGGTTTAGGAGTCGTGTGCACACTTAGTGTACTTACTATGTGATGATCAGGTTTCGTTGACTTGAACCATCAGATACTTAAGGAGGATACTTTTAAGGTGTCAAGTCTTTGGGTCTAAACTATTTCATCTTCTAAGCCCTCAGATCGAACGGTCAATCCTTACATGATTGCTAGTTTCCAAAAGGAGGTCAAATTTATTGATTTATGTGTTGATTTCTCGAGTTCTGAATTGTTAGATGTCTCGAGAATTTCATTTTGCGGAGATGGTCCATCTCGGCTCTATTTCTTGGGTTGGGCCCACAAGGTCCAACTTGAACCTATTTTATTTAAATCTAATGGTGCCAAGGGGGTGGTTGCACCAAATTAATCATGTCAGGTAAAATTCTTCAAAACGTCCAACTATAATAGTTGGCACGGGCAAGCTATCACCGCATGATTGTCGGGCGCTTGTCCGATCCTCAAATTTATTTTATCCCAGTTCGACTCTTTGATTTTGACATTCATTAGTTTTTCCCAATCAATCAAGTTAATATAGAAGATAAATCACCTGTCCGGATTTTTATAAAGGCTTCCATGCAAGGTGGGCCAATCATAAAAATAAAACTTGCCTGAAACTGTACATAATCTAAACATGCTCAGATATGTGTTGGGCTTTAGTTTAATCCATTGTATTCTCAGTCTTGGTCAAATCGGACCCGATTTCCCGAGTGCTACTGATAGCGCATGAACCGTAACCCGCCGAAGAAATAAAACACAAAAGGGCTGCGGGTCCTATAAATCCAGCCCCAGATATATGTATACATATATATAGAGCGAGGGATGACTTAGTAATTTTGCTTCCTATTTTGGGAAGGAAGATATTGGTGGCGTTTAATTGTTTTGGGAGTATCGAACTCACCGATCATTGGTTTCTCCACTATTGTGCTCAGCAGCCATAAGTAACTTACACTGCACAAAGTGGCTATCTAATGAAATAAAATAATAGGTGTCTAATACAATACAATAATAGGTGAGACCGGTTCCTTATGTAGCATCATAAATCATGATGGAAACTCTGAATGAATCTAACGCTATCGAGACAGTGGATCTAATACCATCAAAACACTAGATCTGATGGTCTCGGTATATGCGTTTAGGCACTCCTAGATTAAGTGAATGTACTGCTGGTTGCACATCTTATCCCATAGAAATTCTATCTTTATGTTGATTTGAATAAAGTGCATGCATTAAGGCTTCACAAAAGATCTTAGCCCAAAAATAAGGTAAGAAAGAAAAGACAAGGGAAGAGTACTCTCATCAATTGATGGAGACTTGTTGTCAAACAAACTTTCATTTATATACTTAATAAATATATCATATTAGATACATACAACTTAACTATTATAACAAACAAATATAAGGTAAATAAATAAATAAAATAAACCTACCGATCCGAGGTTTACCCATGCGCTGAGATAGACGAACATGTTCTATATGGATCTAAGAGCAATTTATTTTGGCACGTCACATTTTCTGAATGTAACATCCCTCAATCTTAGATTGAAGGGTGTTAGATCCTTATATTTCGACATATCTAGTTAAGATTGTTCTTATGATCTTAGATTGATTTTAGATTTCAAAAATGAATAAATAAATAAATAAAGTTAAAAAAATATATATAAACATAAATACTGAATAATTTAAGATGGATTTAGGGGCACCCACTTGTTGGAGCGTGTACGGGTTGATTCTGATCGATTCGTGACACGACTAGACTTACGTCGATTGATCATCGTGACCGTCGCTTTAGCGATGCGCTTTCGATGGTGGGTTGGCGGCTGCTAGGCTAGTTGGATGCGAGAGAAAGAAAGGGACTATCATAACATTAATGGTGGTGAGATATTGGTAGAGAAGGAACGAGTGGCGGAGATAGATGGAAGAGGAAGAAGCTAGAGATATAAGAGTTTATAGAGAGAAGATGAAGACTTAATTTGGGCATGGTTTGCCAAGAAGGCAAGAGTTCAAAGACCCAAATTCCCTTCTAAAATTAGGGAATCATGGAACATAAAAAGGCTAATTTTTTATTCCTAAAATATAATATATTGCTAGCTAGTAACCGGGTCCAACTAAAATTATAAAGTTTCTACACTAATGATTGTATGTGTGGGTTGGGTTAAAGTGTGGAGCACTCACACGGGGCTTGGTGATTCATGACATCTAAAGCCATTGAATGCCCATCCTATGATCCGGGTCATAACAGTGTTAGATTGCCATGATTGATTTTTCTCTATTGATCTTGCTTAATTTATTTGTTTAGTTGTTCCATTGACATTGATGTTGTGTTGTGTGTGAGAATTTAATTACAAAAATATATGTTTTTAGGTATATTTGTAGGCGAATTAAGGATTGTTAATGGCTACCCATTCATATGTTGCCAGGCAATGGATTTTTTGGGTTATATTCTATAATGGGTCTTCATCTTTAGGTTATGAATGTGAGTATTGAATCATTAGCAGCTCAATAAGATCTTGATTGCTCGATTTGTTTTTATAGTATGAACATTGTCATCTATTTGCTCAACATTTTAGTATTGAGTAGTATTTTGCTATTTCTAGCGATGCGAAGAATGTGTAAATAGATATCGCACTGAAAATCGACTAATGGACCTCGTGAGCTGATCGAGTGATTAGATTATTCTCCGTTCTTGTTCAGTTGGAGGAAGATGGATGAGTTAGATTCTCGTAGAATCCTTTTGGCATGGATTTAGGGAAGGAGAATGTGTGCCGTCGATTTGTGAACTCAATTTAGATTTTGGGAAACTAGAAAGATAATAGAATCGCGCAGAGTAAAAAAATCTACGATATTACCAACATATAAAAACTAAGAAGCATGAGTGTCATAATAATATAATTCTTTGATTTCTTTACTAAATCTCGGCTCAAGTGCATTTTTCATGATTTGATCACAATTTATTGAAAAATTCAAAGTTTTTTGTATTTTTTTTATGAACTTTTCCATTAAGTTCTTAATTTACATCTCTTAATCACGATTTTTTATGAAGTTTAATCTAAAGTTACTAATTAAAATTTGTTTTCTATTAATGACAAATGTTTTTATGAAGTATTATGTAAAGACAATAATTTACTTAAACGAAATAATCTTCTAGTTTATATGGATCGGGGTTTTTAAATAAAAAATCCTAAGTTTCATAAATTTTAATATCTCTTCCTATTTTCCTCCGAATTTTGCCAATTTTTTCCCAAATTACAATTTTTTTCCCATATCACTTCTTTCCTACAGCCGTTATTATATTTCATGTCTTTCAAATTTGCTTTCTCTTGAAGCATTTGAAAGTCAAGCAGACCTCAAATCAGAGTTTTCTTTGCAGCCCCCAATCTTTTGAGTGTCAATCAACTTCTAAAATCAGTATGTAAACTGTTTAATTTATCATTTTTGTAGTTTTTGTGACTCAAACAGATTAAAATTAGTTAAAATATACAAATTGATAAATTGATGGATGTTTGTTTTTACTTGCTTAGTAAATTTACTTGCTTCTCCATTGTCTAATTCAAAGCAGTCAACTATTGAGAAATCAAGAAACATGCAATCAATTGGATCTTTAAAAGCAGAGTACATAAGCAACAATAAAAAATTTAAGTTGTTCTAATGACACTTCATTTATGTCTAAAATAAATAGATTAGTTAAGAATCGTGATGGAGCAATTAGGATAGAAATCTTTAGGCCAATTAGGTGTAGACTTTAGGAAAGTGTTTATGGACCACTCACATGCAATTTAGTAAACCAATTATTGCTGGAAGAGATTCGAACAATGTTATATAACTGGCTAGGAGGCTATAACAAGTAGACAACAGCAAATGCAATCAAAGAGTAGTAGAGCCTATTGCAAATGAAAGTGTGGACCTTATTTTTAACTTGTTCCATTGATGATTTCTAATTTTTTCGGTATGCTTATATTCTTTAATAAATTTAATCATTAATAAAGATTCAATTTCAGATATTCATATTAGGCATGCATGTTCTTTTGATAAATCTCTAATATAAATAAGCTGTTGGGTCATATCTTCCTTGTATAAGTTTATTATAGGGCACTTTAGAAAAACAACCTTAAAAAACAAACGATTTAGCAAAAAATTTCAGAACTTAAAAGTTTAAAAAAAACAATCCTTTCACGATTTTTTGAAGTTCTAAGATCCGTGAAAGCATTATTTTTTTAATGAGGATTTGAGATCTCAAAAAATCATGAAAGCATTGTTTTTTTTAAAACATTTAAGTTCTGAAATTTTTTGCTAAAACATTTGTTTTTTAAAGTTGTTTTTCTAATTTTCCCTTTATTATATTCCTATCTCTTTCTTTGATCATGCCTTGAAGTTTCTTATCGGCTGTGATGTTTAGAAATGATCTTATTGTTTGTATGATAATTAATACACTAAAATATTGATTTTCATTCTTGTAATTGTGTTTTACGTGGATATTTTTTTATGAGCAGAGATAAGTCTTGAATCAAGAAACGAGTGCCCTTAAGGGAGTTCTATTATAAGTTCAAAGTTTCTTAATTTCCATGAGTAGGTACATCAAAAATCTTATATCTTTCTTCATGAATGTTTCCACAAATTATTTCTAGTACTTGGTGAGGCATATATCTTTATTATATTTTTCTTATTGGCATTATAATATATATATATATTTTTTACTATTTATATTATAAATTTTAGTTCTTGTTTCAGTTATTATTAGCTAAATTGTAAGAATAAATTGATGTTTAATGAAGAAATGAAAAGTCATGTTTTCAATTTTCTAGTTCTCTGTGTGCACATGGGTGCCTATTAATTTAAGCTTGTAACTCATGAACCAAAAGAAAATATATAGATTAATGATATGTTTTGGCCACAAAAAAGGCTACTTGATCATTGTAAAAAACTTGCAAGTTGGGAATCTTTTTAGGAGTCCATGTGCCACCCACCTATAAATATCTACCCTCTGGTTATCTGAAGGTAGAAGAGAAAAAGGTTGGAGAGCTTGGTATTCTTTTAGTCATGAATTTTGCGGTTTGAAACTCTGAAATCAGTAAAAGACGAATAAACTTTGTTTTACAAGTTGGGTTCTTTGTGGTTGCTTGGTAATCATTTTGAATATTACTCGTAGATGAATGCCCAGGGTTGGCTATGGCCCACTTTCCTTTTTCTTATATACAATGAATTTTGTAGAATTATTCAATTTTGACTACCAAAACTTAGCTAGAACCAAAATTTTAATTTAATCCTCTTGCAAATACAAGTTGAAAGAAAAATGTAAGGGATTATATAGTAATGGAGTTGTGAGGCCTAACCTTTTTTATTATTATTATTTTTTATGCCTCATTATGTTATGCTTAATGTTAATGAAAATACTGATTATTATTTTTTATAAGAAGAGTGGATCTAATAATGTCCAATTCTCAAGCTATGATTTTTTTTTTTCATTTGTTCTATATATTGTTATTGTTTTCAAATTCTCGATTGGCTTTAGGCTTTGAGGCTTTGTAGGCTATGGTTCCAATCTTGAATCCCTTGGATGTGTTCTATAAAGTGATTTCAACTGCCAATCATTTCCTAGAAACAATAGATTTGAATTAAATCTCTTGAGAGCATAAAGTGAAAGGAGGTAAAGATTTAAGTAGCGATGCTATTGGGATTCCCCGATACCGTAATGCATGTTATACATCACATAACATCATTAAAAGTATTAGTTCGATCTTTCATAAAATGATCTGAGTTATTATCATCACAACCTTATTCCATCTATTTGGAGTCGGCTTTGCGACTCTTATTTCTCTGTGGTTTGCAGTATTTTGTGCTATTTTTTCATGATTTTTGTCGTGGTATGTAGTTTTTTCTGCTGTTTTTTTAATGATTTTTGTCTGGAATAGTGATTTCTTGCTGCTGTAAGTTTGTGATATGAGCTTCTCCACTATCGTATTAAAGAGAAGTCTTCTTCCTAACTTGATGATGATATATGCCTGATTGATATTTTGTTATGAGGATCTGAAGCTTGTTTTTGAGATATTATATAACAGGTCCCTGTTCCAAGTATTTCATGGTTTATAGGAGAATTGTGGTGTTGTTTATGTACAGTTTTCTGGCCTATTAGTAAGGGATCACCATGCATTCAATTATTTAAACCCATATCCTTGGGCTTACATGGGGGTTTGAACCCAACCACACCAGCAGTAAGGTGGGACCTATACGGGGTTTGAATCAACTGCACCATAAATTTGGCTTATATCATTCAATATAACTCTTTATTCAATGTTAAAAAAGAATAATTGTAATTTTTATGAAATATTTATTGTATAGATAATGAATGTATGTATTCTATTTGTGACTATGAAGGAAGCAACAAATGAATCAATCTTTTTATTTTATTTTTAGCAAAGAGTTGATGGCACAATCTGGATATGAAACAAGTGGGTTTGAGTCTCGACCAAATTGGTTTGAACAAAATGACACTCAAGAAAATTGGTCTGAACAAAGCGATATCCAAGGGATTAGTTAGTTTGCTTTTTTTTAATTATATAATAATTGTTATGAATAGATTACTAACAAAAAAGATGAGACCTGTAATTTTCCCACTATGAGCAATCAACTAGTAAGACTATTATTTTCATTTATTTTACGTCAGAATTTTAGTATTGAAATATTTAATTAATATTCATTCTTTGCAAGATGATATTAGAAGAATCATTATGAACGATGCCCTTCTAGGGGATGACAGTTTAGATAATGACCCTGCTATTAAAATAAGTGATGCTCACCTCTCCTTTTCCTTGTAAGGAATTTATAGTTTAAAAATATTTTGTTGCATAGGTTTGTAGCCGTGATGGAAGAGGTTGTGTACGGGGCATGGGTAGGGGTATATCTAAGACCGCTATTGAAGCAATATTGTCTTTTAGAGAGAATACTCAACGAGAGAAGAGAGTACGTAAAAGTATTGAATTGAAATTTGATATACTTATTCAACAATTTGATGGGGAGCGTAAGATATGCAAGACCCTTGAGGAAAGACACAATACATTACCAAGTTAAGTTCTTTCTCAAGAAACACATGTCAGATTCAGGTTTTTCTTTGGTACAAATTTCAATCTCATGAAGGCGCATTTTCTTTTTCAAAATCATAATTTTTCAATATTAATTTTTTAATATTAATCAGTTATCATTATTTTCGTAGGCACAGTAACATTCATCGGTTCTTCCTGATTCACTAGTTGATCAATCATCCACGCGCTCTTTATTAAAGAACTTTAGAAAAAAAATTTATTGCACTGGGACATATTAATAGAGGTGACACCATCAATAGATTCATTTAGCATCTTAATAGATGATATTTATGATATCGACGCCGAACTGTATGCAAGTGAAGGGACATTAGCAGATATTATACTTGATGATACAATTATCTGGCCAAAGGGCTTCTAATTTTTATATGATTATTGTTAGATGTAAATATAATTTGAATTTATTTGGCTATAGACATTTAATGGATTTGGATGATCAGTAGTTTTTATGGATAAAATTGACACGAAATACAGTCTTCATCATGTGATTAAATATAGTTAAAGGCTATTATTTAATTCAACGATTGACAATAATAGATCATATGATAAGTATTGTGTTTTTATCCAATTTTATCCACTAAGGATCTATAGATCATGAACTTTAAATCAAACGACTTAAATTGCGTTTGCATATGTCACAAGTCCCTAAAATACAAAGTCTTACTTTAACCTCGATGCGATTACTTAAAAAGCGTGTGCAAGTATTTGCTCCCTGAGGCCCGAATAGTCAGATTTTATATATATATATATATATATATATATATATATATATATATATACACACATATATAAGACTTTGATTTTTTCCAATGTTTTTATCATTTGCGTATTAGGCACGCCAATTGCGCAAAAACCATCAGGCTTTTTTCCTTATCCAAATGCACACCATGGTGGTAAACCGTTGATTGTACTATTTGAAAATGATGCAATTCACATTAAAACGTTGTTGTCGAAACATCCTTTAAATATCATGAGCTGGTTTTGTAATGGGTGCTTGGTCCATCATGGGTAGACCCCATATATTATTTTTTTATAATTGGGTATTCGGCCTCTTAGAACACTAACTTAAGTCCTCAGCTACTCACATATACCAGTCAGTAGAGATAAATGCCTACGAGTGGCCAACAAAGGATGGGTTTCAAACTCAGGATCTCTACTTCTTGTTGAGGCATGATCTGGCCATTGCGCCAACCCTTTGTTATAATTAAGCCCTAGATACTATATTAAAGCCCAATTAGCAAATGAGAAGAGTTTGGTAAATAATTTTCCATTGAAGTAGGGATTTCGGTTTAAGCATGAACAAGTTGAGTCTAGCATCTCAGATAAAGAGATGCATCAATGAGGCTGGCCGAATTGGAATACAGGGATACAACTCAGAATATGATCAGATCCTTGGTTTCAAAGTTGAACAAGAAATAAAATCACAGGCCCCAAAAAATTGGATCATCCGCACCTTTAATTGCTGACCCAATACCAATTGATCTTAATTTATATAAATCAAGAACCTATCAACAAAATAGGTAGTAAAATATTTGCAATTTTTCAAAATCATGATTTTAGCAATTTAAACTTATTATCATTATAACAAGGAAAAAAAGATTGTGTCCCTGATCAGGCACAGTGAGTTCTCCAACGGTCCACGTGGAGCTCCACGTGGCACCCAAACTTTATTTAGTTCAATTACGGCTGCAATGAGTTTTTGAATTATTTTTTTCCAAATAAATTAAGAAAACAACTTTGCTTAATGTGGCACAAAAACAATATTTTGGGTGCCACATAAAGGTCCACGGGGGCCGATGAGGAACATTCACCGGGCCGTGGTGGGGCACTTTAACGTTGCTCAAAAGGAAAAGACTGCACATCCCAATGGAGCACGGTGAGAATTCCCCCAACGGTCTATACAACACCCAAAATACTATTTTGATGCCACGTGAAGTTCAAGTGCATTGTTTAGATTAATTTAAAAATAAATAAATTTCTTTAAAGACAACAATTAAACATTGACGGATTTCAATTATTCAAATTTTAAGGCTAAAAAATAAAATGATAGAGATGACTTTTAAAATATATTTTTTCAGGATGATCTAAACAAGAACCTTGTTGCTCGTGATACCAAAACGATATTTTCAGTGCCACGTGGCCTGATAAGGCACGCTCACCAAGCCTCGTTAGGGGCAACTTACCGGTCCTTAGAAATTAAAAAGGAAAATTATAAATGGTGTATAATTTTTGATAGACAATATTACAGACAATTTATGTGAACCATGGTGATTGGCTATAGTGCTTGGGCCACACTATGTGTTCAGCCAGTCACATCGCCGCACATAAGTTGTCGTAGCATTTCTAACATAAATTGTCCACTGTATAACGGTGTTCAATTGAAAATCATAAACTTCAATGGATAATTCCTGAATGGGCCCTTATACGCTTTGACCCTAGTGACTTAATGCATGCCACAAGCAGGTAGTAGTAGCACACCTAACATCCCTAATTAGGAGACTCAAAATTATATATATATATATATATATATATATTGGAAAAGGTGTCCGTCCTCTTTTATGGGAGGACGGTTACTGTCCTCCAAGCTTCCACGTGGAGCTCCATGTGACACCCAAAATATTATTTCGATGTCACATAGAGTTTGGGTGCATTACTTAGATCATCTATGGAAAAAAAAAATTGAAAACTCATCTCCACCGTGTGTTTTTTAAATCGTGAAATATTAACCAATGAAACCTGCCAAACTTTAATTTGTGAGTTAAAAATTTTTATTTTGAATTTTTTTTTTTTAATATTGATCTAAATCGTCCACCTATGCTCCACGTGGCACCTAAGTAGTGTTTTGGGTACCACGTGGAGCTCCATGCGTATCTTTGAGGACGGTCACCGTCCTCCATTGGAGGACCTAACCAGCTCCCACACACACACACACACACACACACACACACACACACATATATATATATATATATATGGAAAAGAGATCCGTCCTCCATAGGAGTCATTAATTACCTGCACACAAAAGTGCCCTTAAACATGATTTAAAAGTAAGACTTGCTATTTTGGAGATGGAGCTAAATTTGCACACTGATTTGTGCCATGGTACATGATCAAAATAAGGATTTTGTTATTTTTGGAATTTGTATCACATAGAACACCATCTAAGCCGTCCGTCTAATTTGAAGACCATAACGTAAAGATCTCTGAGGCAAAAAATTAGTATGAAACATTATCTCTATCATCTGATTTGTCAGAGTCAAACATTGAATCAGATCTTGACCTTTGACAGTATTAAATCAGATCATAAAGATCGTGTTTCATGCCACTTTTTCGCCTGAAAGATTTTTATGTCATGGTCTTCAAATCATATGACTTAGATGATGTTTCACATGACACAAATATCAAAAGGAACAAAGTCTTTCTTTTTAACAATGTGCCGTAGCTCAAATCTCATGTGCAAGTTTTAGCGTCCTTTCGAGATCTGTGCCATACGAAAATGACATCTAAGTCGTTTGATTTAAAAGTTATGATCTAAAGATCTTAGGTGAAAAATGTTGGCACCAATCATGATCTTTCTCATATGATTTAATGTAGTGAAAGGCAATTATCTCATTCAACAATGTTGACTCCGTTGATTCATATGATAGAGATCCATTTTTTTGCCCTTCTTTTGTGCTATAGATCATTAAATCAGAGAACTCGGGTAGTGTTTTCACATAGCACAGGTCCACAAAACAGTAAGTCTTTCTTTTAAACTATGTGCAAGGGCTAACTTCTCCTATTAAAGTAATGACTCCGTTCTATAAAAGAAGGGTACCTCTATTCTCGCCAACATCTGAAACGCCTTGAAATCAATTGACTGGGTCAAATCGGATAATGAAGATAGTTTTTTGCCCCGATTTTGCACACAATAGATCTTGTGACTATGATATTTCAATAAGACAGTCAAGTTTTTTATTACACATGCCACATATCCCAAAAAATGACCCTAAAGTCATGTTTGAATTGATGGGTGCCATATGATTTTAGGGCTACTTTTTAGGTATTCATGTCACGCAAAATAAACAGCTGACCATCTAATGGTACCCTTATAGTCTGATCAAGGTCCGTTGTGTGGAAAATTACAGTGAAAAAGATCTCTATCGTCTGATCTGAAGCAATCAATGGGTTTCTACAAAATTCCAACATTGGCACTTTCAGTAAACTTGTTGGTGCGAATAGAGGTACCCATAAAAGAATTAAGTGAGATTAATGGTTTCACACTAAAATTATGAGAATACTTTTATTATTTTTAATTAGTACAGAAGATGTAAACGATCATCAGCCACCCATGTGGACTCCATTGTGTAGGTAAAACACAGCCCAAAACTTCCAACGTTGGATGATCCTGACCATATGATCAAAGCCCTGCTAAAAGCACAAACTAGGAATGGTCCATGAGTACCACATGTGGACAATGTAGATGATCTAAGCACTTGATACCCACTAGAAAAGGTTCCGTCATAAATAAACACGGCCTTTGATATATCTAAGGGGCAAGTGTTTTCGATAAGTGATTGGATTATAGTAAATGCATATGGGTTTACTCTAATCAAGCCTCCTTTTGGTCTGCCAATGGAGCACTAAGAAAGCATATGGATGTATCGTTCATGAGACGACATCTTATTTAATGGTTACGATTGTCTTATGTGCAAAAAGGGTTACATGACATGACAATTGTATAAAAATTAATAGATGAATTTCTTCACAAATTACAATACACCAAGGATCAAAATATCGGTTTCGCTCCCATTCGAAATCAAAATTTTCACCGAAATTTTAGAATTTCGGTCGAAATCTTGTGGGCTAGGCTGAAATTTCGGTGCCCAACTTTATAAAAAATAAAATTCAAAATTATCAACTTTCAAATTATCGGTCGATAATTTGAAATTATTAACCGATAATCTGCTAATCATTAAATTATCGACCAATAATTTAAAGACTGTAATTTTTGATTGAAATTTTCGGGCTTCCATTTTGGTGGGGTTCAAAACCAATGCGATTCGGCCGAAATTTTGATCCTGCAATACACTCTTGGCCTCTTTCCCTTAGAATCGAAAGCTGATGTCCGCCATATTTTGATCTAGTGTCGAGTTTAGTGTTGAGTTTAGGGTACCTTTATTTGCAATTCGATTTATTTGAAACAGATGATGGACATTGTTTTGAAATTATGGGCTTATCATTAGACTGTCAAATTTTGATTCTACATGACATGCATCTCAAAAAGTGAATACAATACCATATTTTGATGGTACACATGCAGTTATGTTCATTTTTTGGGATGTGTGTCATTTAGAATCAACATTTGATCATCTAATATAGGGCGAAGACCTCAAGATCTATTGTACAGAAGAATAGGACAAAAAAGATCTTAATCTTCTGCTCAACATAGTCAACGATCTAGTACAAACACGATTTGAGAAGGTAGAATCTCGGTTTGCAAATAAAGATAAAGGAAAACTAGCTAACTTCTGCTGCAAGGCACGCGAACATATTAAAAGGGCTGTTATTAAAAATTAAATCACATCTCATCCTTGAAACTAGATCACGCTACAAACCCCAAGGCAAGTTGAGAAAGGAGGAATTTCCTGTAATACCCATGAGTGACCCCTAGAAGGAGTCAACTACCTATACCTTAGTGACCAAAAGTCGGGGTTCCGAAATAAATCGGCTTGGAAAAAAATTGAAAGAATTTTGCAAAATTTGTCAAAATCGGGAAAGAATTTGTCAAAATTCAGAAAAATAATACAAATATATTAAATGTAAATTATAATAATTTAAAAAATGAAAAAAAAATAGGAAATTTTTTGAAAAAATTCGAGAAATTTGTGAATAATTCTTGAAAATTTTCATCTTTTGAAAAGTCACGAAGAATGATAATTTTATTCATTTAAAAAAAAAATTACAAATCATTCGCAGTATCTTTCATTCAATCCGAGAATTTTGTAACTATGCCCTATACCAGCTCTGAGTGCAATAAATGGAGCCTGCCATAGAGCAGCCCTCTCCAAATTGAATGCATGAGAGTGCTGCGAGTGCGACATCGAGCTTTGACAGCAGGCTGTCTACAAGGTTGGAAGCATATATTAATCAGTCCTAATTGCTCCCACTGAAGGACCAAGGCACCAAGCATACTGTGACGGGGGCACACGGCGTGGCCATCCGGGGCAGCCGTAGGGCCACTTTTCCTCTCCAAGTGTTGAGTATGATTGGTGCGTCAAGGCCATGAGGGCGGCACCGTATGTACTGGGCTGAGCCACGATGGCGTCGAGGCATGTTGGGGTGGAGGGTGAAGACACGGTCGCGACATGGACGCGACTGACTCAAGTTGGCCTAGCGATGCGGGAGGGCGTTGCGGTATGCCAAACCAATACGTTTGAGGTCCTCCTGCCATTTAGGCACTGTTGATGTTTAAACCATATATAGGGGGACATGAGTTGGGGTCCCCCGACCCTACACGTGCACTAGCCTCGTGGGCTTATGTGCGTGCATCCGGGCCACGCTTAGGGCGTGGTCGTCCTAGCTACGTCGTGTACTAGGGCCATCGCGTTGGTGGTTCCCAACCACCTTCGAGGTGCGGGTTCTAGCCCAAGGGGGGCTTGATGTATGCTCGTCGCTGCCTATCGCTATATCACTCGTTGTTGCATGTTGCCTTACGTTCATCGTTGCCTGTTGCCTTGACGGTCGTCGTTGTCGGCTCTAACCTGCTGCGTTGCTTCGCAGGGCGAAGTCCGAACGTAGAGGTTGAGGTGAAGCTTGAGTAGGACAAGCCTTCCACCCTTCGTAGCATCTGGGAATCCGCATCGTGTGCCGCATTTGAGAGAAATAGGCTGACTTAGCGCAGCAGGCGTTGAGTGCCGCACGGGCTGACACTGCTAGAAGAGTGACCCCATGACAATACGCTCTATATGGCTCTCAAAATATGGGTTGGTTGCTACATGGAGGAAGAAGGCATTATCTCAATCATCATTAAAAAAAAGAGAAAAAAGAAATAGGTTTTTACTGTGTAATTTTCATTATAAAAAATAGGTACCTTTACTTACAATCCAAGACTCTTTCTTCTCAAATTTGGTTTTATATGCTTAAATTATGGACTACTTTGAATGGACTTTTTTTTAATCCCAATATTTGACAAAATAGATCTTTAGATCATAGGCCTACCATCAAATGGTGAAATTTTGATTCCGTGTGGCACACAACCCAAAAAATGAACATGGTCATGGACATACATCAAATGCTCGGATCAATTTTCAAGACGTGTGCCACAAATCAAAATTTGACTGTTTGATCATTATTCCATGAACTCAAGATCTATTTTGTCGAAAATTTTAATGAAGAAATGATCTCCATTGTCCGATTTAAAATTGTCAACAGTTTATGTACGTTTAACTCCAACTGAGAAGGAAGCATCTTACTAGACCCCCACAACCTCAAAACTTACTTATGGAAATAAATAAAGGGCTTTTATCCAAATGGCGCCATGCACCTTATTTTATCACCGAAAACACATACGCCTCTTTTTTTACAATTATAGCGCCCATAGTACATTTCTCTTATGTTTTTACCCTTCTAATATCTCTTCCCATTTATGTCATAAAACTATCTCCATCAACTCAAGGTCTCAGAGTGGTGGGCAACGAGTACTCCAAAGCATCCAACGAATCCCAGGGCCTCTTATATGAGCTCTGAACCTTCGTGTCTCCCGGAGAATCCTGACCGTCTGATATGGACGATTTGATCGAGCAATCGTTGTTCTGCCCGATTGAAGAACTACACGAAGATTATGATGCTTCTTTTTTTTTTTTTTTCCTGGAATTCCTCGAATCTTCGGAGATATTCCGGTTAGATTCATACCGGATTCGGGTCGTTTGATGATCGAAACACACGATATCCCATTGACGAATCTTGACCGTTCGATTCTATCGCTACTACTATAAAAAACAATTGGCATCATCTGATCAGTCTCGGCGTTTATTTCAACTCCGGCAAACTCCGAGACCCCATAGTCTCCGACTCTCCGAAGAAGAATAGATCATTTAATGTTGTGAAAGAGGGAGGAGGGATGAGACGACTGGCGAAGAATCATAGAAAATGGTTATTTGTTAATTTCAAAATAGCATAGAAATGGGCCACGCGTTAATGCGGCCAGTTTTGTAGCTGCACGACCACTCTTTTTTAATAATAATAAAAAAAGTCACCGAAATGGTGATAAAAATATTTTTGGGGCGCCTTTAAGTATTTTTCTCATAAATAAATGGGTAGTTCTAAATGCACCCACGCGTTCTCTGAAAGCACCTACGTCGGAGACCCCTTAAAACCCATTGATTGGGTCGTATCAGACGACGGAGACCGTGTTTCACCCCGATCTTTCACATAATGGACCTTGAGACCATGTCGCACCTATCAGTTGGTAAGTTTTTTATTACACGTCATAGATCCCCAAAATATGACACTAAAATCACGTTTGAGCGTGATGTGTGACGTTGCCCACAAGGTGCATTTTTTTGGAGATATGTGACATGTGGAATAAAAACCGGACCATCTGATAAGTGTTATATGGTCTCAAGATTCATTGTGTGGAAGACGATTTCTATTATTTGATTCAACCCAATTAACGATTTTTATGAAGTTACATTTGTGGGCGCTTTCAGAGAATGCGTGACTGCGAACATAGCTACCCTAAACAAATTGGGTTGAAATTAAAAGGTACCCTAAACCCCCCTTGAAATAGCATATTTTTTACACGGTAGAGATCAATTTAAACTTTCATCTCTTGATATCTATGCAATGACCCCTTACTCTCGTAGGCACTCAATTATACTTAGAATGTCAGATGTCATTGTTATCTGAGCTCACAGTCCATCATATTTGTATTATTAGTTTCATTCATATTTAAAATCAAAAGGCATTCAATTTTCTAGTGGAGGTGGACAAACATTTTAAATTGGATATGGGTAAACAAGTAATACTTTAGCATTGAAAGATTGCCGGTGAAATGTAAACAAAACCACAGAGCACTAGGTTTTTTTTCTTCTTTGTTAGAGGCGATGAGGCGTGCCACTGCACTTTTCTAGGCTTGTCTTACATGCTTAAAGCAAAAAATTTGCTTTCCCTCACAAAAGTATAAGCATAGCATGTCAAAATCGGCCACTAAGATAATGGCGTCATTCATTATGTTGGTGTTTAGGTCTAATCGCCATCTAATTCACCTACAACAAAGGGCTATTTGTCAACGGTCTCGGCCCGGGCTTTTAAGCGGCCTGATTATTTTCATTCCCAAAAATTGGGCCGGGTATAACTTGAGTGATTTTGGGCTCAGATTTATTACATAGGCCCAATTAGATCCAAATTGGGGTTGGGTTAGACTAGATTTGGGCTAGAACAATAATTTCTCTTAATATAAGGCTTGGCCAGTGTAACAACCCAGATTTTTAGATTTTTAGATTTTATCTTAACGGTGTTAGATGATGTACCACACTATGTACTGTGCTAACGCTCCACATCATAATCGAAACCCACCTTTTAAAATAGAAAATTTCTAATTTTTCCCATATCAAAATTATACTCATTGCGAAGTGCTTATCGATACGATTCCAACGATATATAATTTGACGACTTCTAACAAGAATATAAAAAGTTATGTCCATTTTAAGTGATCAAGCAAGTCAAAGGGTATAACTGTAATTTCGGGAGAGAAACACCAATTGCTTTGGTGATTATGCAAAGCACTGGAACGAAACCTTTTCTCAAGCTATCCAACGTATGAATTCTTATTCCGTGTAAAAATCTCCTATTCTATTAAATCTCCTACGAAAAGTGTTAATTATAGTTGACCTAAAATTTTATACCATTATAAATAAAACTTTAAAAGTTCCCTCCTCTCTATAATAAGAAATTATTCTCTCTCAAGACTTAGACGAGCCGATGCCTTGGGAATCGACATTTTCAACTCGAATCGCCGTTGATCTTCCGTTCACGCTTCAAGAGGTGGGTACCCATCAATCTATCTTGTTCTTCTCAGATCCCGTCGTGTAGGATGCGTTCGATCGCGCATCGACGAGTTTAAAAATCTTATTTCAACCCAAATATCTCATAAATTAATAGATCTATATATTTAATATATGTTTTCCCTTGAAAGTTGTATATTTTGTAAATTGGGTTTATATGTTATTTCTCTTTTCTTTTCAAAAATCTCTTTTGTTTGAGCCATTAATATTTTACCTTATATTAGTTCTGTATATTTAATATGTTTACTTCCTCTTTTGTTTGAGCCATTAATATTGCCCAAAGCCCGATTCTCATATCATATCTCATATCTTATCCTCTCGTATTAAAACTCGGGGTGATAGGATCACTGTATATGCCACAATGTACAAAGTTATACTGAATTCACACTCACCCGACTCGTAATGGGTCCCATTCCACCATGAGTTGTAAGGCATGTGAATACGGTGTATTCCTCGCTTCGATACCATCTCGGCGAATCACCACGCCCAAGCGTAGGCATGATCTCATACACTCTCGTACTCATGATCTAACATATTCTTAACTCGTATAAATTGATTAAGTTGCAAATACAAAAGTATCACACATACAGAACGATTTATACTTAGATTTTGATTATGCTTATATTTATATTTATTTACATACCACACAAATATAATTATAGAATAGAGTTATAAGTGTGATTTCGATAATCGTAAAAGTCAGAGTTCGATTTCATAAAGACATCGAAGTTCTAACACTTTATATTATCGAAGAGGTCGCGTTGAAGCGATAAAATTGATATATATATATAATAATTAGATAATTAAATTAAATAATATTTATACTTATTAATTTATGATTTATCATGACCATCGATCGAAAGACTTTACAATATAATATACACAGGAACTTTGGTCATGAGAATTAGAAAATAATATTAAATTCGAATAGCCTTGATTCATTCAAAATTGAACCCGACTTGTTGCTCTATTTTGACCTCTAAAATGTCAGATTCGTGAAATAGCTATTTCACACAAAGTTGTAAAGCTCGCTGTCTGGTTTCCAATGTCGTAAGAATCGCATTAATCCGAGGTCGGAGTAAAACGTTATGACCAAAATACCAGGACAGGTGCATCAATGGTCGCGAGCTCGGGTTCGTGGCCGCGAATTCGGGTTCGTAGCCGCAAGTTCGGACCCGAAACTTTAAGTTGGTGTAATCTATTATTTATTTAAATAAAATAAAAATATAATTTAATTTTTGGGCTTAATTAATTTTAAATAAATAATAATATAAACTTGTAACAATAATATATATTATTATGGTCTTAGTAGAAGGATAAATTTATACTTTATATATTTGGAAATAAATAATATCAATATGATATTATGCCAATTAAGTCAATCTATTAAATTTATAAGTATTAAAATTTAATTAATTTTACAGACATAAAAGAGGAAGTAAACATATTAAATATACAGACCTAATATAAGGTAAAATATTAATGGCTCAAACAAAAAAGATTTTTGAAAAGAAAAGAGAAATAACATATAAACCCAATTTACCAAATATACAACTTTCAAGGGAAAGCATATATTAAATATATAGATCTATTAATTTATGAGATATTTGGGTTTAAATAAGATTTTTAAACCTGTCGATGCGCGATCGAACGCATCCTATGCGATGGGATCTGAGAAGAACAAGATAGATTGATGGGTACCCACCTCTTGAAGCGTGAACGGAAGATCAACGGCGATTCGGGTTGAAAATGTCGATTCCCAAGGTATCGGCTCGTCTAAGTCTTGAGAGAGAATAATTTCTTATTATAGAGAGGAGAGAGCTTTTAAAGTTTTATTTATAATGATATAAAATTTTAGGTCAATTATAATTAACACTTTTCGTAGGAGATTTAATAGGATAGGATATTTTTAGACGGAATAAGAATTCATTAGTAACTTGGATAGCTTGAGAAAATGTTTCGTTCTAGTGCTTTGCATAATCACCAAAGCAATTGGTGTTTCTCTCCCGAAATTACAGTTATACCCTTTGACTTGCTTGATCACTTAAAATGGACATAACTTTTTATATTCTTGTCAGAAGTCGTCAAATTATATATCGTTGGAATCGTATCGACGAGCACTTCGCAATGAGTCTAATTTTGATATGGGAAAAATTAGAAATTTTCTATTTTAAAAGGTGGGTTTCGATTCTGATGTGGAGCGTTAGCACAGTACATAGTGTGGTGCATCATCTAACACCGTTAAAATAAAATCTAAAAATCCGGGTTGTTATAGCCAGGCTCGTGCTGGAATTTTCGTAACCCAATTTTTAACTCTACAATATAGGCTTGGACCCCAGCGTAGATACAAAGCCGGACCGATTCTGGCCGGAGTGATTTGGGGCTCCAGTTTATTATTGAAGCCCAAACCCAACTAAGCCGAGCCCATTGTCAACCCTTTATTAGGAGCTCGAAATAATTGTTTTTATTGATTTTTTTGTTCCTGCTCGGTATAGGCAGATTTTGGGGGCTAAGGCGAGTTCCTAAATGGGACCCTTCTTTCATATTAATATGTTAAAAAAAAATTGCTACAATATTATTTCCTTACAATTAAAACAGTCCTCATGGCTATTAGATTATAAATATTTCCATATTCGATTCTATTATTTATAATTTGAAAATGTAACTAACAAATTAACGAAAGTAAATCTTAGAGTTCACTCACGCTGAAACACATTGACTGCATGGATCAGACCATCGAAATTGTTTATCGTCCCAATCTTTCACAAGATAGATCTTGAGATCATGAGCGTATCATCAGACGGCCAGTTTTTTATTTTATGTGGTACACACCTAAAAAAAGTGACCTTAAAATCAATTTTAAGTATGCACGTCAAGGTCACGTCTCGGAAATGTGTGCCATGTGAAATAAATCACTGACCGTCTAATAGTGCGCCTATGATCTCAAGATCCATTGTGTGAAAGATTGGGAGGATAAACGAGCTCCATCGCCTGGTTAAATGCTGTCAATGTGTTTCAATATGGGTGAACTCTAAGATTCGGTGGGTGGATTCACCACAAAAAACAAGACTATTAGCGGTAGCTAAAAATTGCCGCTAATACCCTTGCCACTAATAGTCTTAATAGTGTTTTTATTAATAGCGGCAGTTTTTTGGAGCAAAAAACTGTTGCTAATAGTCTTATTTTTTGTAGCGATTTAAAGGTACTCTAAAGAAAAATGCAATATAAAAAGAGAAAAGCTAAATAGTAGAACGCACCCGATGGATCATGTAATCCAACTAATAACATTTTAACATTTTTTATTCCTTTAACTTCCATTGAATCTGTCACTGCCAATTTTTAGCACTTTAATAGTCTAAAAAAGTTTCAAAAATATGTTCATTGGATAAGTCTTGTCGAGTAAATCAAAGTTGATAGGTCATTTGCAAAAAATAGAACAGTAACGAGCCTGAAATTGCGTCCATATCCCATATCCCTTATATATATATATACAATATGGCATCCAAAACACTATTTGGGTGCGATCGCCAATATCTTAGATCAATTTCCCAAAAAAAGATATTTCAAAAACTTTCTTTTTAAGGCTTATGTCAAAGTTTGAGTAATTTTAATGATTTAAATTTCAAGGCTCAAAAAATACATAGTGGATATGAGTTTATGATTTTATTTTGCTAAATATGATCTAAGCAATACACCCGTGCTCTGTGTGAGATTAATTTGATGTCATGCTACCAATTAGAGGTTTTCCCCAATCTTGGTGGACGCTTGAGTGTCCTCCAATGGAAGACGAACACCTTTTCCATATTTATATATATAGGGGTACAACCAAGCCCAGCTGCGGCCGAGCATGGGTCAGCTCTAGCTCCCAAGCTCGGGTTCTACCTTATACGAGCCAAGCTGGAACTTGGTTCTAAGCCCTTCGAGCTTAAAAACTCTAAGCTCTAGCTCAACTCTATTAAGCTCGAGTTGCGCCGAACTGAGCTTCGAGTTAAATAATCTTTGTTATAAATGTTTTTCCTAATGTTATTTTAAACAATATTTTCTTTTTTTAATAGATGAAAGATTTAATAAAATTTATAAATGAAAGCTCTAGTATCTTTTAATCCCTTAGTCCTTTTGGATTTAACAGATTGATTAGAGAAAAATGTGTTTAAATTTTAAAAAGTAAAAAAGTATTTAAATTTAATGTGCTAAATATTGATTAAAAACATAGGTGTTGGTTGTAGCCTCGCAAGTATTGATTGATTAGCCAATTGTCATGCTAGTGGTTGTTCATTAAGACTACGAGAAAAAAACTTTAATTGTTGCACACATAGAGATAGAGAGAAGGAGAAAGAAAGCACAGACTCCAATAGAGGATCAAAAGGATTATATGTTGATTACATATCTATCCATTATAAAGTAACCATCAGATGTATCTTATTATAAGGAGAAAAAATAATTAAAAAAAATAAATTATATATAATATATTTTATCATATAAAAGTGTTATATACTATTAATGAAGCCGAGTCGGGCCGAGCCGAGCTCAACTAGCTTAGCTCTAGCTTGACTCTACTTCAACTAAGCTTTACATAAAAAACTCTGCTCTTGCTCTTGAGCTAAGCTTAAGAGAGCAAAAGCTCTCATTTTCAGGCCGAGCTCTCGAGCGAGCTTGGATCTGTTGCAACCCTATATATAAGGGTACCTCTAAATGCGCTCACATTCCAGACCCCTTAAAAGGCATTGAATCTTTCGAAACATTTGAGCATGTGCCATATGATTCAAAGACATTTTTTAGGAATTTGTGTCACATGAAGTAAAAAATTGACAGTATGATAGGTGCGCCATGATTTGAAGATCTATTTTGTGAAAGATAGTTATAAAAAGTGATCTGGAGCATCTCATTCAAAGGAATTAATGGTTTTCAAAGGGTTTGAGATGTGGGCGCTTAAAATATGTAAATATGGGACTTGAGAAGAGTTGAACCAACAACCATTTAAATATGGGACCTGAGAAGAGTTGAACCAACAACCTATTGGGTAAAAAATAAAACAACACTAATCACTTAACCAACTAAACAATTAGATTAATATAATAACTTTATACATTAAAAGTTATATTAAACAACTAGATGGAAAAGACTTTCAAAATTTAGGAGCCCGAGGCGGCTGCCTCTTAAGCCTTGGCCCTGGAAATGGGTAACTCTAGGACTGTCAATGGGTTTGGTCGAGCCAACCGGATCCTTTGAGCCCTTGATTTGAGTCAACCTGACCTTCAGGCGCACCTAACCTGGCGTGACAGAGCAGACTTGTATTCGCGATCTGACCGGAGAACCGGGCTGGGACGGGCCAACCTGGTCAAATCCTTTACATAAGATTTTCCTTTTTCCCTACATAGATTGCCAATGTGTCGGATCAGGCCCATCACATGCCAACCAAGCTCTTTAACAGTGCTACATTGATCAGTTTGGGCCTGATGGCTCAAGGCTTGGCTTGGTATCTAAGTCCTATGAGTTCGTTCATAAATAATAGGTCGCCCAGAGACCTAGGTTCTAGATCAAATTTAGTTATGTGCAACTAGGGGTGTAGATTCGGTTAACCAAATCAAACATAAACCAAAAATTTCAATTTTTGGTTCGAATCAACATGATCCGAAAGATATCAGTTCGTTTTGATTCGGGTTAAATTTCGAAAACTAAAAACCAAAACTGAATCGAAATAAATTTGTTTGGTTTCAATTCGGTTAACTTTCAAAAACTCGAAACCATAACTTAACCAAAACAAAAAAAAATTGGCTTCGTTTGGTTCAGTTCTAGTTTCAATTTTTTTGGTTTTTTATTCATTTTTTTTTTCTTCTTAAAAAAAAATAAAAAAAATAAAAAATTTTGGGTCGGTTTTCCAGTTTAGAGTTCCAGTGTTGGCTCGGTTTTGGCACATTTCAACGGATCGATTTTTTAGTTGATTTTGGTTTTCGATTTAAAACTTTCATCCCTATGGCCATGGTTAGATATCTAGCACATGGTTCAAACTTTTGGCCGATAATTCAAATTATCAACCGATATTTATCAGTTTCGGTCCACACCAAAATAAAAACAAGGTCTGAAATTTCGTTCACATTATGTATGGCGATGAAATTTTAGGCCAAAATTTAAAATTTTGGGCAAATTTTTGGTTTCAGTCATGCCCAAAACTGAAAACGAAATGGATAGTTTGATCCTTGATCTAGCATCACGTAATGAATGGGCTGACTCAAGCCTGATTTATTTTTATTTTTTTTATAACTTATTGTAATCCTAAGCTCACTCTTGGACTAATCCCTGATTTTAGCCAAAAATTCTCAACTATTTCTTTTTGGGCGGTCCCGGTGTACCCAATCCATGAACACCTAGATGTGGCACCAACACCTTTTTGTTGGTGGTCGGATAATGATTTTTCGTGAGCAGTGTTACTATCACACTAATCGATAGAGTAAAAAGCTCAAAAGAAGGAAATGCTATTGACATCTTTGAAGAAAATAACTAAAAAAAAAGGAAATACTATTGACTTCTTCGAATCAGATTATGGCGATCTTTTTTGGTCCCAATCTCTCACACAACAGATTTTGAGATTATTAGACTACCAACAAACGGTCACATGTTGAAAAAGAAAGAGATACACATAAGAATTAGAAGAAGATAGAAAGATAGAAAAATAGAATAGATAAATTTCCATAAACGATTACATTGTTTACCGTCCATATAATTCTCTAATAAGAAAGTGTATGAATAAAATTACAAATATAACCGTCAGCGATTATCTAGAAGTGAGAATGAACATGAGTAAGTGGATAATTATCTAGAAGTGGGAATGATACGGTGTTGAGCGTTATTATCTAATATTCCCCCTCAAGTTGGAATGTGAATGCTGAAAACACCCAACTTTGAAGATAAATATAATCTTAAAGATTCGCGATGATATTGTTGAAACTCGATCTTGCTTGCTGGTAGTTACCGCTTGTCTATGAAGTCCATCAGTATCGCATCCCGCTCATCTTGGAGTCTGTCGGATCCGGTGACACACTAGATCAGGTCTGTCATGATCTCTCCTAACAACAATTGAAGACGAATCATATGACAAGTCTCTTCACGAGTGTTCATAGAAAGGATAAATTCTAAAAATTATTTTTTTAAAAAAAGAATGAATCAAAAAAGACGTGAGCCATTAAGAGCTTGATACAAGAAATAAAGAGATAAGAAGACGACAAAGTAGAAAAAGTAAACTTTATTATATTTTCCTTGATGAATAAAAAAGAGTTAAGAGTTCTCTTTTTATAATACAATAAATAGTGGCAATGTGGGCTAATATATTCATGGATAAGGAGATAGTTATGTATAAGTGAGAATGATATGGTATTGAGCGTTATTATCTAATAGTTAATGCCAAGTGCCACACATCCCAAAACGTGGATGACCGCATCATACCATAAAAAATAATTTATTTTCATATTTTGAAATATATGTCACATAAAATTAATATGTGAATGTCTAATGGTAAACTCATGGTCTATTATGTAAAAGATTGGAATAAAAAAATCTACATCAATTGATTCTCATAAAAAAAGAAAAGATGTGGCCTTTTTTTCTTTTGTGTCATCTTATGTTGGGTGAAATGAATCCAAGATGTGAAGAATTGGCAAGTCATTATCGTCAAATAAGCACTGATGAAGTTGACTCTAGAAACGCTGCGGTCCAAGTATTCATCATAGCGTGTGCCATTTGGATTGGTTTCGGATTCCCACATCATTGTCATGTAAATGGTGACAAATCCAGAACTCTGAACCAAGTTTTTTCATCTCACCACCACCGAAAACCCAATGAAGTGTCGTTTTAAGCCACAGTGATCAAAAAGTGCCATGCCTCATGGCCACGTAAGAAATATTTCTTAAGAAAGCCAATGACTCATAAGACCTAATTAAAGGTGATCAATCTAATGAACTCTCATAAGACCTAATTAAAGGTGATCAATCTAATGAACTTTTATCATTAATAAATGATTGACAACTTTATTTGCAGCCACCAAATCTTTGAGGGTATCAATGTCGAAATATATTGACTGTTTTGAGTCAAACAATGGAGATTGTTTTAGACCCTAATCTTTCACTTAATGGATCTTGAAATCATGGGTGTACCATCAAACGGTCAGTTTTAGTTTCATGTGACATACATTCCAAGAATTGACTTGAAAATCATGTTTGGCAGTAATGTGTGTCATGCGTTTTTCTGATCACTTTTTTGGGATGTGTATTATGTGAAATCAAAAAAATGATAGTTGATGGCCCGCTCATGATTTTAAGATCCATTGTGATGGGACGAAAATTGATCTCTATCATCTTATTCATAGCAATCAATGAATTTTAGCATAGCTGCCCTCAAAGATTCGATGAGTTCAAATAAAGATACCCATAAAGGAGTTAATTATGTTATTGTTAGTGTTAGCAATCAGCAGCCATAAAATACATTAAAAAATGAAGGATGTGGAGCGTATGGCCAAGAAAACCTGCGTGCTGGAGTGGCTAGCAAAGGGCCCAAAAAGGGTACTTCACAGCGTGGCCAATGGCTTTTCTAGTGCAAAAGGGAACCATAGTGGAATTATAGGTCACTTTTGTAGGTAAGGGTGATGTGGAGAGCCACCACCCAATAACACCCACCTACTAGACCATGGCTCCCTTAACTTTGTGCCATATATTATTAAAGAATAAAGAGTCTTAATTGAAGAGATAAATGAAAACGTTTGCCTATAGATTGTGTGTGATAAAAACAAATAGTGTTTGGTACTTTTGCTGATCGACACGTCGCCTAGTACGGTACACTACCAATACCGAAGGGAATCGTTTTAATATTTTAGAAATGGTGTTTGGTACTTAGCGCAACGACACGTCAATATGAGATTGACTCTGCTCATTGTTTTCTTAAGATAACACTTTTCACCAATTAATTGAGGGCAGTATTTGAACTCAAATCAGCCCCCAAGAAACATTAATTTCTACCCTCCAATCTTAGTATGTCAAATTGACGTGAGATGGACAACTGTCTATATTAAAGTGTCCAAATCAAATGATTCAAATCGCATATATGTGTTCTCGGTTGAGCAATATTTATATGATGATTCGTCAATTCAAAGCCTTGGATTGGTAAAAAATGCTCTCTAATATTAACCCTAAACTGTAAGGTCTTGTTTGATATAACTTATGAAAATGATTTTTTTATTTTTATTTTATATGGGTTTATAAATAAAATAACTCATGAAAAGTTTTATTTTTAAAATTTTACAGTGGTTTGATTTTTTTTTTTTTTTCAAGTTGTTTGGCTACATTATGCAAAATTATTTTCCTAAGGCACCATTCTTCACATCATGTGAATATGTAACCTCATCCCATCTGATCGGGCCAAAATGCATTAATCGCTTTGAATTAGAACATTTTTTTTTGTCCCAAGTTTTTACAAGATGGATTTTGAGATCATGGTCATACACTCAGATAATTAGTTTTTTATTTCGCGTGGTACATATCCCAAACAATAACTCTAAACTCGTGAGTCATACATCAAGCTCAAATACAAATCACGGGTCATTTTTTGGAATGGGTGCCACATGAGGTTGCATCTAAACCGTTTGATATAAAGGTCATGGTCTACAGATCTACGACGCAAAAGAGTGGTGCAAAACTCAATCTCTATCATATAATTCAATAGAATCAACTGTTGAATCAGATAATGGCTTTGGAGAGCATTGAATCATATGATAAAGATTATGCTTGGTGCCAATCTTTTCGCTTATGATCTTTAGATCATGGCCTTCAAATTAAGTGGCTTAGATGGTTGGGTTACATTTATTGGCGTCCTTGTTTCTGGGTACCTCTGTTCGCGTCCATGCGTTCTCTAAAAGCGCCCACGTCCCAGACCCATAGAAGTACCTACCCTATTATTTAACGCCATGAAAACAGGCCAACATAAATCTTACCATTAAAGTTATTGACAACCTTGAATAAGACGATGGAGATCATTTTTTGTTCTCATCGTATAACATGATCAGTCACTTTTGGGGATGTGTGTCATGTGAAATCACACTTGACCGTCTGATAGGTGGCCATGATTTCAAGCTCTATTGTCTGGAAGATTGGGATAAAAAATGATCTCCATCATTTGATTCAATGCAGTTAATGCCTTCAAGGGTGGAAACTTATTCAGTTGGCGTAGTCTGTGCAACCGTCGAATCTAACCACTGAAAGATGTAAGTTTGTGTTTAGGTACCTCTGTTTGCGCCCATGCATTCTCTGAAACCGCCCTTGTCCCAGACCCCTTGAAAATCATTGATTTCTTCTAATTAGATGATGGAGATTGTGTTTCACCCTTGATCTTCCACACAATAGATCTTGAGATCATGGTGCACTGATCTGATGGCCAGTTTTTTATTCCAAGGGTCACAGATCCCCCCAAAATGGCCCTAAAATCACATTTGGGCGTGATTTGTCCCATATGATTCAAGGCCCATATTTTGGGGATATGTGACACATGGAATAAAAAATCGACCATCTGATAAGTTTATCATGATCGTAAGATTTATTATATTGAAGTTTAAGGTGAAATACGATCTCCATCATCTGATTAGAAGGAATCAATGGTTTATAAGGGGTATGGGATGTGGGCACAAACGAAGGTAGCCTTCGTTTTTCCCGCAACATGGGCTAAAACTGGTTTCAGCAGATTTTTAGCTGAAAATATTTTATGAGTTATTTTGTCCTATTTCCTGGATAAGTGGGACCCACTGAGTTTCCCAAACGGCTGAAAAATCGCTTTTCGTAAAAATGTCCAAATTTCCATGAGTTTTTTAAAAAAAATCGGGTTGCCAAACAAGCCTAATCCCCGTCTTCAACAGGTACCCTTTCAACTATCCCAGTTTTATGTCATGGATAGCTCTCTGTGCCTATCCGATGCTTAGGGGCACTACATCTGAAAGGCATTGAATGCTCCAAATCAGACAATGGAGATCATTTTTCATCCAAAATTTTCAATGAATGGATCTTGAGACCATGGGCATACCATCAAACGGTCAAATTTTGCTCCCATCTGGCATAGATCCCCCAAAATGCCCTAAAATCACATTTGAGCATGATGTGTGCCCACGTTAATTCCTTGTCTCTTTGTTAGTTTTTAAAACTCACAGTTAGATGGTACGCCCAGAGTCTCATGATCAACTGCATGAAAATTGGGGTGAAAGTCATTCTCATTGTCTGATTCTAAGTAACCAATGATTTTCAGATGTAACTGCCTTCAATAATTAGGTACGCAAGAATAGAACAACCCTTTCCCATATACTCATATGTGACAAACATTTATGACCAATCAAAGTCATCCAATTGCATAACACCCTCCCACCTCATGCTTTAAAAAAATACATCACCAAAAGATCTCGGCTATCTAATTAATCAGAGCACATCAATGTGGACCGCATGGAAAAATGAACTATGGTCTACATTAAAGTGCCCAGATCCAATGATTTGAATCTTCTAATGCTAAGAGTTTTCTGTCTCAGATCACGGTTGATACGTATTCTTTAAAGCAATTTTTTGCCATATTAGGGTTTGCTAGATCTTCTGATTAAAAGGCTTCTCTAGATGGAAACCGACAAGGTAGGTGGCCAGAGAAGTGGAAGGGGGGCAGGCAATGAGCTAGAGTTGACCGTTGATGATCAAGAAGGATGAAGAGGGCACGCGATGTCCCTTTGTTTACGACATTTAGACGCCGTTATGAGCGGCAAAAGAATAGTTGCTTTCATGCATTATTCTTTGCACCCTTCGTGGTTCCTTGGTTTTTTCTTAAACAGTGAGACAAGCCCTCTCACTCCTCACACACTCTCTCTCTCTCCCCTTAAAAATAAAGTACCCTTTAAAGGGTATTTGGGAAGATGTCTCACGTGAGTTTAAGAATTGGTAAGATCCATGGATCAAAATATTGGAAAATCGGTATGCATCGTCTGAATAAAAAATTGGACGATACATTGAATGTATCGTCCGATATCAACTATATAAAAAGGCAATACGGTACATTTAATGTACCGTATCGGTATCGGACGATATTTTGATCCATGGTAAGATCCCTTACCAAGTTTGGGATTTCACAAGATCCCTTACCCAATTGATTTAACTATCCCACCTGCACCAAAGAGGCATTAGTTGATAACCTCCCTCCATTGTGAGGGAGGAGGTCATGGGTTCGATACTTGTACTTTACGATGTTTCCTACCTTTGTCTTTACAACGTGTGGGTTGGGTTATATTAGTTAACTCTTACCACAGTAGTTGGTGCTCTCTCATACTGCTCCCCAATTTTCATATGTGTATGTGTGCCTGTTCCTCAAAGCTGTCTAGGCCTATAAAAAAAAAATAAAACTATCCCAAATGCAGTCAAACGATCTTCATACCCATGTCTTTCCAAGAATGATTTACAGCTAACCCCGCTAAAATCGTTTTAGTTTTCTTGGGAGAGAAAATGACGAAAAAGGCCATAGAGATAATGAAAGTAAAAATTATTTTTTATCATTACATTTATTACTCACGACGCTAGCATCCATTAACGTTCGGTTGCTCAGAAATCGCGTGGCAAACTCTTTTCTTCATATCAATTATTAAACTACATCAAAAGTATCCGATCGGTGTCCAGGCGGTAACTAACAGACGATCTCTAACATATCGGTTACAAACCGGTAATTGACAGTTATAGTGCGGTAAGTTGGTAACTGATCGGTTACAAGACGGTACATGATCGGTTAACAAGCGGTTACTGATCGGTTTTCACACAGTAATTGATCGGTAAGTGCGAGATAAACAACCGATTATATGTGAAATGATATATAGAATAATTAAAAATATTAAAAAATAAAATAAAATCATGACATAAAATTTAATTCATACAAAAAATGATGAACAAGGCGTAAAGTAACACTAGAGAATACTGATTTGGTGGATGAAAATAAGGTTACCATTAGGTTAACCGATTATATGTGGTATAAGCGATTGGTAACCGCATGATAAAAAACAAAGATCGAATGGTAACTGCATAATACCCGATTGGTAACCATGGTATGACCGATCGGTAACCTCATGATAACCGATAGGTAACCGCGGTCTAACCGGTCGGTAATCACATTTTGCCCGATTGCACAATTTGTATTCCTTTTATGATTTGTAGCCATTTTAGTTATTATCTAATTTTTATTTCCATTTTGGTAAGCTTCGCTACTATTATACATCTGTCCCCTCTTTCGATGAAATCATTAATTTTGCTTTTTTTTTTTTCGCTTTTATCCACTGTTGGGAATATTTGCGGTACTGTAAGAATTGATCGAGCAGGAAATAAGAGACAAGGGTATTCTAGGGATTTAAATCACTTGGGTAAGGGTTCGTGCCGATACCTAAACTTAATTAGGTATGGCATCTTGCAAAAATTCCCTTTCCAAACGCAGCCACTTAAATTTAATTGAGTTTTTGGCTTTTTGTTACCAGTCAAGGGTGGGCTCCGCCAAATAGGCATTAGCCCAGTTGGTACACTCCCTCCATTGTGAGGGAGTAGGTCATGGGTTTAATACTCATCCTCTACGCTCAAGAGGTTGGATTACAGGCAAAACACACGGAATAAGAAAGAGTGAATCTAGACCAAGTGACTTATTTGTTTCTACGGATGCAAGTTTCGTTAATCGAACGGAATTGAAACCTAATTTTTTGATTTTCTGTTCGATTCAGCCTGAATTGAAGTCGAACTGGAAGAAATCGGTTTCAGTTACGATGCTTAAAAATATCGGAATAGAAACTGAAAAGGAACGATTTTTTTCTTCAGTTTTCATTCAGTTTTGGTTCATTTTTTGTTTTGAATTTTAATATTACTAGTAAAAAGGCACGTGCAAATGCACGTGGATATTAGGACCTTAAATGATCGAATTTTATTTTTAGACATCTATCGTGTGATTTGAACATAAAAAAATATAATATTTCAAGCGTTCGTTACTATGTTTTATGATTTAGTAAAGACAAAAAAAAAGTATTTATTATTATGTTTCTTATGTCTTTATTATTTATAATTTAAAATTTTAAAAAAAATTAATAAAAAATAAAAAAATATAACTTATATTGTCAACTATAGAACATAAAGAAAAAAAATAAAAACTAACAAATAAGTATAATCTAGAAATTTCAATTAAATCGAAAATGGGTATTTATTCCTTCTCGACTTTAACTTTCTTGACGATTTTATCGTCTTCATCATCCGTAGTCTCGTATTTAATATTTTGGGATATCTACGACATTGTGAGATAATTTTAATAAATTGTATCTTGCACTTTGACTTGAAAGAAATACTCATTTTCGAGATATTTGTTCATTTTTGAGATATTGACACCAAATTTGATTTTAAGGTCACTATTTTTGAGATCTGTGTCACGTCAAATCAATGCCTGACCATTTGATGATACACCCATTATCTCAAGATCAAGTGTGTGAAAAGTTGGAACAAAAACATTCTCCATCATTTAGTTTAAAATTGTCAATTGGTTTTAACATGGTGCGTTAATAGATTCGGTGGGCATAGTTAATTAAAGGTAAAATCACATTTTGATAAAATCACCTGTCATTCGTCTCGTTTAAATTTGATTTTAAGGTTACTTTGAAATTTGTGCACGTCAAATCAATATCTGACCGGTTGATAGGACGCCCATAATCTCAAGATCAAGTGTGTGAAAGATTGAAACGAAAAACACTGTTATCATCCATTTCAAAGCATTCAATGGGTTTTAACATGGGCGCTCTCAAAGATTCAGTTGGAATATTTAAAGATATGTTTGGAGGTGGGATCTTAATTGGCATGCCGAGTTGCTATGGTTTGATCAGGTCTAATTGAACTTTAAATGCGATTCAAACATATTTGAGAAGTGCACGTGCGTTGCACGTGGACACTGTGTAAAATGAAATATTTTGATCAAAGATGATTTTAATTATGAGTTAAAATTGACTGATCGTATAAAATTATAATAGTATATTATCAGTTAATCACTAAAAAACTAATAACAATAATTGTTAAATATTATATTGATTTGAGTATTTTGTAGAACTTTCTATAGATACATGTTTCTATTCTATCACGTTCGATTAATTCGATGATATACTAATCATATATGTTTAATAAAATTTTCTTAATTGTTAATTTCTACTTTAATTTTATAATAATTAATGTCACTAAGGCTTCAAATTTTCATATCCTACGTATTTATTAATTATTATTAAAAATATGAATAGTAATGTCCACCCATACATAGCGGTCCAAGTGTTGACTCAAAACTCAAACCTGACTTGAAAATCAGCGAATCAAATTGGTCCAAACAGACCCGAAAATCGATAATGAACTTATTCTGGACTCATTTCGATTTTTGGGGAGAAAAATTGAAAATTTATTAGGTAGTATGAGAAAACTGAGAAAGTAGCTTAAAATAATAAAATGGTGATTGCACCCCATTCAAATCCATCATTGTTTGGAATTAGGCAATGGAGATCATTTTTCACCATAATCTTTCGTAGAATAGTTCTTGAGATTATGATCATATCCTCGTATGGGTGTAAGTTTTGAACTGAAATTCGAACCCGCCCAAAAAATCAAACTAATTGAACCAACCCCAATCGATCCAAAAATCGGTTCAGACCGAATCTGATTTCGATTTTAGGTGGGAAAAGTTGAAAACCGATTAGGTAAGATAAGAAAATTTAATTAGGGGTACATTAATCATGGCTCAAAGGGTTTCAATATACCAATAAATTATTATTTGGGTAACTTAACACCCATGAAATCTTAGAGGGCATATATGCAAAAACCATCGACTCTTTGTATTAGTTGATGGAGATCGTTTTTCTGCCCAATCTTCCACATAAGGGAATTTGATATCAAAGCAAGTCAAATATTATATGACAAAATTGTTAATTCTCTTAACTTTGTAGGTTTCTTTAAAGGTGTTAGAAAAGATAACTTTTATGACAAAGTTGTTAATTTTCTTAACTTTGTAGGTTTCTTTGAAGGTGGTAGGAAAAGAAAGGCAAAATTGTTAATTATCTTAACTTTGTGGGTTCCTTTAAAGGTGATCGAACTGGTCCAAACAGACCCAAAAATCGATAATGAACCTATTCTGGACTCGTTTCGATTTTGGGGGGAAAAATTAAAAGTTTATCAGGTAATATGAGAAAACTGGGAAAGTAGCTTAAAATAATAAATTGGTGATTGCACCCCATTCAAATCCATGATTGTTTGAAATTAGGCAATGGAGATTATTTTTCACCCTAATCTTTCGTAGAATAGTTATTGAGATTATGATTTTATCCTCGTATGGGTGTAAGTTTTGAATCGAAATTCGAACCCGCCCAAAAAATCAAATTAATTGAATCAATCCCAATCAATCCAAAAATCGGTTCAGACCGAATTTGATTTCGATTTTAGGTGGGAAAAGTCGAAAACCAATTAGGTAAGATGAGAAAATTTGATTAGGCGTACATTAATCATGACTCAAAGGGTTTCAACATGCCAATAAATTATTATTTGGGTAACTTAACACACATGAAATTTTAGAGGACATCGATGCAAAAACCATCGACTCTTTATATTAGTTGATGGAGATCGTTTTTCTGCCCAATCTTCCACATAAGGGAATTTGATATCAAAGCAAGACAAATATTATATGGCAAAATTATTAATTCTCTTAACTTTGTAGGTTTCTTTAAAGGTATTAGAAAAGATAACTTTTATAGCAAAGCTGTTAATTTTTTTAACTTTGTAGATTTCTTTGAAGGTGTTAGGAAAAGAAAACTTTTATGGTAAAATTGTTAATTCTCTGAAATTTGTGGGTTTCTTTGAAGGAGCTAAAAATAAGGAAGGAAAAAGAATTTATTTAGATACCATTATTTACGTATTCTCATTGGAGAAGAGTGTGTTAGGGATATTTTAGGAACGAAAATATGATAGAAATATTTATACTTTTATATAGTAGTAAGGATTATTATTTTCTTTACTTTTTTGAGTTTTAAGTCGGTTTCCTCGTCCTACTGCATGGGTTCCGATTTCAGGTCCCCCAAATCGTAATTGGACCGATTTGAAATTGGTTTTGGGTCAGTTCGGTTCCCTAAAATACTTGTACCCGTATCTGCACCCAGGTCTACGATCATCTCTACAAGCCATGCATAATGGGTTCTTCATTAAGTCTTTCTAGTAAATGTTAAAATAAGTTAGAACAGGGGATTGAGCAGCAAATCCATACAGCTTTAATTCTCATGCTAAGAACACTACACTCCACATAAGTATCGAAACCTAAGTGCACAAGGCTCCCACTTTTAGCAGGGTCCAAGAGAGGTAAATGGTAGGTCGCAACTTTAACTCCATTTCTAGAGGTTGATTACCAAATTAGGACGCAATACATGGAACGCTCACTAGTGCATTTTTTGCCATGTGACACACATGTTTGACCATTTAAGTCGTCCAAGTTGGAAATCATCATGTGAGCTAATATTAGCCTAAAATTGGTGCCATCAAAGATTTCTAATCATTCAATCTGGGCTCTTTAACATCTAACATAGGATCCTCATTGAAGTGCTTGGATTGGATGGCAATGATACGTTGATGGGTGTATGCTTGGATTGGATGCCACACATTCTAAAAAGTGAGCGTGGACCACGGTTGATGGTACATCAGGATCACATTCACTTTTTTAGATGTGGGCCATATGTAAGTAACATCTGACCATCTGATCGTAGGGTCATGATCGTATGATCTATTGTCAAGATTACAACGAAAAAAGATTTTCATCGTCTAATTCAAATCCATCAATGTTTCTAACCATGACTATGTGATGTGTCTTTAACATAAAGTGCCAGTAATACCAGTCAAAACTAAGCATATATAACTAGGCATATATATATATATATATATATATATATATATATATATATATATATATATATATAGATATGCTGTTTATATATATATAAGCAGCAAAGATACAATATCACGCATATCAGAGGGCATATCCTCTAAACAAAGAATCAAATCTGACATTAGGGAAGCCGATATAATCACCTTCATGGATCAAAATACGTATCGTCCGTATTGGGAATTATCATCCGATAATATCAAATTATCGTCCAGTGAGGCCTCTAGCTTCAAGTGATGAAGCGAAATATCGGTATGTATCGTCCGGAACTGATATGTATCATCTGATACGTATCGGTTTTGGACCTAAACGATACGGTAAATTGAATATTTTTTGGGGCCCCTTAAAAACAGTTAAATTATCGGCCAATTTATCGTTTGTATTGTCCTGTGAGGCCCCCAACTTCAAAGGATAAAGGGAAAATTCTGGTATGTATCGTTCGGTATATATTAGTCTTGGAATTGACCGATATGTATCAATTTTCTGAATTTTTAATCCATGATGACCTTCATGAGCAAATATATGACTTGAGTTGGTAGTTTTTTACCATTGTGAAATTTGGTGAGACTTTCTATAAAAAAATAAAAATGATTTGCTAATCTACAATGATCTGCAATGGAATTAGTTTCTCTACATGGATTGTGTAGGATGTTCCACCTGAGGGATCCTAGCTTGGTTATTGACCTACAAAAGTAGGTCTCCACCTTCCATGGAATGCCTACCCCACTAAAAGCATCAAATTACAGAATCTTTTTTAGTCTGAGATTATATCAACATCACCTGTCGATTGTAATGACACCATAAGATCTTGTCCGTCAAATAAAGGTTTTCAAATCCTCAAAGAAGATATTATGATCTAATCAAAGTATCAAAAATTGGCCGATACCAATACGTATCGGTATCCCATATTGGTATTGGGTTTCAGCCGATACCCATTTTAATATCTTGGATGTAATTTGTTACCATTATTTACACCTAATTAAATTGTGGCCCACTGTAAAAGACAAGACGATTAGGCCTTGTTTGACAAAACTCATGGAAATGGTTTTTTGTTTACTTTATATGGGCTTGTAAATAAAAGAACTCATGGGAAGTTTTATTTTTAAAATTTTACCATGGTTTGATTTTGTTTTTTTTAGCTGTTTGGCTACATTGTGTAAACTTATGTTCCCGAGGTACCATTTTTCACACCATGTGAACCTGTAACCTCACCCCATTCCGTTGGGGCCAAAATGCATTAATCGCTTTGAATTAGAACATTAATTTTTTTTGTTTGTCCCAACTTTTTAGAAGATGAGTCTAGAGATCATGAGTATACACTCAGATAGTTAATTTTTTATTCCATATGGTACACATCTCAAATAGTAACTCTAAACTCGTGAGACATACATCAAACTCAAATACAAATCACAGATCATTTTTTTGAATGAGTGCCACATGAAATAAAAAAATCGTCTAATGATATACGCATGATCTCAAGATGCATAATGTGGAAGATTGGGATAAAAAACTACCTCCTTTGTCAGATTCAAAGCAGTCAATGCATGTTGGCTGGAGGAGATGGAGGGGGATTACGATTTTACAGTGCAAATAAATAGTACGATTATGAGGTGAGGTTGCATCTAAACCATCTGATAGAAAATTCATGATCTACAGATCTACAAGACAAAAGAGTGGTGCAAACCTCAATTTCTATCATATGATTCAATAGAATCAATTCTTGAATCGGATAATGGCTTGGAGTGTAACGAGTCATATGATAAAGATTATGCTTGGTGCTAATATTTTCACTTATGATCTTTAGATCATGGCCTTCAAATTAAGTGACTTAAATGGCTGGGTTACATTTATTGGCGTTGCTGTTTATGGGTACCTCTATTCGCGTCCATCCGTTCTCTGAAAGCGCCCACATCCCAGATCCTTTGAAGACTGTTAATTGCTTTGGATCAGATGAGGTTGATTGTTTTTCACCCCGATCGTCCATAGAATGGATCTTAAGATCACGTAGCACCTATCAAACGGTCAATTTGTGATTCCATATGTCCCAAGTCCCCAATAAAATGACCCTAAAATCACATTTGAGCATGATGTGTGCTATATGATTGAAGAGTCATTTTTTGGGTATTGGTGATACAGGAAATAAAAAACCGACCGTCAGATTGATGTGCCATGCACCCAAGATCTTTGTTAAAAAAATCTCCATCATCTGATCCGAAGAAATCAACACTTTTTTAGGGGTCTGGGACGTTGGCGCTCTTAGAGAACGTATGGGTGTGAATAGAGAGGAATTGGCATGTGTGCCACATCAAAGAAAAAATTGAGCATTTGATGATAAGCTCATGATCTCGTGATCCATTATATAAAAAAATATGGTGAAAAAATACCTCGATCGGTTGATCCAAAGCAGTCAAACGAGTTTAGCATGAAATATCCGAGTTGCGAAGAACGAATTTCGGGTTGCAAGGGTAATAAATAAAATTCCTCTTTAATAGGAATAAATTTTGGCTGAATCTTTTATTTGAGTTTTTCTTTAAAAAAACTCTCATTTGTGGGTCTCACGTGATTGCCAAATAGCTGAAAGTTTGGGTTTCTGTAAAATCTCAAGATTTTACGAGGTTTTTTACTGAAATCGTTCTACCAAACAAGGCCTTAGCAGCAGCCAAAAACTGTCGCTATTAACAAAAAACTGCCGCTAATATCATTGTCGCTATTAACAAAAAATTGCCGCTAATACCATTGTCGCTAATAGTCTTTAATAATTTTTTGTTAATAGTGGCAATTTTTGGAGCAAAAAATTGATGCTAATAATCTATTTTTTTTTTAGTGACCTGACCTCATCTCCTCGAGCCGACATCCATTAACTACTTTGAATCAATCTAATGAGATCGAGTTTCATGTTAATCTTCTACATGGTGGATCTTTAGATCATGGGCGAACCATCAAAAGGTCAGTTTTATTCTTCGTGGCACATATCCTAAAAGATGACCCTAGAATCTTTTTTTATTATTTGAAAGTTGTTTTAGTATTATAAAAAGCTGGACAAGAGCCTCGGAATGACTGATAAAAGCTCAAGCCAACACCACAAACATTGCCACTTGGAAAACCGGACTTCCCGGAGAAAACCATAGTACATATTTGGGTACAACATAGGAAACCCTAGCACAATGGGAAAAACCTACGCAAGAGGAAACGGAAATGACTGAAAAAAAACCTCCGAAAAAGAAAAAATCCCCCAAAAGGTGAAGCAGGCCACCAAAACAAGGAAACACGAAAACCCATTACATCTTATGCAAGAAAGTAAGGAGTTGGTCAGCACTGAATCTTTTGACGATGAAAATCGTTGGGTCTTCTTTGTCGGCTGCAATCGTCCAGTAGCAAACCAATATGAGATTGAAGTCGCCCATGAAGATTTAAGATTACAACTGTCTCACAATGCGGTGCACCAACGATTAAATCGGTTTCGATCTTCAAGCTAAATGACCCAAAATGTGGAGGAGATGATTTGCCTGAAAGCTATTCGAGGAGAGAATAGACCCGTCTGCTTTACCAGCAGCGATGACCCATTTGCAAACCGTTACAATACAGCCTTGGATCAGTCTGTTTTCATCGAAGCGAAAGGAGTTACATCTCATATTGTTCCTATCGATCCAAACGTTCCATAAGATAGATATATGCAAATGATCCCAAATCCATTTCTTCCACCCCGAACCACTAGCCTGGTTCCAACTAGCCAAAACAATCTTGATGTCTTTGTGAAGGCAGGAGGAGATGCCAAAAGCATTAAAAAACGTTGTCCATATAGGATAAATCTTCACACAGAATGAAGAGATGATTTTGACTCTCCTCTTCAGTGTTGCAAAGAAAACACTTACGATTAATCTGTATCCCTCTATGATTTAAATTAACAATGGTAGAAGACTTATTCCAAAGAATAGTCCAGAGGATGAAAGAGACTTTAGGAGGGATCTCATATTCCGATATGTATCCCCAATCGTCAGAGGTAAAATCCGAACAAAGCGAGTTGTAAGCAAATTTAACAGTAAACTTTTGGCTTTTGCTATAGTACCAGACTCTACGGTCATCCGTTTTTATATTGAAAGTAACCGAGTCAAGCAAGTCAGAGAACTCGCTAAATTCTGCAATCTCCACATCTGAGAGTCTGCGCTTGAAGCTGACATGCCAATTGTTAGGTCCTTCAAAGCTGAATGCATTGAGAAGCTTGATTTTGGGATCCACAGCAATTCGATTAAGGTTTGGAAATTTCATGTTGAGACATAGACCTTCACTGCACCAGTTATTAGTCCATAAATGAACAATGTCACCCTTACCGATAATGATTCAGGTGACCCTCAAATCTTGTTTGAGCATGATGTGTGTCACGTGGTTTTAGGATCACTTTTTAAGAGGTGTACCACACAATTAAAATCTGACCGTCTGATGGTACCCCACAATCTCAAGAATGATTGTCTAAAAAATTGTGACAAAAAATGATCTCCAGCATTTGATTTGAAGGCATCAATACATGTCGCTGGAGGAGATATGGTGCGGTCACAATTTCACGGGGTGAGAATAATTGTACATGTTTTTATTATGAATGGCAATTCCTTAGAAATGTGACAGGAAGGGTTACCCTGTTTTAAGCGATGTGCTATAATGATCTCGGTTACGGTGAAAAAGTAGGACAAGGGGTGGCTAGGGTGTCTCCACTAATTAAGCAATGCGTTACAATAAAAGTCAGTTGTAGTAAGAAGTAGGCAAGGGTCGGATTGATGGTCCTTATAAGAGATACACTATGACGGAGCCCGATTGTAGTAAGAATTGGAAAAGCTTGGCTTGGAAATTTCCCATAAATCAACGGTTAGCGATAATGCTAAATCATTAGGAACATATCTAGGGCTCCCATATCTATAATTCTATATAAATATGTGGAGTTATTATGTATGACTTTTGGGAATATACCGCCATTTTAATAGATGGGATAAGGCTTTGATGAATGTACTGTCAGCTTCTTTCATCTCTTTCTGATCTGTAATTTTTTTGGGGTGACTTCTTTTGTATCCTAATAAGTTCAACGACCTATTAGCTTGAGGCTTTTTCATTTTTTTTTGAAGGTTTTTTGCGGACCTCTTGGTGTCCTTCAAGGAAGGCTTTTCCCGAGTGTAAGCTAGGGTTCCTTCGTTCTGGAGTTCCCCTCTGGTTTTCTTCGGGTCCTCCAGTGTTTTCGGAGAGCAATGCTCTGGGTGCTAGCTACTGTTTTATCGGTCTTTCCGAGGCATGTGCATTGCTTTTCATACTTAATTAATACAAAATAATTTTCAAAAATATATGATTATGACTATATTAATGGGGAAATTAGAAAAACAATCTTGGTTTACAAACGTTTTAGCCTAATATACAGAACCTAAACATTTAAAAAAAGAAGGTTTTAACATTTTTTTGAAGTTCAGAGATCCGTGAGATCTCAAATACTCTACACATGTGGGTTTAAGTGGATTTGTGAATTTACAAATTTGCTCCTGATTGTCTTCTTCACTCAAACCACCGATGACACCAGCTCTGGCGAGTTTACTCTCGAAGGCTGCCGCGAGTTCACCCCCAATGAAACCAACTCGGGCAAGTATTAATTTATTTATCTGATGATTTCATCATCAAAAAATTTCTCATGTTCTAACATAATTTTGTGTTTGAAGGCAGGAAGTATTCAATACTTTAGTGATTTTGCGTCAATGGGAGTTGATAATGATCTGCGCTTGGATGGTTTCTGCGACAATTTTAGAGTTGAAGTAGTTCGACTTTCAGAGGAGGATATTGAGTTTGATCTGATTGGGATTGATGCTTCCCTTGCTAATGTGTAGAGAATCCGCCGTAGCCGTCGGGGAACTCGTTGGAGTTGGTTTCGTCAGGGGGGGGGGGGGGAGAGGAGACTCGCCGGAGCTGATTTGGAGAAGACAACTAAGGACAAATTTGTAAACTCACAAATTCATTTAAACTCACATGTATAGAGTATTTGAGGTCTCACGGATCTCTGAACTTTAAAAAATTGTTAAAACCTTTTTTTTTTTTTTTTAACTTTTAGGTTCCCTATATTAGGCTAAATCGATTGGTTTCAAAGATTCTTTTTCTAAAGTTCCCTATATTAATTTTCCACATATTAATATAACTTAGATTGCAACGGATAAAGAAACTGACTTAACTTCATTGTACATAGTAACAATTTTAATCTCTATTTTAGGAAACGATCAATAATTAATGTGGTCTCCAAGGCATCATCAGTTAACTAAATAACCGCCATTTAGCTATGCAAATACCTTCAAAATTTGTAGTTGCATATTTCAAAAGCCTTATGATTTGCAAAAGTGAGCTCCCCTCACTGAGAAGGAAGGGAACTATCCAATCTAGTTGCCAAGTTGGGATCGCGAGGAAAAAATGAGCAAAATTAGGAACAAATCAGAAAACATTTTAGAAAAAGGTAATGAATAAAAAATTGAAAGATTTTATAAAAATCTGTTGAATACTAAAAATTGTATTATTCTAAAATGGGAGTTTGTTTTGGGATCACATTCCACATAACACATGTTCTCGGCACTAGTGTAGTGTTCAAACCAAGGTGTCAATGTGGGGATTGGTATTGGATATCGGTCTGTGGAGGGCTGATACATATCGGCCGATACGTATCAGCCCGGATTGAAAAAGGAGAGAGAGAGAGAGAGAGAGAGAGAGAGGCATCAGCCGAAACCCGATACGTATCGGCCGATACGGAGACTGATACAATACAATATCGAGACTGATACGTATCGATTGGCTAGAAATCGATGCATATCGCTGATATGTATGAGTATCGGCCAATATTTGATACCTTAATTCAAATGCCACACCTCTAGAACTATTCTATATATATATATATATATATATATATATATATATATATATATATATAAGGCCTGGGACTATGCATCCGGCTGTAGAGATATCTCTGCGCATATTGATATGGTCGTGACTCGTAACGTCTTTTTGTGAAGTGATCGGTGCTGTTTTATAATCATTTAATCATATTTTAACTACGATTACCTTTATTTTTTAAAAAATAGATAATTTTTTTGAAATACCCTGTGCTTGACTATGTGGGTGTTAGAACACCATCAACCCACCTCTTTTCCATTAAAGGGGCTCCAGCATTTCACTACTGAGGTGTCAACGCTTCATTACCGGCGTGCCAGTACCTCACTATTCGAGGTGTCAACGCTTCTCTATTGGGGTTTCAGCGCTTCACTACCAGGGTGCCAACGCCTCACTATTGAGGTGCCATCGCTTCTCTCCCGATGTGCCAGTGCTTTATCTCGCTACCGGGGTGTCAGCACCTCGCTACCAGGGCGAAAGCGCCTGGCTATTGAGGTGTCAGCGCTTCGTATTGTTATCGGGGTGCCAACGCCTTATTATCGAGGTGTTAGCGCTTCTCTCCTGAGGGGCTACATTTTTGAGTAAAATAGACCTAAAAAAATAAGTCTAACACTTTTTTAGAAAAAAAAAAAGAAGAGGGAAAAGAAAAAGACCTCTAAGAAGTCAAGTATTATGGCTGAAAGAAAATATAATTTTTAAAATATTTTAAAAGTTTTAACTTTAATTAATAATATGAGCCCCATGCCACAAATCATTCATAGAACAGTTTGGGCGTAGACACCCGAACTCATTCTCCCCTTGGGCTATATATATATATATATATATATATATATATATATATATATATATATATATATATATATGATCGTTTTCTGAAAACAATTTTTTTCTTTTCCTCCACACAAATTAGCCTCTCCTGTATCTGGACCTTTTTCGCATCACTTACATAGTTGCATCTCATTCCTTAAGATTTTAACAAAAGCACATTAAAAAGTAATCATTTGCACCTTTGAATTATCACCACCATCTCCACCAATATACTCTCGGTTACTCTTTACTTGTACTCTTCCCAATAAATTAGTTAATTTGACCAAATTATAGGACCGCGATATTTGCACCCCTTAAACCTCTAAAGAACATACGGTTTCCCATTATAAAAAGTCAGTTGACTGCCTAGAGTCAGACTATAGAGATCATTTTTTGTCCCAATCTTCAACGCAACATAAGTTGAGATTATTGAATACTTATCAAACAGTCATATATTAATTTCACCTGGCACACATTTCTAAAAGTCGTCATTTGATAGATATGCCCATAATTATAGTCACTTTTGAGGTTTTGTGTCATATAAAATTAAGACCCGACCGTGTGACAAATGCACCATAATCTTAAAATCTATAATATAAAAGATTGAGACAAACAGGAAACTTCTTCGTACGATTCGAGGCATGCAACGGTTTTATCCATGTGAAAGAGCCGACGCTCGCATTATATATATTATTGATAATAATGAATCCTCCTTTCCCGTGACCTTCGCCTCAACATCTTCAAAAGGCTGAGTAAGACCAATTGGGTGTTACACACTGTTTAAGTCATCGTCCAACACCTGAAATGTGGCAAGAAATGATTGGGCGCTTAAAAAGTGATGCCCATTGTCTAGAACTGCGTTTAGTGCACAAATAGGATTTTGTGATTATCCAAATTCCAACGGGTTCGCTTCCTTGGATGGTCAATAAAGTAGTCGGCAATGGTCCACAATATCCATTCATCGGACGGCTATTGTAAGTTAATAACTAAAATTATCAGCCGAAATGCATCGGTTTCGGTGCATACCAAAACGAAACCGAGATCTGAAAATTTCGATTCAGATATGTACTAGAGTGAAGTTATCTGCTGAAATTTCGGTAGCCTTTATGTAAAGATCATTGCTGTCAAAAATGGCACTAAACACAAATCTTTATCATCCGATTCAACACAATCAAAGCCCATCATCCAATTCAAGGGTTGACTGTGTTGAATCTGAGGAGAGAGATCATACTTCATGGCAATCGTTGACACCGAAGATCTTACATCATGGCCTTCTAATGAGATGTCTTAGATAGTGTTACATGTGACACAGGTAGGGATGCGAAACAGGACCAAAAATCATTTGTGCCGTTTCGTTTCGGGTTATTATTTTTTTATCCGAAACAGAACTGAAACCACATTTTTATTGTTTTTTTCCGTTTGTTTTGGTTCAAGTTTGGTTTTATTAGTATTTTATATATTTTATGTTATGTGTGCTGAGAAGCTTCCTTGGCCTTGTTTGTTAGTGAAGAAGCCACTCAAACCCTTAAAGGTGGGGCTCAATAAACTCTACAGTACTCACTCCTATGCTACACCCAAAACAACAAAATATAGAATTTCCTAAGTCAATGGTGAGGAGATGTCCCCAGTTTCCGAGTTAAATAGCATTTTAACCGTATCATAGGCAGGTTAAAAGCCAACCAATGTAACAGAGAGAGAGAGAGAGCAGGCAACACTAACCCTAGCCCTAACCCTAATCCTTCATGGCCCCTCCCCTTTATAATTATTGCCCACGACCTTAGTGGAAAAAACGCATGGCTGCATATTCTATTGTCCCCCCTCTCTCCTCTAGTTTTTTTTTGAAACCTACACATACATACGTCACCACCAACGGATAAATCCTCCTTAAAATCGCACCCCACAAAATTATATGAAAGAAGCACAAAGCCACAAACCAATCCATTAATGCCTTTCATTAGCAAATATGGCTGAACAAGTCTCTGAAGCTACCTCTTCTCTTACACCAAACTGGTGGGAACTCCATACAATCCCTATTATCCCTTCATCTTGGAACACTATGAACCCATGGCACCCACCAAACCCTAATTCTAATTCTTCATGTGAGGAGGAGATTTCCATATCAAACTCGTTCACTAATGCGTCGAACCATTCGGGTCTAAGTATCGAAGATTCATCACGCGATTTGGTCGAGTCCGTACCCAACTCAGAATTAACCGGCGAACCTTCATCGGAGAATCATCTCTGGAACCAAGTTTTTTTGTAAGTAGCTTGATTAGTAGCCATATTATTTGTATATGACTTTCGAGTTATTGGGTTGGTTGGTGGTGCAATATAGGGAATAGTTTATGATGATGAGACTTATAATCAAGCAAATGATTAGGCATTAATTTTATTTTTATTGTTCTAGAGATCAATTATTATTGTGTCCTTTTTTCTTTAATTTATCATGTGCATTAATTTCCCAAATTGATTTTTTTTTTTCTTGGTCCCTATGCACCATGTTCAATAAAAAAGTTGGGCTTCAAATTCATAGTTCAATTAGGCTTTAATTTTAATTTTGCAGAAGTGTTGGAAGCAACGGCGAATTGCACAATGGCCACGACGATGGAGAGAACTTCCTACTGTCTTCTAAAAATCATCTGTCGTCGACGGAGATGTTTGAAAGCGATTACTTGAAAAAATTGGACAATTGTTGGGAATTCCCAAACACAACATCTTTTAACAGCTTAGAGAAACATTTAAACAGTTACAATGGCAGCCTCATTGAACATGAAAGACTAACTAACTTCTCTGATATGGTTAGCCATTGGTCCATTGCACCTCCAGACCCACAACTCGATAGCCAAATAACGCCAACACCATCGAATATATCTCTTAGTTCTTCCATAGAGACTGATTTTTCTCAGTTGAAACAAGATCAGGCAAATTCGTTTCCGTATTCACCAAAGGGAAACAGGAATTCAGGTTACTTTCCATTTTATGGGCATGAAATGAAAGGGGAGAGTGAAAACGAGCAAGAGATAGAAGCTTGTGAGGCCTCATTTCTGAGGTCAGTTAATGGTATTGGAGTTGGATACCAAATGGGTCATAACAATTCAGTTACAGGGGACAACAACAAGTACTATTGTGGAGTGCCAGATATGCCATGGCCTAATACAAAAAATTTCTCAGATCTTATTTCCTTTAAAGGCAGCTTAAATAAGCCATTAGTGGATTATCCGGCTTATAATAAGCCTTGTTTAAAAGGTTCTGATTCATCTGATAGTAAGAAGCAAGGGCATGAGACTCCATCTGTAAGTTAAACCAATTTATTTCTCTATTTATTTGTTAAATTTTTTTTCCGACATATTATCACTAGTGTTGATTAAGAATATGGCCTTATTTTAACAGTATTTATTTAGACCCATAATTTTTGTCTTGCTGATTTCCTTTTACTTCAATATTTCAGACAAGAGCAAATGGGAGGGGAAATGGAAATTCAAGTGAAGGGAAGAAGAAGAGATCTGAAGACAACTCAGAAACACCATTCAAAAAGCCTAAGCATGAGAGCTCTACAGTGTCATCTCTCAAGGTGAATTGAGACAAAGTAGCCATTACTCATCATAAATGGCTTCTTTGATCAGTATTATGGACAATAAATGGGTTTTTTTTTTGTACATGGAAGATTGATCATATTTACAGCTGCAGGCTCCTAAAGTCAAGTTAGGAGATAGAATCACAGCTCTCCAGCAAATTGTGTCACCTTTTGGAAAGGTAAACATTAAAAAATTCAATTGACATAAAAATTTCTCTCTTTTTTTTTGTTACAAATTCATATATAATTTTTTTTTATATTACATTGCTTGATAATTTTCTTTCAGACCGATACTGCATCAGTGTTATTAGAAGCAATTAAGTATATCAGATTCTTGCACGAGCAAGTTCAGGTATTATATTTTCTCTCTTACTCATCTCGAAAGTAATGGCAGTAACAACAATAACAACAATATAATAATAATAATAATAATAATAATAATAATAATAATAATAATAATAAGTATAATAATGATGATTATGAACCTCGCTCGACTAATGAGAGACCTCCCCATTACTCGAGTTATGATTGATGGTCGTGTGAAATATCACAGCTCCATTGATGGAATCATATTATTTGAGTGATGAGATCATGATTCCAATACATATCATAAAAAAATTAAAAAAAATCATGCTTGGAATAATGATAATAATCAAAAAGAAAATAATTACTTACTTGAGTCATTGGTCATAAAACCATGACTTGAGGTGGGTGGGTGCAAGTCATTTTAACTGCCTTGGAGAAGGCACCTAAAAACAAATATTTGTTACGGAAAAGAATTCATTCGAGGCATATGTTTATGTCCCAAAGGAAAAGTGAAAGGATTATAATATTAATTATAATAAGAAGTCGAAGGTAGTTATTTGGTCAAAAGGGTCAAAGGTAAAATACAGGGGGCCCAACAATCTAGGGCGCCGGATATTGACCATCTCGTGGTCTTCTCATAGACCTCTTTGACTACCCTGCTACCCATTCAGCCACCAAATGCTAACAAAAGCTTTTACTTTCACAGATCTTATGGCTCCCAAAGTTTCTCACAGTCAACGTTTGTCAGGATTTGATGGCTCATGAAGCACTTCATACCTACAATGCCACTCACACCTCATTAATCCAAGCAATAAGGATTTTGATGTTAACATTTATAATTAACATTAATATCATTAAATTAATAGTAAAAATAATAATACTTCGAACGTAGAAGATTATAAAGAAAAAAGTGCAACAGCAATAACAACTTGAAGGCAACCATGATAGTTGAATTAAAAGTGGTAGTAGCATTTCTTTAATGATTAAAATGAGACGATAAAACAAAGATTCCACATCAATTTTTTTTTATAGAATATATGAAAGTGCCTCTATTGCCCTCAATAATATTTTATTATTATTATTTTTGGTAAGTTCACAGATAAAACAGCTTCTTCTTGTTGTTTTTGAGCTTCTGCAAATCCGACAAGGAGGCAACTACAGAGAAACTGATCTAAAATCCAACTAAAAAAACCCTCTAGAAGATTAAACCACTGAAAGATCTGAAAAGATAAGAAAGAAAGAGAGAGAGAATCTCAAAAGATGCTTTACATAATAATTTATTACATGTTCTAAATATTTTGTCCATTTGCAGCTCCTAAGTAGCCCATACATGAAGTCTACTGCGAACAAGGTAAGAATAGAAACTTGTTATTCATCAGTTACACCATAATTCAAACAAATTACATATAAATAGACTAAAATTGTGGATTAATCTGGGTTAAATCCAGGATCATACACCATGGAGAGGGTCAGAAAGAAAAGATAAATCGGAGGCGAAGATCGATTTGAAGAGCAGAGGATTACGTCTTGTTCCTGTATCTTTCACCCCTCAAATTTTTCGTGAGAATACAGGACCAGATTACTGGACGCCAACATATAGAGGATGTTTGTATAGATGAAACACCCAAGGGTTTTTTTTTTTTTTTTTAAAATTTTAATTTCTTGATTTCATGTATCTTTGTTGGCAGATATCTGGTCAAAAAATAATATCTGTGCTAACAAAATACAAGGAATGAGTAATCTAACAAGATCTATTGTCTAACATATATTTTGAGATATAAATCCTACTAAGTAGGTGATTTTCTCAAGAAAATTTTCCCATTTTACTCAACGAATCTCCGTCCCGCCCTCTCTCTCTCTCTCTCTCTCTCTCTCTCTCTCTCTCTCTCTCTCTCATGCTGCATGTATATCAGTGTCATAATATGAACAAGTACTTATATATATGGTTCACCCGAGTTTGAACATGGTATATTGAAAATATTGAAAATTTGCACTCTTAACCAAAGAATTAATGGTGGGTAAAAAATCTTTTTTATTTTATTTAGAGGACACCTAATCTATCTTGAGCATGTTGTCAAAGCACCCATTTCTCATATTTGGTGCCACGTGGCCCCCAACTGTGATTAAATGCATATCTGATATCCCTATAATATTGTGTTTGGAAACTGCCAACAGCATTATGATAAATTAGTATAATAAGTATACAAACTTTACAGTTTTTATTGATTGTGATTAGCCGATGATTAAGAACTGATAATAGCAGGTTGGTAAATAAATGTCATATAATATCAACGTTTTTCAATGTTCTTTGAAATTTATTTTTATTCCTTAAATGCTTTCCTATTTCTAATACCTTTAAAGTCCATAGATTTTTTTTGCTTTTGATCGGTTAAGGGCATGGACGGAGCCCAAAACTTTTATGAGAGGGGGCCAAATCAAGGATCAAAATTTCGGCCAAAATGACTGAAATTTTGGTCCCCACTGAAACTGAAACGAAATCCCAAAAATTTGGGTTTTTTATATGGGGTTGAAGATTTCAGCTGAAATTTTGGTCCAAAATTTCGGTTTCGGTCCCCACTAAAACTGAAACGAAATCCGGAATTTTGATCCTTGGGCCAAAGTATGAACAAGAAATTACTACAAAAAATAAGACTATTAGCGGCAGTTTTTTTTAATAAAAAACTGCCGCTATTAATCCTGTCGCTACAAAAAACTGCCATTACAAAAATAATAGCGGCAGTTTTTTATTAAAAAAATATGCCGCTAATAGTCTTATTTTTTGTAGTGAATGTATAATGTTATAAAAAGTAAAAAAAGCATTCATTTACTGGTAGCAAAATTTTAAAAAATAAAAAATAAATATTTTATTGATATATATTCGTGCGCCTGTCAATAGGCATTAGGGCGAATCTGTCATAGTTGGGAGCCATATTAATTGAGCTAAACCTCATTTTTAACTTTTAAGCTCTAGTTGGATAAAATAGTAGGAAAATAGTGAATTTGGGTTTATAAATTTAATAGATTCACATGATTTTTGAGATAGGAATCCACATGATTGTAGTTGAACTATTGCTCCTAAAAAATAGGAGAGACTGAAGTAGGGTATTTGGATGAGACGGCTCAAAGATAGGACAAAGAGAGAGCTCAGTTGTGCATTTATTTTAGATGGGGCCAATCATTTTGGCTCCTAACAAATAAGTAAGATAAATTAAAAAGAAAAAGAAAAAACTAAATAAGCGGGGGTGGCCGTGGCCCCTGTTAGCCCCCCCTAGGCTCCGTCCGTGGTTAAGGGGGTTGGAGGGTCCCCACCCACTTATTACAAACAGAGAAAGTGATAATCGTTGTTTAATTCAAGTAATATCTTCTCTTATTTGAGAACTACGATATAATGGAACATTCCCATGGATCTGGTAGTCGAGCATCTCTCTCATAAGCTTCTTGATCTGCTCAACTTTGATCCTTCCAACTATCATTCTTGACTGTTTTAAAGTCTCTTTCTTTTCTTCATTTTTCTAAGTTAGTGTTAGACTTACTTTTTTATGTATATTTTACTCAAAAAATGTGATTACCCAATAGCGAAGCGCTAGCACCTTGGCAATGAAGCGCTGACACCAAGAAAATGAGGCGCCGACACCCTGATAGCGAGGAGTTGGCACTCTGATGGCGAAGCACTAGCACCTCGGTGCCAAGTTGTGCCAACATCGGGGTGTTGGCATCTCGTTTTAGGGGCACCAATGCCTCTATATCGAAGTGTCGACACCTCGCTAAAATCTTATTTTATTTTATTTTTTATTAAAACGCCGATGCCTCTATATAGAGGCACCGACGCCTCGGCGTTTCACTTATTATTATTATTTTATTAAAGCGCCAACACCTTCATATATAGGCACCAACGCCTTTTTTTTTTTTTTTTTAACGAAACTATGACACCTTGATATAGAGGCGCTGGGTACCGGCGCCAGGGTGCCAGCACCTTGTTATCACATTTTTTTGAGTAAAATATACTTGAAAAGTAAGTCCGACACTTTATCAGAAAAAGAGAGATAAGAGAGAGAAAAAAGAAAGAAACTTCAAAAAGATTTTTTAAAAAGTCAAGAATGACGGTTGAAAAGGAGTATAACTTTTTAAATATGTTAAAAGTTTAACCCTTGTTAGTAAAGTAGTCCCTATACCACCCATTACTTCACGAAAAAGGCGCTACGTGTCGCGCCCATAGCAATTGGAGTAGAGATATCTCTACGCCTATATATTAGTGGTTGTGCACGTGGTAACATATTAAATTTTGATTCCATATTACACATAACTGGAAAAGTGGTCTAGGAACCATATTGATGTGTGCTCATGATTGGATATGTGTCATTTGGAATGAAAATCCGATTGTCCGATGGTTGGCTTGTGATCTCAAGATCAATCGGGTGGAAGATTCAAAAGAATACGATATTCGTCATATGATTTAACAGTTAAAGCAAATAAAACTCAGGTTAAAAATGAAAAATCATAGGTTGTAAATAGAGTTACGATTAGACAACATGACTATGTTGTCTTCTCTTAATGGTTGTCACAAGCATAGTGATTTAACAATTAAAGCAAATAAAACTCAGGTTAAAAATGAAAACTCATAGGTTGTAAATAGAGTTACGATTAGACAACATGACTATGTTGTCTTCTCTTAATGGTTGTCACAAGCATAGTGATCAAGTATAGACATGAGAACAAAATGGCTTCGAAAATATACGAAAAACGGTAAATTTGGGTACTTTTGGGAAAAAAGCAAAAAAATTATGAAAATAAAAATTAAAAAATATTCATGTTTTGACCAAAGAAGGGTTTTAAATGGAAAAAAGGGGTTTAAAACTTATTTTTCGAAAAAAAAAGGGTTTAAAACACCATTTAAAAAAAAAACGGAAATTTTTCGAAAAAACTCGCGTTTTAAACACATTTATTTATTTATTTATGTTTTTTCAAAAACACGAGTTTTGAACGCATTTTTTCTGAAAAAAACGTAGGCTTAGTCACTATGGTCTCAAGAGTACCCTTTATTTTTGCGTCTATCAAATCTTGGAGGGCACCTAGGCTTACAACTATTGGGTGCTTTGAATCATATGTTGAAGATCATTTTCATTCCAATATTAAACACAAATAATCTTGATATCTGGGGTGTATCATTAGACAGTCTATTTACTGATACTACAAAATTAACCCAAAAATCATATTACACACATCATGCTCAAACGTGATGTCCAAATCACTTTTTGAGATTTGTGTCACATGGAATAAAAACTGATCGTCTGAAGCTAGTGGAAGATTAATTGTGATAAAAAACTATAGCGTCTGATCTATTCAATGATTTTCAGCGTAAGAGGGCCCCTTTATTTACAATTAAAGATTCTTCTCCTAATTTGAATATGCAAATAAAGGTACCCTTGTCTTAAATACATTATCATCGGTCATGCTGTAATCAGGGTATCTTTATTTACAACCAATGATTCTTTCTTTTCGACTCGAGTTTCACGTACTTTTAGCCATTGACTACTTTAAATCATACAATGAAAAAATCTTTCGTCCCAAAATTTCACACGATAGATCTTGAGCATATTTTGATTCCACGGGGTAAACATCTCAAAAAATAATAAGATCATGACATACATGATGAGTAGTTTTATGATCACTTTTTTGGGATGTGCTCCTTGTGAATTCAAAATTTGGGCGTTCGACGATAGAAAGTTGATCTCAAAATATTTTATGAAGAAAATTGGGATGAAAAATGTTCTCCCATCATCCGATATAAAGTAATGATAGTTTAAACATGTAAAACTTCGGTTGAGAAGGAAGAAGTTTGGATTGAAAATAAAGGAACCCTAGTCATTTTTTCTTACAATAAATGCATTCACACCTAATGTTGTCATTTAAAAGTCTTTGGAGGGATAAAATTACAAGGAAAATCGTACATTGCTATTAATATGAGTGGCATTATTGGGAATAAGAAAATCGCAATAAATGCATTCATACCTATTATTGTCATTTAAAAGACTTGGGAAGGGCAAACTTAGAAGGAGAATCGTATATGACTATTGATATGAGGGGCATTATTGAGAATATAAAAATCGGACTATGCAGCGAAAACAACAGGAATTATATTCTCATTTTAGATACAGGGAATACATATATTTATATTTGGATGAATAACTTGGCTCCAAGGTATCAAAAATCGGCCGATACCGATACGTATCGGCGGTATGTATCAGTTTTCGGCAAAACCAATGCGTATTGATATCGCCGATATGTATTGGCCAATACGGGACCGTATTGGCCAAAACGTCTCGGTTTTAAACCGATACCGATATCGATATTAATCTCTTCTTGGCTCAAATGCTTTCCAAGGAATACTACAAGAAACCACAATGCAAGAATTAGACTCTGAGTAACTTTCCTAGATTCAACTTGATATCCATTTGCAAACCAGTCCGAATACGGAACCTGGGCCGTGGAATCTATAGACATGACTCCCAATAGAAACTCTGAAGATTCCTCCAAAGCCGAATTCAAGGATTAAAATTTTGGTTTTCGGTCCAAATTATCAGTTTCAGTTATGTCCAAAACCAAAATTTTGAATCGTTGGCCGAATTTCTCATCGATAAGGGAAGCACTCGTATTCAACTTGATGGCATGAAAAAAAAAATTGGTGAATGGTTCCATAGGCAATTCGTTATTTCTTGGCTTCGGGTATCCTTGGAGAACTACCTCCTTTTAACCGAAATTTGCATCTCTAGCTCCCTCTCTGAGTTCTCCAAGTTCTGTAAGATCTCTAAATGCTTCTAGCCCAAGTTATATATAACCCAAAGGCTTCTAGCCCACAGGTCATGTGCGACCATCATTCAACATCGACATTCTGCTTCCCTCAGAATTCTGCAACACGATTTACTTCATTTCTTTATTTTTTTGGTAACTTAGCTTGAGTTTGGTGGGTCCTCACCTATATATTTATTTATGATGAATACCCAAAATTCTTCAAAAAAGGGAAAAGTTCAGGCATTGAGCAAGGGGCTCAACAACTAAATACAAACCCAATGAGGAGGAAAAAAAAACAAAATAGGGGAAAGATCAGCCAATCCTCAAAAGGCTCCAACCAGCCTTAACCTTGGAGAGGCCATTAGTATTTGGTCGATCTCAAAAAATCCTGAAAAAACCTTCAATTAATTGACAGAAAAGAAATATTCAATCGAGTATAAGCTATAAATCCAAGCTATTCTTAAGAGAGAATTATGAATGTCCGAACAGTCTTGATCGAACTTATATAAATCCAAACTTTTTTATCAATCCTCTGATTTGCTCTACCACCTAAATCAGCTTCCAAACAAATCTAATTAAACTTTCCTGTTGCTTTCTTGTCTTTGGGGTTCCCAGATGGCTCTCTTCTTCTAGTGCCATGTCCCTTCCATAAACTCTTGCTATGTTATTGTTTGTCGTTTTGATATGTGGTGTAATGTTGGTGAGAACCACAATCTTGCCACCGTGCACACTTCCTTTTGAAAAAAAAGGGAGGAGGAGCCTTCGCAAGAGCAAGGCAGCAGCACTTCGATGGTGCTCAGCATCATATATGGATTATTGAGGTGATGTAACATAAAGGTTTAGCCATCAAGGTCCATAAAGGCTTAATACTTGCATGGTGTTCCTCCATCATGGGGGCCAACACTTTTATATATGTATATATAAACACAAAGGTTTTCACTATAGGCTATAAATTATTTCAATTTGGTGTTTTCGTAGTCCACTCTAATGGGTTCTTACCTATGCAATCTTGTTGTGCATAAGGGGATAAAGTTTATCTAACAAAATCAAATGTATGTTGCATACCATCTCTCACTTAGTAGGGCTGTCAACAAGTCGCGTTGGGCCAAAATTTTGGCTGTCCGATGAAAAAAAGGATATGGTCAACCCAACCTGACTCGATGCCGACCAAAAAACTTGACCTGGCACGGCTTAAAAACACCATACTATCTTTGATTTTATGTAGAAAACACCCTTATAATTCTTTTTTTTTGAAAAAGGTTATATTAAGACCTAAAGAGAAGGATACCGAAAGAGGGGATTTGTGAGGAACAAATCATCCTCAAACGAAGAGAAGAGACAAAATAGGGTCCAAAAGCAAAACCCAAGAGATCCCAACACAAACCCAAGCCGAAAAAAATTAAAGAAGGGAATTGATTCCTTTCGCCATTTCTCTAAATCTTAAACCCCAGAGGACATGGAGATCCATATCAAGAAAGTCTGCTGCAATAACCCATTCAGCAACATGAAGGAGAATTGATCGGAGGAGAGCCTTAGAGCCTTGGCTGGAATTATGAAACACCTTGTTCTTTCTTTGATTCCAAATGCCCCAAATGGTAGCGACAGGAGTAAATTCCCACAAAATTTTTTCGATGCAGGAGAAATGCCCAGGAGCCCATTCACCAAGTAGCTGCCTAACAATGTTCGTTAGGTGACTTGGCGTACAAAAAATTCTGAATATGGCATACCAAATCTTTGAGCTTTTCGAACAGTGAATTAGAAGATGGTTTACCGATTTAGTGTTCCTTCTGCACATTGAACAATGGTTAATAATTGTGATTCCCCTGCATTGAAGTTGATCCACCGTAAGGATCCGTTCCCAAGTAGCGGACCAAGAGAAGAACAACACTTTGGGGGTGATTTTAAGCTTCCACATGCTGGTTCAAGGTAGTAGAAGGGAAGGCCTCCGGGAGTAGAAGATGAAATATCCGAAAACAGCAAAGTCACCATTCTTGGAAGAAGGGCAAATTCTTATATCAGGTTTGTCCGGAACAGGAAAGGCGTGGTCTATAGTAGCCAAGAGATCATTTAGTTGTCCCTCTTCTAGTCTCCTAGGTCTTCGTCGAAAGGTAATGTTCCATCCACCAAGAGAGTAGTAATTGGCTACAGAGGCCTCTTTGATAGAGGCAAGAAGAAAAAGCTGAGGGAATCTCTCAAAGAGAGGACCATAAATAATTCAATTGTGTTTCCAAAAAGAGATATTACTACCATTTCCAAATTTAAAGGTCATCAAACGATTATAGAAGCCTCAGACTTGTAACACACTTTTCCACCAGCCAGAGTGTGAGGATGAGCAAGAATGAGGAATGTCCCAAGCATAGAAGAGGAGCTTGTATTTTGAGAGAACAATGTCGCACCATAAGTTCTCCGCTTCGTGTAGAAGTCACGTCACCAAAAGAGCCTCATTCATAAGGCCAAGATCTTTAATTCCTAAACCGCCGTTCTCCTTACTATGACAGGCAAGATCCCAGTTTAATAGATGGAATTTCCTATTGTTTGCAGAGCTAATCCAAAGAAAGTCATGATGAATTTTAGATAGCAGGTTGAGCACGGATTTTGGGCATTTGAAAGTGGAGAGGATATAGAAGGGTATATTGGATAGGGATGATTTAAAAAGGGTTAAGCGACACTACAAAAAATAAGACTATTAGCGGTAGTTTTTTTTAATAAAAAACTGCCGCTAATAGTCTTATTTTTTGTAGTGCGACCTGCATTGGATAGGAGTTTGGTTTTCCAACATGCGAGTTTTTTAAGCGAATTTCTACAACTGAATCCCATTGAGCTCTACGGGGCATCCCAACACAAAGGGGGAGGCCCAGATAAGAGGAGGGTAGGGGTTCCAACCCTAAACCCTTATAATTATCGCCCCAAAAATGTCAAAATCTCTCGTACTTTCCAAAAATCTCTCTTTAAAGCGTCTCTTGTTCATGTGAAATGCTCGCAAGCATTGCCCAAAATTTCTTTTATTAGAATACCTCTATTAATAATGTAGGGTACCTCTATTCGTGCCTACCAGATTATTGGTGGGCGGCTACACTAAATACAGTCGATCATGTTGAATCAGATGATAGTGATTATTTTTTATTCCAATCTTCCACACAATGGATCTTGAGACCACACTACAAAAATATAAGACTATTAGTGACAGTTTTTTTAGCAAAAAACTGTTGCTATTAGTCCTGTCGCTACCAAAAACTGCCGTTGGTGGTCCTATCGCTACTAAAAAATGCCTTAATAGCAAGTGCCGCTAAAACCACTTATTTTTGTAGTGCCATGGGTGAGCCATCAGACGACATATATATCACGCTCAAACATTATTTTAGGACCACTTCTTGGGATATGTGCCATATGGAATAATCAACTTAACCATCTGATGGCATACTCATGATCTCAAGATCCATTACGTGAAAGATTAGAATGAAAAATAATCACCCTCAACTAATTCAACGCAATCAATGATTTTCAGTGTAAGCCTCCTGGTAATCAGGTAGCCGCGAATAGAGATAAAGAGTAACCAATCATATAAAGTTATTGTCCTACACCTGAGATGCTTTGGAGCATAATTAAGCAGTAAAATACTCCTCAGCTGTGCTAGCATTTATAAATTTCAGTGCAGATATTATTGTATAGATGATAAAAAGATCAGAGACGCAATATATATGAGTTCTGAACGGCATTATTGCTTTCCAAGGTGGCCACTTTGAGGAAGGCGACTTAATAATTTGTAAGCCACTTGAAACTTCTCACCCTTGAAATCATTCTACAATATTAAAAAAGAAGAAGATGAGGAAAAGTCAAAGAGGAGTTGAGTAAAGAGTGCAACCCTCCCCCCAAAGTGGGGTGGTGCACTTTGATTTTGTTTGCGTGTCTAATGAGAGCCAAGTAGACTCATGTCTTGGCGCTAATGTCAAATGATTTTTTTATTCAACTGTATATAAGGAGCTTTAGTCACTCCAAATTTCTCATATATATATATTTAATTTTTTTATTTGAACCCTACATCATATGTTATAAGGCTCCCGAGTTATACGTATCCTGTAAGGATTTACCTAGCCTTTTGAGGTATTAAAAAAAAAAAAAAAAATTCAATCAATTTTTCCTTCCAAATTTTAAGTCAAAGTTTTTCATATGCTGTATAAATTAGGTGTTGTGAAATTTTACACCTTTTGACCAACTTTTGAATGGTAGATGAACGCCCTTTTATATTTTTTTAGCTAGACCTAAACAACCTTGGCAAATTGTCATACCCAATCCTCCCATTGGGTGCCACATGGCGCAGGATTGGTTTGAATGCATGGATGAACCATGCGTTCAAAGTCATATCCCCGTGCCTCTCTCCTAGAATCAAGTTTGAGCCCATAGTTTCAAGATGAATCTTGTGGAATATTGGGATAAAAATCAATTCCACCATTTGATTCCATGCAGTCAACGAGCTGTCTGTGTAGGCACCACCTGCCCAAGCTAGGAGCTGAGTTTGGCCTGTCTGGTATTGGCTAGTGGTTCTCTTTCCTCTTCGTTTTTTACTCATCAGAATAACAAAAATTCTCCCGCTTTCTCTCTTTGTATTTCTCTTGGTAGGTCAAGGTTGACCTCCTTGCTCATCCCTTGGTTCATTTCCTTCTGTAATGTATCTTGGTCATTTATCAAAAACTAATGTTTTTGATTTTTTGTTTTTATCAGTAAAGTTGTAAATTTCATTAAATCAAGAAAGATACATCAAGAATCAGAGTCTACGGCACCATTAATTTCGGCTGCAACTTCCTTGGGACTTTTAGCTTTTCTCAAAAAACTAAATAATTTCTACTATAAATGTCAGAAGGGCGACTTGCAGATGAAACGAAATGATTAATTTTTTAATAACAGAAATCTAATTATAATCTCTCCCAAAATTCTAAAAATTTCTCCCACGTTCTTAAATTATGGCTCCCTTTCTTCTTGCTCACGTGCATCGTACCTGCATTTCACTAGTAAATACATAAGCATCCTGTTTTCACTAAGACCAAAGATGCACTTATTCGCTTTCTGCCTTACAATATGACTCTTAAGAAACGTCTCACAACCGATGTAATATCACAAAAATCAGGGTATCTTAGGCATTTGTGGTAACAAGTATTAGTTTTGGATTATTCCGTGAAATCTGTAAACGAACAATGGCTCTGAATTCTGAAATCATCAATTCACACGACAAAAGAGATCATAGATCAGAGCCATCCATGCCTGCGACATGAGTGAAGAGAACACAGCCTAAACATTAGGGGTCTGTATCAACCTAGGTTTCTATCCTGTGCCGTGTTGAGCAAACTTTGGTTGGATCGAGCCGATCCGACCCAACCCTATAATTTATATATAAAATCAAGGAAAAATGGTCTTGAGCCGGGTCAGATTGGTTTTCGAATTGGGAGTCAGGTCGAATGGGGCATATACCCCTGCAACATCAGGTTGAGTTGGGTCTGGTGGGGCTCATACCCTTGACCCCAAAGTTTTGGGGTCGGTTGACCCATTGACGGCCACCAATGGCCATTTTTATTAGCTCTACACAGGATCAGCCCTCTCTAGAACCTTCTCTTGCTATTGCCACACCAACCTAGCCGTTATGTATTGATTCCCTTATGATGTATGGAGAATTAGGGCTCCATCGTCACCTCTATCTTTCAATTTTCACTTGACCCCATCTAAAAGGAAGTCAACAGTTACTAACAAGATTAAAAAGTTAGTACAGTTGGAGGAGGGCACGCCATCATTTTGCACTAAAAGAATCTAGTGCCATCTACACATACCTAACTCCTAGAGACTATAGCGTGGCGCTTTTAATCTCCTCTATGTACTAAGATTTAAGACAGTGCAGAGTCCGTAGTGCAGGTCTGCCAACATTTAGGCAAGAGTAGCTACCAACTTTTGTAGCTAAATAATGTGCAGAATCTGGAGATGATGAGATGCGCAAGTAACATATCATAAAAAGGTCTTACTCAGCGCACAAGGCTTCCACATTCAGCGAGAGAGCTGAGACTTGAGAGAGGTGGATGGTAGGCAGCCTTACTGTTATTTTGGAGAGACTGATTCTTATCGCTTCTGCTGACAGCAATTGCCAATCACAATATTGCAACTAAACTTTTAATGTTTCCAAGGTTTGCAATTCGCCTCATCATATGTGTTGAGCCATTAGATGCTTTGAAAATACTAGTGCTTATGTGTCCTTAAATGGGGGAGCCCCAGGGGTCATAGTCACCAAGTCGGGGGCGGCAATAATTCGGCGAGATTAGAATTTGAAAATATCCTCCAAGTTTAGGGAAATATTCCAAAGAAAATTGGAGAGAAAATTTAAAAAAAGAAAAAGAAAAAAAATTTAAAACTATAAGACATTAAAAAATCACAATTTTTTTAAAAATTCGGGAATTATTCGAGAGTATTTCGTGAATTCTTCGCGATTTTTTGTGAACACAAATTTTTTTATAAATTTGCGACTAATTTAGGATTAATTTCTAGAACCTTAAATTCGCGAATTTTTACAAAATTTGGAGATTTTTGTGACTATGTCACGGATAAGCTTGGTGTAGGTAACTCAAGTTCCTATACTGATCATTAGAAACTATCACGACGCGGATCCCACATGCTAACGATATTGCTCGATTTTGGGCTTAGGTCCCCTGAGACCGGGGCACGCGGCGTGGCCATCCGGGGCAGCCGTAGGGCCACTTTTCCTCTCAAAGTGTTGAGTATGACTGGTGCGTCAAGGTCATGAGGGCGGCACCGTATGTACTGGGTTGAGCCACGATGGCGTCGAGGCATGTTGGGGTGGAGGGTGAAGACACGGTCACGACATGGACGCGACTGACCTAAGTTGGCCTAGCGATGCGGGAGGGCGTTGCGGTATGTCAAACCAATAGGTTTGAGGTCCTCCTGCCATTTAGGCACTGTTGATGTTTAAACCATATATAGGGGGACATGAGTTGGGGTCCCCCGACCCTACACGTGCACTAGCCTCGTGGGCTTATGTGCGTGCATCCGGGCCACGCTTAGGGCGTGGTCATCCTAGCTACGTCGTGTACTAGGGCCATTGCGTTGGTGGTTCCCAACCACCTTCGAGGTGCGGGTTCTAGCCCAAGGGGGGCTTGATGTATGCTCGTCGCTGCCTATCGCTATATCACTCGTTGTTGCATGTTGCCTTACGTTCATCGTTGCCTGTTGCCTTGACAATCGTCGTTGCCGGCTCTAACCTGCTGCATTGCTTCGCAGGGCGAAGTCCGAACGTAGAGGTTGAGGTGAAGCTTGAGTAGGACAAGCCTTCCACTCTTCATAGCATCTGAGAATCCGCATCGCGTGCCTCATTTGAGAGAAATAGGCTGACTTAGCGCAGCGGGCGTTGAGTGCCGCACGGGCTGACACTGCTAGAAGAGTAACCCCGTGACACCCCGCCCCTATTTTGTTACTGGGATGGGCATTACGTTTCGCTGTCTCTACCCAAAACCCATCAATATTGAATAAAAGGTCAGGTCCAAGGTAACAAAATCAGTATCCGACTCAGGTATCGGTCCTTGGAGGACCGATACGACTTGGCGGATACATATCAGCTGATACAGATACATATCGGCTTTTTAAAAAAAAAATTAAAAAAATGGAGGTATCGGCCGATACCCAATACATATCGTCCAAAACGGGGCCGTATCGGCCAATACCGATACTGAGTTGGGATACTGATATGTATCGATTTGCCGAGAAACCGATACATATCGATATCAGCAGATTTTTTATACCATAGTCAGGTCGCACCTTGTAGCCCAATCTCTAGACTTCTCTGTATCCAAAGTGGGATATCACAATCTCCCCACCCTATAAAGGAGCTGGTTAGAACCGCCTAAAAAGAAAATCTTGATATGCCATCCCGAAACTGAACCAGTCCAAAAACCGATTCAAAACGATATGAACCGAACTGATTTTGGCTCGATTCAGTTTCCATTTTTACTGCCGAAAACTGATGAGGTAGGATGAGAAAACCAAAACATTTAAAAAAAATAAAGATTCCAAAACCAAAAAAATACATTAAAAAATCGAAATCGACCAGAAAAAACTAAAATATTCGGGTTTCATTTCAATTTTGGTTTCAAAAAAAAAAAAACTGAAAACTGAACTGATTTATTTTAGTTCTGACTGAACCGAAACAAAGACTAACACTTTATCTTTCGGTTCTGTTTGGCTCGATAAACCGAATCTGTATCCCTAATCCCTAATCCCTACTCGTGCATTAGAGAAGAGTCAGATTTTAGGGTATTGCCGCTCCTAACCCACATCATAAGATTATCAAGTGTATGAATAGTCTTTCAGCCATTACATCGTGTCAAAATTGCCTTTCACTGTTTTTAGGAGTCCCTATATTAGTATAAGTCCGCTCTTGATAAGATTATGGGGTAAACTGCTTTTAATAAACTTGATCATCTTTACGATGCCGATTAATCTCCATTAATCGATTAAGTAAATTGGTACCTTAGCTGATTGAAAATATTATTACACAAAAAAAGTGTGTTACAATATATGACATGGTGAAAATTTGAAAAAAAATGGTAATTATCTAAGATCATAGCTTTAGAGCCCCTGACATCTCCAGATATCAGGAACTCTAAAAATATGTAAATGCCAGCTTTTGACAAGATTAATCGGCTAAAAGGCTATTCCTTTGTCATCTAAGGTTGTATTTGGGTTAGCTCTTATAAGAGCAGAAGTGGCTCTCTGTCAGAGCTAATGGGGTGAAGAGCTGTGTTGCTAAACATGAAACCAATTCTTTGTCGGAGCAAATAGGGTGAGGAGCTGTGTAACCAAACATGGAAATAACTCTCTGTCATAGCTAATAGCACTACAAAAAATAAGACTATTAGTAGTAATTTTTTACTGTAAAAAACAGCCGCAATATTTTTGTTAATAGCGGCAGTTTTTGGTTGCCGCTAATAATCTTATTTTTTGTAGTGTGAGATGGTACACATCCACTTATAGAAATGTTTCTTTGAGTTGATAGATTATAGATTACTGAACAATTTAGATTAATTAAATACATGTAATAAATCAAATGGCATAAATCACACTTCAATGGTGTGATACAAAAAGTCTAATCATAATAGCATAAGACGAAAAGAGGCACACGTCTGTTCCTGGGTTTTCGAGACTGTCTCCGCTGGCCTTAATCAATTTCAAAAATTAAATGGCGCCTAGCGTCCTCTACGCTATCTTGCTCCGTCCCTAATGATCTGTGTATCCCTTGGCTGCAAACTAGACAAATTTTAATAGACTTGGGGTCAACTCACTTCTGGTCATCTCAACGCTCTTATTTTAAGAGTTAGTCTATAATGGGTGTCCACCCATCAAGTGATTAAAGCAATCCCCACATTTGTGTGAGTGCGTGATGTGCACAGAATTTCATGCATTGGAAGTTCGGGCATGTCACGCTGTCACACACATGGTAACAAAAATCGCTAATTTTTTTTAAAATTCATAAATTTAAGGTCCCCGAATTATTCACAAAATTTTTTGAAAATTTGCCTATCACAATAATTCACGGATTATATATTGCCGAATTTTTCAAAAAGGTTGTGACTTATTAAAATTTTTTATTTTTTAATTTTTAATATCGATTTTTCCTCTGAATATATTCCTGAACTTCCCAAATTTGCCAGATTTTTCTAAATTTTCTCCTTGCCGAACTATAGCCGAACCCAGATTTGGTGACAATTGTCACACGGGCGTGTAGAGTGTCGTGTTCACCTATGATGAATGGATGAGAAACCCCAGCCTATATGCAAAAGCAAAAGCTGAGGTAAGGTAGGGTCGGATTGGGCCAAGTTGATTTAGGAAATAAGGTAGGGAGTTTGTTAGGTGGGGTTCAAGTCATGATTCCTGGATTCTACCCCCAACCCATTTAATAAATTGATGAGGATTTTCAGCCAAGCTAGACTCCTCATTTATGGACATAAGTCTCATGTCCGTCGTTTAAGCACAAATTCGTGTTTACATGATCTTACGTCAATAATGGCTTATAGTGATAGATTGGACGTTAAAGGCAACAGGTTAAAAATTACACGAATATTTTTTAAGTATCTTATCGCTAATATTAAAGTTTATGAAACGGATGGCTCAAATTTACTTACAAGAATGATTTTTTGACAAAGACATTTAAATGATGAATTGTAACTTTGACAATTTAAATCATTCACATAGGTCCAACGATTTAGTCCTCACAATTAATAGTTTCATCATTAACACCGCTGACTATCTTGAATTAAATGATAGAGATTATTTTTAATCTCAATCTTTTGCATAAAATAATGGCCCACATATCCAACATAACACACATCTTTAAAGTGACTGTGATCATAACAATCATAGCGTACTTGGAGATGAGTTCTTAGGTCATGTATATCATGTGGATCAATATTTGACCGTCTGATATGTGCGCCATGACTTGAAGATGTACTATGTAAAAGATTTAGACCAAAAACAATATCCATCCTCTCGCTAAAAGAAGTCATTACAAAGGACGAATCGTGGAATGCAAAAGCCCGTACCGAATAAAATATCGCAGACATGTTACACGTTGGTTGTCATCATCAGCTCGTGAAACAAATAGTTGAATATTTGTTGGCCACATAAATATCATACTACATTTAAAAAAATTTCTTAACGAGGAGCTCCACCAATAATCGAAGGAGTACCCACCACAAAACATTTAACTACCTGAAGCTAACAGATCGCAGCCGACAAGCATTACAGAACAAAAAACAATTATAAAATTAAGGCAGATTTGTTGAGGACAAAAAGCAGGCAGCTGACGTGGGACGATGTGATTGGTTGGACTAACATATATTAATTAAGTCTCATCACACTTACAACCAATTGTGCCTGGCACTATTAGTCACCTACACTTTGTCTAAATAAAATATGTCTTCTATATAATACTGTACCCTATCAGAAATTTGAGACATATAATCATGTCACTTGCCATCAGTGGCCACTTCAACCGTGTGAAAATGAAAACAGAACCTATTAAATTGAGGGAAGGAAGATGTGACTCATGTGAACCTAGATCAAATTGAAATGAAGCATATGGTGCATATTGATACCTGACGGTCAGCGTGTCGCATATGTTTTAGTGAAGTGTGTCCGTGTGGATCTGTATGTTGGGCATCTACTGGTCACGTGTAACTCGTTTGAGAGAGAGAGAGAGAGGAAATTTCCATGATTAATGAGTATTTTTTAATTTTTTGAGATCTTGTTTCCTTAATACTTCCGGTAAAGCCGTTAAATACTCATGGGATGGTGGAGGCGATGACACAGCCTAAGGATATGTCCAACTACAAGCTACAAGCATAGTCACAAAATCGGGATTCGATAATAATTCAGCAAAGTTTAAATTCAAAAAAATTCAGCAAAGTTCGAGAAGTTAGGAAACAATTCGAGAAAATAAAAAAAAATTATATACATATATATAATATAACTTTATGATTTAAATATATATTTTAAATCTCTTACAAGTTACAATTACAATTTATGATGTTAAAATCAATCTCCACAAACATACATAGACCATTGCCTCTAACTAAAGCTTAAATAACAAATTAATAAAACCAATGCAATGCCTATACACTGTACACAAATAGACACACTAACAAACATACATAGCACTCAACACTAAAACCGACTTGAGAAGATAGACTCTTGGCTCTCAAGTCGAGTGGATTCTCAGATCTTTTAGAGTTTATTGGTTTAAGAGCAAAAAATGTGAGTTATCTTCAAAGGGCTTAATCCTGTCTACAAGCCTAATTTAAAGGCTTCAGAATTATCATTTTATTATTAAAAAAATTTATCTTTTTAATTAAGAAAACATGGTATGAATAGGTAATTTTTCATTGGACCAAGATTAAGGCTATCTTGTTTAAATCAGGTTTCCTTACTTGAAACGGGAAAAAAAACAAAAATAAAAATAAATAAATATTGGAAACATTTAAATTTAGGTTGCCAATAAGGGTGGCCTGTTTCTTGGGTCTCTAACAAAATGAATAAGAGAACAAATTTGAAAAAAGTGACAAAAATAACAAAATGAATCGGAGAAACAAAAACCCAAATTTGGAGAAATAATCACAGAAAAATTCAGCAACTTAGAGGAAAAATAAGAGCAAATTGGGGGAAAAATACTCCAATAATCAGTAGAAAAAATGCTCTAATAATCAGAGCTAATTGGGGAGAAAATTTGAAGAGAAAATATGAGAAAAAAAATAAAAATTTAGAAGAAGATGCAATAAAACTTACAAGAAGATGCAATCAGAGAAAAATCATATTTAATTGGTAAAAATCAGAGAAGATGCTCCAAGACCAAGAAGATGTCGGCGTCTGAGCGTCTCCATTGTCCACTCTCTAAAGAGAAGATGCCTTAAGACTCCAAACCAAACTCCAAACTGCAAATTTCAAATTTAATCTGAAGAAGATGCCCCAAGAAAAAGCAATAAACTTAATCGAGGTCGCCTGTCGGAGGGTTTCTGGGTTTTGAAGGGTTTGGGAGAGGAGAGCCACAGAGATATTAAAGGGTTTTAGCCAGTTTTTACTTTTAGCTTTTTTTTTTTACTTTTTTACTTTTAGCTTTTTCTATATACAATGCTAACTTACTAAGCAGCGTGCAGACAACAGACTCACCGACTTCGCCGAAGTTTGCAAATAATTCGCGAACTTCGGCGACTTTGCCGATTTTTTCAAAAATTTGCGAACTATTTGTGTTTTGTTCGTTTCTCACAAAAAACGAGAATTATTCGCGAATAATTCAATAGTTCAGCAATTTTTGTGACTATGGCTACAAGCATGGGACACCCTATGTCATTATATATATATATATATATATATATATATATATAGAGAGAGAGAGAGAGAGAGAGAGAGAGAGAGAGTTCTTCGAGATTTCTATATAATGAAATATGAATATTTGCAAGATTTCTCATCAAACTATTGAAATTGCCAAAATTTCTTAAAACGGTTGGAATTGGCAAAATCCAAGCTCCAATTATAAAAATAAAAAAAAAATATTGATTGGCAAATGATGAACATAATCCTCTTTTTTTCCTTGGTGTGGAACGAATGGCTGCATCACTCTGTAATTCATAGCTAAATGGCCATTATACCTTTGTTTCCTATTTTTTTTTTTTTTTTAAGTCCTTTACTTTTCATCATGTGCCGATTACCAAGCGGGATCTTGGTTATCGTCGGGAAAATTTATAACATATTTTTTCTTTTCCTAGCAATAATTCAGCGGGCGACCGATAGGAAATCGGGTGTCCGCTCGGTCAACCGTACCGAGCAGTTGATATCGAGTGAGCAGTTTATCGATTTGTTGACCAAGCAATCAATCGATTTCGCTCAATTAAAATTTGCCCACCGATTATATATATATATATATATATATATATATATATATATATATATATATATATATATATATTAGTGGACCTTGCATTTGAGAGCCTATAATTTGAAGAATGAATTGCTACAACGTAAATTTCAAACATATTTTTTTATGTTTCGTTTTAAATTGGTCAAGCTACAATTTAAACTATTATGTATTTAATTTATTAAAGTACTATTTTATCATATGTGCATTAGTTGACGCACCTAATACTAACTCATAGAAAAGAGAGTTGCAATTTGGGTTTGCCCTGGTATTGTTGTTTTTTTATTTTTGAGGATCTCATACCTCTTAGACAACGCAAATGAAACGTCAGTACAAACTTGTATCCATAGAGGATCCACTATTGGCCTAGCACATTGAGAAGAGGCTTGCACAAAGAGCGGGAGCAAGCGTATGGGTTATAAATCCTGACCTGTGCTTCCACAAGGGAAAAGGATACCAGTTGAACTATTGCTCAACAGTGCACGTATATTGTTGAGCACTAAATAAGTGTTGGGTGCTCACATAGATCAATGAATTAATTAATACTTATTATATTAAAAAAAAATTATTTTATTAAATATTCTGCTTCTTAATAGATCTATTATGTTTATTTTAACACAAATTGTCAAAATAGATCTATTACGTCTCTATATTCCATTTAGAACATACAAACAAAATACAAGTTAAGCTCAAGCAAAATATATACGATTGGAGCCTAAAAGATGAAAACAATACGACTTAAAGCGAAAAATCGCAAGCAATATGCATATGCTTGAAGTTGGTTCACCTAGTTAAAATACCCGTGAATTGGATGGAAGGTTGTGTGACACGAAGTATCAAAAATCGGCTGATCCCGGTGTATCAGCGATACGTATCAGTTCTTAGCCAAACCGATAAGTATCAGTCCGATACGTATCGGTATCGCCGATATGTATCGGGTTTCGGCCGATACATCTCGATTTCAATCGAAATGTTAGTTTCTTTTTTTATTTTTTTATTTTTTTTAATAAATTGGCCGATATATATCAGTATCAGCCGATTCGTATCGGCACTAGGCAAACCGATACCCGAATTGATACCTTGGTGTGACATTACTGACATGAAAAATATCTATACTGTAGTTTTGAATAATTAATTATTTTTAGCGTAGCGTTATTTCCACCCATTTTTCCAGTGAAGAGCATACACTCTTTTACAAGAGAAAAAAAATGACTACCTTGAATCACATGATGATGATCATTTTTTGTCCCAATCTTTTACAAAATAGATCTTGAGATCATGACACACCTATCCGACGTTCACTTTTGGGGATCTGTGTCACGTGGAATAAATATTTAACCGTCTAATAGGTACCGTGCGACATCATCTCAAGATCTATTATGCGGAATATTAGGACGAAAACGATCTCCACGTTTGATTCAAGGCAGTCAACAGTTTTTTCATGTGAAAGAGCGTGTATTTTGAAAAGACGGGTATGAATAGCTTATTCTTATTTTTTTTATTTATTATTGATATTATTACATGTTAATCTGATTTCATTTTTATCATAAATTGATAGGTACATCTGTTTGCACCCACTCACTCTCTGAAAGTGTCCACGTCCCAAACCCTTTGAAAACTATTGATTGTGTCGGATCAGATGATGGACGTCATGTTTGACCCCGATATTCTACAAAGTACATCTTGAGATCATGACTCATCTATCAGAAGGTCATTGTTTGATTCCATGTGTCATAGATCCTCAAATGATGGCCCTAAATTCACGTTTGAGCGTGATATGTGCTATATGATTTAAGGGTCATTTGTTTGGGATCTTTGACATATAGAGTAAAAATGACTGTCTTATAGGTGAGCTATGATCTCAAGATCTATTATATGGAATATTGGGCTGGAACATAATCATCATCATCTTATCCAAAGCAATCAAATGTTTTGAAGGGGTCTGAGATGTGGCGCGTTTGGAGAATACGTGGGTGCAAAAAGTGGTACCCCAACCAAAATGGGATTTTGATAATCCGATTCTGTCGCATAATTTGAAATTTTGCGACAATAAGAATGAGTTTTACTAATTTACACCAAACATTTATTGTCCTATGTGATAAAATGAAAGAAATTCCTTCCAATAAAAAAGAATCAAGTGAGTACAAAGTTTGAATTGGTTTCTCTTTTATATATATATAAAAGGTATAAATGCTGAAAACACATATTTCTCGTTTATGAAAAACGTAGTTAAATCTTAAAAAAAAAAAAAAAAAAAAAAAAAAAAAAAAAACAACCGTAGTTAATGGTAGAGTTTCAAATTAAAACGTACATCTTGAAGCAAAATTTCGCATCCTTTCAAATGCTATATACTGTCAAATGCCCTGCTCACTGGTCCACCGTTCTACTTCAATCAAAGTCTTACTATTTAATTATAGCTCTCTTGGATGGCTGTAAGTTAGACTAGAAATCTAAGGTAGACTGGAAATCTCAATTTTGGCTCAACAAAGCCCTTCTTAGAGTAGCAAATTGCGGATTTCATGGAGCGGTGCCCATACTAGAGAGAAGGAAATTTTGTTGCCGATTCTCTTTTTTTGGATTCTATTTCTTGATTCATATATAAATATATATATTGGATTCTATTTCTTGATTCATATATATATATATATATATTATCTACTCCAGAATTATTTTATTTCTACAACTTTGCCCTTGACTATTGGTATTTGTTAATAAAAAAATAAGCATTACCATTGGTATATTGCATCCCAATTCACCGTAGCCCAATGGTAACGTTTATACAAAATAATGGCTATATGTTAGGTTAAAATAACTTTCAAAGTTATTATAACCCAAAGGGGGTAACTCATGTGGTCAGACCTTAGGTTTATACCTCAATGGTCATCAATTCGAATATCCTCACGGGCCAAAGGAGTATTATCTAGTTGTTAGCTTCAGGGCCCATAAAATTAGTAAAGGTGTGTACAAGCTGATCTGGACGCTCACGATTATTAAAAAAAAAAAAAAAAAAAAAAAAAAAGATTCAAAGTTATTATCATTGGTGTTACATGTTTATTACTGTGGATGTGTCTCTATTTAGTATATAATATATGTAATAGCGTGTTAATAATGTAAATAAGATTCTATTACTAATTTTATATATAATAATGATAAAAACTAAAGTGATGAGTAAATTTAACTTACGACCCTGTTTTTTTTAGCTATTCAAAGGATTGATCACATAGGGACAAGAAAAATAGGCTAGTGTTACTATCATACTGCTTTATTTTAATAAATTTTGCTTACTTTTCAAAAGAGTTAAAACAATAGGAGGCTTTAGACTATGCACTCGACTGTAGGGATATTTCTACTCATACCATCAGTTGGCCATTACGTTGTGTCCACAGTGGTGGACCCAAGATTTTTTTTTATGGGGCATAACATTAATTATTATTTAAAAGGAACAAATATAAATATATAAAATATATTTCAAATCCGCTTATAAAATTTTGTATCTTGTTAACATCATTGGAAGCTAAATACCATTCATTTACAAAAAGTAACTCTTTGTGAATTGACATTTATAATGATATATCATTCAAATTACAAAAAAAAAATTTAGTGGACACTTCTTAAGGCAATTGTCCTAGACGCTCTCTCATGTTCCCCGAAACCGTCCTGCGTATGTCATCACTCATTGCCCATCGCACTTTGGCCATCGGCTATCGCCCATCGTTATTGGACGTTCATTCAGCTTGAGCTATTTAGGTAAAACTTAGAGAGAGATGTGGGAGAGAAAGTTGAGAGATAAAAAGCTATAAAGACGTAGTTTTTTATTTTCTTTAGAACAAGACAACTTGAGACTTTGAGTTTTAATTAAGGGTACCTCTTTATCAACGCCCACATTGAAAAACCTCTTTAAAATCATTAATTGCTTCGGATCAGATGATGAAGATCTCGTTTCACCCCAATCTTCCACACAAGGGATCTTGAGATCATATCTCACCTATCATACAATCAGTTTGTGATTTTATGTGTCACGGATCCCCAAATAATGGCCCTAAAATTATGTTTGAGCGTGATGTCTGCCATAAGATTGAAGGGGAATTTTTTGAGATCCGACATGATCTCAAGCTCCACTGTGTAAAAAATGATATCCATCAGTTGAAGGAATTGCACACCTGGGTGCTTTCAGAGTTATTGTGGGCGCTAATAGAAGTACCTGGTGCTAACTCTCGTCAGGTGCTTATTTGAATTAAAAGATCTTAAACAAAAGTGCAAGTGTAAATAGTATTCTAACTCACGTCAGCTACTTACTAATAAAATAACCAAAAACAAAAGTACAAGTGCAAATGGTGCTTTGTATGAAATGTTTTTTTGTTTTAAATAAATCACCGTGGGCATCTGTTCAGGGCCTTAATTGGGTCCGTTAGTGAGTGTCCATCACGAGAATCGGGTGTCATGGCAACTTAGACTAGATCGATCATTGTGCATTGAATTATGTCTCATTGACCACAATTTTAAGGTGGATACACATCGGATCCCGCTCAAGTATTGTGTGGAACTTGATCAATCTTATTCAACCCGAACCGAGTCTCATGACATACCCAAATGTACACGACGGGCCAAGCCTATGAGGCCAACTCGATAAAAATTTGGGTCGGGTCGATTGACCATTGGGTTTCCCGACCCTTTGACTGCCCTAATTTGACACCATTTAGCGTTGTTGTTTTAATTAATTTTTTTCTGATCTTATTGTTTACTGGTATTTGATAAATGGGGCCCACGTAAATCCACTTGGGTGGGGTGGTCTTCCACAATGAGGTTGGTCCTGGTAGCAGCTTGGGGATAAGTAATTAATACTTTATTATTATTTCCTTGAACCATTCGTTTTATCTTTGTTGAATGGAGTTATTTGGTGACCCCATACAGCTTCGAGGAAGAGACCACGTGCTTGACCAGAACGGCTGCGCGCACAAACAAAGCACCTTCGCTCCAAAAGCAACCCAAACTTTTCCGTGGACTTTGACTCACACGTGGCATATACTTGGAATCTCGTACTGTTTTGATTTGGCTTCGAAACCCAAAGGGCCCTTTATCAAACGAGATGATGGAGATGGTTTTTACTCCAATGTTTCACAAAACAGATCTTGAGATTATGAGCTTATCATCGTAAGATCAGATTTTTATTCCACGTAATACAGATTCCAAAATAATGGCTTTAAAATCATGTTTGAGAGTGATGTGTGCCTTGTGATTTTAGGATTACTGTTTTTGAAATATGTGACATATGGAATAAAAAAATAATTATTTTATGGCATGCTAATGATCTAAAGATACCTTTGTGGAAGATTTGGGTCAAAAAGTATCTCCATCCTCCAATGATTTTTGGGTGTAGATGTCCTCCAAGAAAACAGGATGTTAACAAAGTTACCCAAAAAAACTAAACCTAAACACGCCGATGGGAGCCATCACTTGCACACACAAAATCGGTCTTTAAACTAACATGGGTACCTATGTTGGCGTTAGACTATTGAGATTGTTTTTCACCCCAATCTTCAATATAATGGATCTTGAGACCACAAGTGCACTATCAGACGGTCAGGCTTTTAATCCACATGGCATAGGTCAACAAAATGTGGCCCTAAAATCACATGGCACACATCATGCACAGATGCAATTTTAGAGCCCTTTTTGAGGATCTATGTCTCGTGGAATAAAAAATTAACCGTCTGATGAAATTATCATGCTCTCAAGATCCATTGTGTAAAAGATTGAGGTAAAAAATGATCTCAATCATTCGGTTCCCTGAAGTCAACGGGTTTAAGGTAGCTCTCCTGGCAACTACTCAATTAGTGAGGCACCTAAATACCACCAACCCATTGACTGTATTGAATTATGTGATAAGGAACAATTTTTGTATCAATCTTCTTGATGATTGATCTTCATATCATGGCCGTTAATTTTATATTCCAAGTGATATAAATCCTAAAAGAGTGACTCGTAAATCATGTGAGACACATCACACTCTAGCTTCATTTTAAGACAACCTTTTGGCACATGGTCATGTGGAATATAAAATTAACAGTTTGATAGTACACCCATGGTGTCCATATCAATTATGTCGAAAATTGGGATGAAAATTGATCTCCATGTTCTGATTCAATGGGCTCAACGAGTATACACTATAGGCACGAGGTACCCAATCAATTATCATTAAATCATTTATCTTTTTAAACGGTAATAATGACCAACAATTTCTGGTAACAGTCGGTATAAAGTATTGGTCGCTGATCTTTAGAGACCAAAGCACAGCTCTATGCTTTTTTTTTTTTTTTTTTTTTTTTTTTTTTTTTTTTTTTTAGTTTCTTTTGATACGGCCATGTTTTGGCTGAGGGTTAACTAACTGGGCTAATGCCTCTTTGGTAAGCTCTATGCTTTTTTATAAAGTTTATAACCATTTCAAACTTAAGAGTACCGTGCCTCGTTTGCCGATTAACCACCTAATACCACTCCTGTTAATATTGGGCTGCAAGTCTCCAACTAACCCCATCAAATACTAATAAATATCCCATTAAATATAGGTGAAAACCGTTGGCATCTTTTAATCCGAGGTCGGAGATCATTTTTATTCGAATCTTTTTGACAGCTGATCTTCATATCATGGGCATATATCATCAAGAGGGACGATATTTTATCCTATTTAAAGTCACTTTTTAAGAATATATGTCCGATGGAATAGAAAAAACGATAGTATGATAATTAGCTATGATCTAAATATCAATTATTTAGAAGATGGGAACAAAAAATAATCTCCATCATTTAATTCAAACGAATCAACGGGTTTCAACCTTTCTTAATTGAGGTCATTTAGCATGTGGTGGGGATTAGTAGCAGCCCTAATAATATTTCACCCCTTGTTTTTATTCACCTACCGTCTTTCCCCAATGTAATTAGGCGTTAGACTTGTAAAGTTATAACCATTTAGAAAGGGATAATCAAAACCACGGATTTTTATCAAAACCACGGACTTGTAAAGTTATAAATATCAGACACTTGACCAAACAAGAAATCGATATACTAAATAATTATTATTTGATACCATTTTAAAAATAGTAATCAAATAAATTTTTTTTTGAAAAATTACCAACTATTTTAAAATTATATATTTACTCATGATTTACATCTTACCAAGCCTTTAATATAGGGGTAGTCTGGTCATTCACCAAATAAGATGGATAATCGTTTAGGTAAATGCTTTATTTTATAAAACTTCCCTCTATGGTAAACTGTTTGAAATGGGGTTGACATTATTTTCGGGAAGAGAGTTGTTATGGTAAATTTACCTTAAATATTTTAGGGAGCCATTATTTGCACACGCTTTTCAAGTGATTGCACCAGATTGCACCAAATTTAAAAGAAAGACTTGCAAGTTTGGCGACTTCTACTATGTGAAAACACCATCTAATCCGTTTGATTTGAAAGCCATGATTTAAAGATATCAATTGCAAAAGATTAGAACAAAATATAATTTCCATCATTTGATTAAATGGAGTCAAAGGCTATTATATAATTCAACAATTGATTACAATAGATCATATGACAAGTATCGTGTTTTGCTCCAATTTTATGTACCACAGATCTATTGATCATGAACTTCAAATCATACGGCCCGTATTGCATTTTTATATATCACATGTCCCTAAAATATCAAGTCCTTTAAATTCGGTGCAATCACTTAAAAAACGTGTGCAAGTAATGGCTCCCAATATATCATCTCATAGCTTAGTTACCAAAAAAAATCACCTTGGGTACCTAATTATGCATAGTGCCTCTCATAAAAATTTGGGCACACAAGCGACTTTGTGCTAAATTTTAAAGACCAAAATACTCGGAAACTCATAATTTATTTAAGTAGGTACGGTAAGGGACAATTATATATTTTTATAATCATTATCATATATACTTTTATACTTAATTATAGTGCTTATTAAGCCCTTAAAAATGTGCACGCTTAATATAGTAATTTATTTTATATCTAAGATATACGGTAATATATTTAATAACTATGCATTGTTTGGTAAAAATTTCTTTAAATAATCCACTGTTAATTTTAAACAGAGTATACGAAATGCTCGTACAATTTTGTGTCATATAGAATTGCTTAGTAGAATTAACTTCTTGTTAAAAATGGTGATTTGATTTATGGGTAATTTTGGGACATGTGCCACGGTCTTAGGGTCAGCCTTAGGTATAGACCCAAGAGGGGGTACTCCAGGAGTACAAAATTTACACTAAATTTTATTCAAAACATAGGCCTGCGCCCCAAAAGTATAACCCATTTCAGTAATTCAGGGCTCATTTTAAAATTTTATTTTAAGAACTCACTTTAGGCCCCCAAAATCTAAAGGCTTGCATAGTCTCATCTCGTGTGCTATGTGATTTGACTATTATAATCTAAAGATATATGATATAGAAGACTGAGATGAAAAAGACATATTTATCAGGTATGGATGAGGTCCAATTGGTGAACTCTAAATGTTGTTTAACCAAATTCTTTAACCCTTGGATGCTAGGGTTTCAAAAGTGAATTAAAATTAATAAAGATAAAAGTCAAAATTCTTAAACCCTTGGATGCTAAGGTTTCAAAAGTGAATTTAAACTAATAAAGATAAAAGCCAAAATTCCTTTGCATCCAAGGGCTTCAGAATTGGTTGAGCCATATGTATGTCTTTTTTTTTTGTAATTCAAAGCTCTGTCTTGAAGACCTTCTAATAAGCTGTTAAAGCCATAATTAAGAAAGTTATAAATAATCAATAATCAATGTTAGCTCACGAATTTTTATGGGGCCATTTTGAAATCGATGTTAAAAATATGAAGATATTTTGAAACTTTTCCAAGGGCATCTTCAGTGACAACCTAAGATTCTTCCTTCTCAACATGCATTTCATGTGCTTAAATCATTGACACATTTGAAACAGATGATGGACAACACTATTCATCCCAATCGTTGACACATCTAATCTTGAGATCATGTTCCTACCACAAGACGGATAGGATAACCTTAAACAACAAACCCCCCCTAGCATAAGGGGGAGTTGAAGTTAAGACCTATGAGGAGTAAACTCAAGACCTCAATATAATCTTAATATTCTATGTTAGCTTGATTTTTTGTACTTTACATATATATATATATATATATACTCCATTATTAATTATACTCTCTACATCGCAGTCTCTCCAATCCACGATTTTGAGGACGGGAGGAACCCACTTTGGGTCACTTGAAAATATCATATGAATTGCCTTGGCGGTTAAGGAATAGTGGAGCACCGACTTTGTTCTTCTAAAAGTAACACCCCCTTTACAAGTATAGTATCATTTCCTATCTAAATTCACACAAGAAATTTAAAGTAGATCTACTAGATTTCTTTCACAAAAGGAATAAAAGTCATTTTCTGTAAGAGTCTTACATCGAATAGGGAAAAGTCTTAATATTAGGCTATATGTAATTGCGAACGCTACATATTATGGTGCGTTTTGAATGGAAACGGCAAAACATAATGTCCATTCTAAAAACAAAAACGGGCCGAAGACCTAAATCGAGAATTGGACAATGTTGTAGCACGTGGGTCTGGGTCGTCACATTTTCAATCACTAAAACGACTAAACACAAATGATAAACGATTAAAAAAAAAATCTAACAAAGTAGAAAATCAATGCCATTAATTTCAAATTATATCTATATAAGTCATCTAGTTGAATAATTAATAAATATCTATGATAAATCAAAATTAAATATAAAACTCACTTTGAAGTTTTTGCCTCAAGCCAACGAAATGTTCCAAAATAATCTAAGATTTGTGTTTAAAAGAATACTACAAAAATAAGGTGTTTTAGCGGGCAGTCAAAATTGTCGCTATTAACAAAAAAATTACCGTTACTAAAATCAAAATTATATCTAAACCTTAGTCCAAAGTTTTTGCCTCGAGCCAATGAAATTATCCAAAATAATCTAAGATTTGTGTTTAAAAGAACACTACAAAAACAAGGTGTTTCAGCGACAACCAAAACTGTCGTTGCTGGTCATGTCGCTACTGAAACAACAAGCTTTTTTGTTAATAATGACAGTTTTAGCTGCCGCTAATAGTCTTAGTTTTTGTAGAGGAATTTATTTTATTTTCAAGTGATAATTTAAAATAATTAATTATAAATAGCTAGAATAAATAAAAATAATTTCATAAAATGCTTAAATTGACTATTAAAAATATTTGATAAAAGTAAAATATTGAATAATTATTTAAATAATTATTAAGTAAATGACAAAGAAGAAAATAAATAATCAAAAAATTTCTTAAAAGAGAAAAAATAATATAAGTAGTAAGTATATTCAGAGTTTTATCCTCTTCTTGGTGAGAGACTTCTTTTCCGAGGAAATTGCATCTATGAATGTTTTTTTGCAAGGGATAATTAGAGAAACATGCCTCAAAAACAAACTTTTTAGCAAAAAAGACCCGACTTCAAACGTTTTAGAAAAACGGTGTTTGCACGGATTTTGGAACTTCAAAAAATCGTGAAAGCACTGTTTTTTCTAAAACGTTTGTAAAAAACGGTGCTCTTACAATTTTCTGAAGTTCAAAAATCCGTGAAAGCACCGTTTTTCTAAACGTTTGAAGTAGGGTCTTTTTTGTTAAAAAGTTTATTTTTGAGGCATTGTTTTCTAAAGTGCTCCTTTTACAGTCCATACTTGTTTTTGAAACGATTTTGGTCACGAGTTTTGCCGACGTATTGGTGGCTTCGTTGTTGCGTGAATACATGCACTATATCTACGTCATGAGACATTGTTTAAAAGTTTCGGTTAAAACGATGTGTGAAGCTTTTAATCGGTTGTTGCCCTCATTTCCAACGTGATGAAAGTTTTTGTGAATCGTGAGTTTGCCAATGGTGGTGGAATCTCTACGGGTGAATCTTTAGTGTTGGTTACTGACGGATGGTTAGGATGATGATGGATTCTCGAAATTTTATCTTACTCTGAAAGTCCTTGAATTTCGTATCATTGTTAGATAGATCTTGGATGTTATTCAATTTATTTTAATATTAGTGATTGTATCTATCACTCATTGGATTATGACTCTCTACTCTGTAACTGTCCATTTGAGGTTACTTATTTCCAGTTTATTATCGTTCTCCATATCTAATGAAACAAATAGAAGTTTCATTTAAAAGAAAAAAAAATAGTCATATGATATTATTAATATATTAGGCAATCAAATAAAATGATAAATAATAATTAAAAATTTTGCAAGTCATGATTTATTGTAAAATTTAAAACATCATATATTCTATCGGTAGGTGTGGATTAATATATGAAAATAAAATAAAGAAAGTTCGCTTACCTCAATGCAATGCAATGAACAGTAATATAGAAAAAATATAGTATAGAACAAATTACTATTTTAAGTGATGAATAAACATTTATGAGAGCCATAATGAGAAAAATTACTATATTTAAATTTCAATAATGTGGCGTTCCGTAATATTTAGACTTCCTCAGAGATTAGTGGTGGGAGATTGACTCATGAGCGTATTTTCCTGCAGAGTTCTAGGCACCTAATAGTGGCTTTTCTATTCATATCCTGATAAATCAAAGGATGCGTCATGCGTTTTCACCATCCTCAAAGGTTTCACGTGACAATTTTTATTTTCGGCAACATTTTAATAGGGGTCATTTCAGATAAATTTCAAGAAAAATTCAAAAAGTTTTAAAAAAGTTTGGAGAGTACAAAAAATATTAAATATAAATTATATTTAAACTTCATAAAAATTTTATTTATTATTTACAAAATGACAAAAATTACGAAAGATTTATTAATTTCAATGAAATTTCGTTAATTTTGCCGAAATTAATGAAATTTCAGCGATTTCGGAGAGATCATCGAAATTTCACCGAAAGTTTCGTCCAACCCCTGTTTCGATAAATTTTGAAAAAATTTATAAGAATTTTGGAGAAATTTGTCACTATGATATGGAATACGAGAGCAATATTTAAGATCATCTTTAAAAAATAAATAATTAAAACTCATCTCTACCCAATAAATTTTTTCCTCAAAATCTAGACTATTGAAATAAGTCAATTGCCACTTTTCCTTCAAATAAAATTAAGTTTTTTCTTTTCACCCACTGCATGGGTGCCATATGGTGCTTTATATGGATCTAAGAAGATGATCACCTTCCTCCATTGGCTAACAAAACTATGGTCCATATATATATATATATGAAAAGGTGTTCATCTTTCATTAGAAGAAGCTCAAGCGACCTTCAAGAATAGGAAAAATTTCTAATTGGTAGTATGACACCAAATTGATCGTACACATATGTATATTACTTAGATCGTATTTAGCAAAAAATAAAATAGGAAACTCATCTCTATCATGTATTTTTTTAGCCTTAAAATATAAATAATTAAAATTAGTCAAACTTTGACAAAGGCCTTAAAATAAATATTTGAAACTTTTTATTGGGAGATTAGTGTAAGTCATTCCCTGTGCTCTCTATCACACACAAATAGTGTATTGGATGCTCTACAAAAAAAAAGACTATTAGCTGTAGTCATAAATTGTTGCTCTTAACAAAAAGTTTGCTGCTAATACCCTTATCGATAATAGTCTTAATAGTTTTTATGCTAATAACGATACTTTTTGGCTGAAAAAAATTGTCGTTATTAGTCTTATTTTTTGTAGTGATATCACATTGATTTCCACCAGATCTTAGAGGAGGCTTAAGCGTCCTCCCATAGAGGACGGAATCGGCTCCATTGATAGAGGACGGTGACCTTTCTCCAACATTTTACATGGAGCTTTAAAGTTTGGGTTACTCGTGGAGCTCATGGGCATTTCTTAGACTATTTAAAAAAATTAAACACTCTTCTATACCATGTGTTTTTGATCCTTGAAATCATGATTCATGAGCATTCAAATACGTCAGCGTTTGACAAATCTATACAATACATTTTTGCTCCATACATGGGAAAGGATCGTGTCTTATTTTTATTTTTTTAAGAAAGAAAGAACTTGTCTTTTCTCTAATATCAAAACCAAGTTGTCAACTCGGGTATAAGAATGGGGTTTTGGTCCTGGACCGATATGAATTGGCCGATACCAACTTGACTCGATGAATTTTAAAAAAATAATAAATAAATAAATAAAGTGGGAGGTATGGGCCGATACTCAATTGGTACCAATATATAAATCCGAGTTGATAATTGATTCATATCGGCGCCAATATATTAGTCTCAGCCAATTTTTAATACCTTGATTAAAATGTTGCATTTGTTGGTTGACAAGGAAAAGGGTCATGTTTCTCGGTGCCCCTTAAGAAAATAGGGGTAGAAAGAGAGGAGAAAATCTCCAAAATTCTGTGGTTTTGTAGGGTCACCACTTTTGCTTAAATCAAATAAGTATATTGCAGTTGCACCCCAACTTTTTCTATCTGTACATGCACTACTTTAGATTTTCTTTTAAGTGTGTTGGAAAAAATAGTGGACTCCTCGTTGCAGCTCTCTTTTTTCATTTCATTACATAAACATTTTCCTCCTAATCTAATTTAATAATCTTAATTTAGTAAAATCAACTTCTCAATTAATTTGAGGATCACGTCAATATTATAATTTTTAACACCTATTTACTTCTTTTTTAAAAAGCTAGTTGGGACTTGGGAGATGTCTAATGAATTCGTACGAAAATACTTCACAAATAAGGGGCCATAATAGGCTAGATTTGTGCCACTTGGTGCATATCTTTAATCAATCCAAGTCGCCTCACTTGGAGACTACCATTGATCCGCTCAAATTTGAGGGTTACATAGTTATTGTGACGCAACTTTAAATTGGATTAGTGGGAAAGTCAAGCATTTGTGGAGATATGAGCGTTTTATTCACGTGATTAAAGCTGTAATAGTCAACAATTCGACCTCGTTTCTTCATATTCAAGAATGCTAACGGATTAGCTGACAAGTTGACGAAGGATAGAGCAAATCTGGGTTCATCCGATATGGAGCAAATCTAGGTCCATCTGAGGTGGGATAATTAGTTTTCTTTGTTTATGGTGTTTCACAGGATTCAGCTTTTTGCTGTCCTGCTCGTTTTTGCCTGTGCTTAACTTTTTCGTTTTTAATAAGATTTCCTTCTACCTATCAAAAAAACAAAATATGCGCTTAAATTTGGCTGCTTAAATTATATGCTACAACCATTTATATTAGATACCATGGATCGGAAAATCAAATCCTCTAATAAGCATAGTGACAAATTTTGTTTTCTGGAATTTTTCAGTCGGGGGTGCTTTCGGTACATTTTAGATTAATTTCGATACCTTTCGAAAAAATTTCGGAGATTAAAAATATACAAAAAAATATTTATTTAATGTTTTTTTTTTGAATTACTAAAATATATACTAAATTACTAACATGTTTAAAATAAAATAATTTTTTTTTTCAATATATAAAAAATATTTATCGAAAAATACCGATAATATCGAAATTTTCTTGAAAATTTCGTTTGACCCCCATTTCATGAAATTTCGCTGAATTTCGGTGAAATTTGTAACCATGCTAATAAGTGTATTTACTTATTTGAGGTCCCAACTCCCAACTACTCTCAAGGTAGCTTCCAATTGGAGCGATCAGTTTGGTGACTTGGATTCATGGTATCAAAAATCGGCCGATACTGATACGTATCAGATTCTCGGCAAACCGATACGATATCGGTTTCGGCCGATACCTCTATTTTCCTTTGAAAAAAACAAATGGTCTATATGTAATAGCCCGAAAAATCACACTAAACTATGACCTCGGTATTCGTGCCCGATTGGTCACAAGTTTGACCAATCAGGAGATCAAGAGTTAGCATAGAATGTGATGAACGGGCGAGATGTGATGGTTTGAGTGAATATGTGGTGCGTGATGTAAATAGGAAGTCACTTACACCTACTGCGGTGTATGTGCTCAACACACAAAGAGGGAGATAGATAAAAGGGTTTAATAGCCCTAAAAGTAAGGGTTTGATGTTGTTGAAGGAGAGAGAGAGAGAAATAAGAGAGGAGTAAATGCTAGTTGAGGAAGGAGATTAGAAATAAGCGGATTTGGCGAGGGATCTGCTAAAAGCAAAGCTAGAACCCTAGCCTTCCAACTATTTGATTTGAAATCAATTTGAGATTGGTTCAAGGTAAAATTTTTGTGAATAAAATGCATAGATTATAGGGGTTAAGTTATGGTTGAATGTGGGTTAAATCATAGGATAATGGCTTAGAAAAATAGAGGAAAAAGTATGGAAGAAGATGAAGAAATTTGAATCGACATAATTTCGATTAATCGAAATTGGGTTTCGATTAATCGAAATTGGCCAGGAAGTTGAAAGGTCAGAGGACCCCGATTTCGATTAATCGAATTTGATTTCGATTAATCGACTTTGGATTTCGATTAATCGATTTGAGGATCGATTAATCGACTGAGAACCTCCAGTGGACCCCAGGGGTTGGAGGAAATGACTTGAGGAAAAATCGACTAATCGAAATGGGATTTCGATTAATCGATTTTAGTTTTCGATTAATCGATTTGGGATCGATTAATCAACTTGTGAAACTCGACTGTTCGAACTGAGGGTCGACTTTGCGAAAAGAAGAATTTCGATTAATCGAAATTAGATTCGATTAATCGAATGAAAACTCGACTGTTCGAACTGAGGGTCGACTTTGCGAAAAGAAGAATTTCGATTAATCGAAATTGGATTCGATTAATCGAATGAAAACTCGACTGTTCGAACTGAGGATCGACTTTGCGAAAAGGAGAATTTCGATTAATCGAAATTACTTCGATTAATCGATATTGACCTTCGATTAATCGATTTTGAGAATCGATTAATCGAATCAGGTTCGATTAATCGATTTTGGAGTTCGATTAATCGACTGAGATAAGTTATGTTGACTTTTGAGTTTGACTTTAAGATTCTTGGAGGGTCTTAGACCTTCTTTATTGCATCCTTTGTGATGTGTTTCACCTGTTATGTGGTACCATAGGTGGTACGTGTGGACTAGTGCACAAGGAGCCACGTGGGACCTTGATGCAATGATCAAATGAAGACTTGAGGTAGGGAACACCTTGAACATGTACTTTATTTTACAAGAGCATGTATGTAGTGATATAGAATTCAATTCCAATGTTTATTTCTTAAGAATTTGTGAAAAGTGTGTGTGTGTGACATCCATAAGAGTAATCATAATGAGCCATCCCCAGGGGATGAAGAAGTAAAGAGATAAGAGCATCAGGTGTGATGCAAGTAAATGGATGCATCCCAGGGATGTATCCAAGGATTGAATCATGTTTGATAGGTGATGTGATATTTTAATGTATGTTTTACTCGCAAGTGCACGAATCGGTTTGTATATAGTGGGTGCAGAGTACGAGATCGTTCCCACGAGGACTAATTTTGAAATATCTAAAAGAGACCAACAAATTCTAAAAATCTATGAAAATCTAATAGTATTCTACTAATTTTATGATTTGAATGGTTGATAGGATGGTGATTAATGACTACCAAAAATAAAACGTAATTGATTATTCACAAATAAAAAATAATGATAATGATAAAGATGAAGATACTAAATCCTCCCATCTTTGGTCCGTTCTTCCCATAATATAAATCTAGGGGTTAAATTATGTGATGAAATATGAGTAACAAAATCTCTTTATGGAAGATCTATGGTCAACACCCTAATAGGTTCCATGTTGCATCCCTGCAAATCAGGACTTAGATAATTTTCATATATAGATCCGGATCAAGGGTACTAGACACACATGATCTGGGTTCAAATAAAATCATCCTAAAGTGGGTGAAAATTCCAACAAGAATACCACTTACAAATCAAAATCAAGGGCATGGCTGGCACACTTTATTCGATTAGGGATATTTAAGATAAAATTACCATTCTGTAACCAAGATCTGTGGCATGGCTCGGCACACTCGATCCCAGAACATAATCATAATTAAATCCACACAACGAAAACACAAAGACCATAACAATGATAGGATAAAATTACCGTCACAGATCTGAGATCCCGGGCATGGCTCGGCACACGCGATCCCGGTTAGTGATGGGAATTTCATCCATTCATGATAGCACAATAACCATAAATTAAAATCTCATATTTTAATCCCTAATTTATATTATTAAAAGCACATCCCTCGGATGGGAATCATTAGATCCCCATCACTATAAATTTAGCCACATATTGTAAATAAATGACATAAATAAATACGGAAAATAACATTAATTAAAATTACCTCAAACTTCAAAATAAATTACGTTGATCCACACGGATGATAATCTTCAGTAACGAAATAAGTGCAGGAATAAACTTTGAATGTAAATTATAAACCAAGGAATGAGTATCGAAAAATTAAAGGAACAAAGCTCTTAAAAGAAATAATAAAACTTCCCTATTTCTAGGTCTAACTATGAAAAATAATGGCTAAAAACTGAGAACACTAACAACTAAAACTCTCTAAAAAGACTCTAATTCTAATCTCTAATTTACTACCTCTAACTAATTCCCTTTTCTGAAGTGTTTGAGTCCCTTTAAATAGACCCGTCGACCGCCTAAAAAGTCCCAAAAAATAGGTTTTCTGTGTCAATTTCGTGTCAAACTTAAACTCTGGCTCGATTAATCGACCCCAGAAATCCGTGAAATTCAGCACTTCTTCTTGGTTCAGACACTGCTTCGGTATTTTGGCCATAACTTTCTATCCCGAACTCGGATTGAGACGATTCTTACGCCGTTGGAAAGCTGACGAAAAGATCTACAACTTTCATGTTTTGACAATTTCGTAATTCGACCGTCTTGAAGGTCCAAATTTAGCCGCAAGTCGTACCAAGTTCTTGATTACCCGAAATTGCGGTTTTTGCATTATATTGAGAATTCTTACCTTTGTTTTCTATACTTGGCTCATATTTACAAACACTTCAAATCTAATAAATCTTATCGATAGCCTTCATTGGACAGCTAAATATAGGTATTTAGGGGTGAAATATTCTCATTTTCATTACTCATCATACCCCCAAACCTACACTTTGCTAGTCCCTAAAGCAAAGCAAACTAAAGAAAATAAATGCCACTTTCAGAGGAACACGATTGCACTTAGCATGTGCAACAAGCCTTTAAACCCTAGGTGATCCTAGTGGAGGAGTTGTGTCTCCGAGGGTTTACTGATGAAGTTACCCACAAACTTCAATACATTTTGAAATCATCGATAAAATTGAGTTTTCAAAACATGATTTGATAACATATATACCATTCAAAACAAAAATCATTAATCAATTCAACATGCGAATTCTCAATTTTAAATAACAATATTATACTAATCATACTAATATCCATTCAAATTAGTCTAATGCTCAAATCGTTAGATAGCTCATCCATTCATGCCTAACACGTGTGTGCATAACCAAACCAAAATTCATTCATCTCGAACTAGTTCAAACGAAAACCGTTGGATCTGTTGTTTTGACTCAATCCTCACTTTAGGTATACTCTCAAAATATAAAAACCGATAGTCGATAAGTTTCGCACATATGTGAGAGGTCAATACAAAGCAAATAAAAGGTCTCACATGATAAATGAAACACGATGCAATCAATGAACAAAATAAATCTCATAAGAAGATACTTGTATATCCTAAGCATGTCATATCAAGTGTCATAAGTATCACATATTACTCTCACAAGGCGCTTACTAATGCAAGATCGGATCATGAAGGTCTTTTAGGGTTGTAATGGGGCTCGGAAAGGTAAAAAAGAATTGGAAGTTGGGATTCAAAGTTTACGAGAAATTGGAAAAGAAACACCTTTTGATTTTTCTATTTCTCTTCTTTTCTTTTCTACTCTCTCACTATTTTTTCAATTTTTCTATTTTCTCAACTCACTTTTTCTTTTGAATTTCCTTTTCTTGACCTCGATTTTTCATTACTTTTCACAATTTTCTTTTCTTTTCTCTCCTTTTCTTTTTATTTTTGCCATACACTCTCAAAACACCACAACTCAATATCTCTCCACTTACTCTCTTTCGCTCACTCTCATCCTCGTTCCTAATTTCTAAATAAGAAGAAGTGAATTTTGAAATGGTGAAGGGTTAAAGGTTAACGTGGCTTATCAAAGAATGTATAAAGGTAAATTTTCAATAGACTCAAAGTACTAGAAAGATAAATTTATTTGAGGTGGGGCATTTTAAGCACAAACGAGCCAACGATGGCCTTCAATCATATCCTTAAAAGATAAGATAGTAACTTTGCCTATTTGTCTTGAGTAAATATACATACATTCTAACATAATGATATAAATTTGATTTCATCACAAGTCAAAATGAAGTGTATGAGATTATGCAAAATAAGTCGTATTCAAAGAAAACTCCGAGTTTATATATTCACTCATCAATGACGGGAAATTAGCTCTTAAGCTCACTGGGTTTAGTCTCCACTGAGATCCTAAGATTCAACATTCAAAACAGTTCATCGATTTCTAAGTCTTAGCTTGGTATCAGTGTAAAAAGTCTAAGCATGAATATCAAAATTATCCACACATATCACATTAAGCTTCATCATCTTAGATACAAGTAATCAAAATATGACACTAGTATTCTCAAAATTAAATTCACATGCATCATCAACTAAAGTTTGAAAACAATCGTAAAATAATATGCATGATGACTTCAAAAATTAAAATTTTTTTTTTTTTTTTTTTTTTCAGATAAAACATATAAATGACGTAAAATAATTAACCATACCCCCAAACCTAAAGATGACAATGTCCTCATTGACTGAAAGAAGTAGCGCACCCCCAAACCTGTTTGAAAAAAGTACCTCAACACAAAGATCAGGTGCAGAGAATAATTGTATCAAATTGGAACATTACAAAAAATATATTGAAGGGGATATGGTTACACTATTGAATAAAAACAATCTAAACAAAACAAAACAAAATAAAAATGAAAGAAAAAAAAACTAATAAAGCCTAAATCCTAAATCCTAAACTAAACATGAATCCAACTCTGTTAGTAATTGATAGGCGGACCCATCCACCTCGGGTCACTTAAATTGATTATCTTAGGCACAGGGAACAATTTCTCCCAAAGCTCAAGGGGAAATTGATGAGACACCGCCGATTGTATGGATGGAGGTGGGGAGGCAAAAGTAGGAGATGAAGATGGGGGAGATGGTGACGGCATCACATCAATTATCTCGATATTTGTATCAACGAACAGCGCAGGAGATTTGGAGCGATTTACCTTTTTTCGAGATGGTTCTCCCCATGAAGGAATGATCATCGGATCGAGGTCGATGATTTCAACATCATTAGGCACAAAAGGGACCGTCCGATGAGAGCGGCGCTCCCGCTTTTTAGCAGTCTCATCCATCTTTGATAATCGGGCTCTGGTAAGATATAATCGTCGGGCCATAAGAAAGAATGTGCAGAGTGAATGAAAAGTGAGCCTACAGGTGAATATAAAGGAAAAATATATAGAGTTGGAGTAGGAGTGGAAAGAGGTGTCCTGCAGAAAAGAAACAATGAAAAGTGTGGCAGTACGTCCAAGGGAGTCCATATATGTGAAAAAATAGGCAAATTAGAGTTCCAATAGGAGTGCCGGCGAAAAAAAACAAAAAAAAAACAGAAAAAGGTGGGGTCGATTAATCGAGGAAGAAAAAAAATTTTTTTTTTTTTTTTTTTTTTTTAAAGAAAAAAAATGCGAAATTAATCTACAAGGTGTAAATTCATTCCGAGTCCACCAGGATCCCAAATCTTCATGAAAAATTTTCTAAGCAGGATCAGCGATTTATTTAATCGTCTCGGTATTTCTCTTTTCAAGGACTTAGTTACACCCTCATTGGGTGCCCAAGTGCCACCATTATGATCCATTTCTACCCTGTACTTGACATTCCCAAAATCACACTTCAGATTCAAACCCATGAATCTTTTTTCGGCATTCTGTTGATTATCTATGTATTCAACGAGAATGGGCATGATTGAAATTCCTCTTTCTTCCTAAACCGAATTCACACTCATGAAAAAGGTTATATTTCCTTATCGGTGTTGTAAGGGTGACATTTTCTTCTCTTCATCTCAATTTGATTCTCAATTCCTCCTCGACATAAGTATCGCTCCATTCCATTTCCTCTTCTCCTCGCACTTGCACTACCTCAACGCCGTTATGCCATTCTCAAGCATAGTGACCAATTGGTCATCCTCATATTTTGAACAAAATCGATGAGTCCTCTTGAAGATGTTCTTTATTCGACGGTAACAATGAGGGACTCCTCTATTTCAACTTTCCTTTGTAAGTACTCGATCATCTGACTAACTTGAGATTGTATCCTAGAAATTCTTTGAGTATTGGTGTGCACCAAACCTTTTAAATATTCTAAGGAGTAAGAATAATTTTGGGCTGGTTCATATGAGATTGTGTCTTGAAAGTATTGAGTTTGCTGTGAAAACTCATAAGAAAATTTGTTGGGATAAGAATTTTGATCATTATGCGGCAAGATCATATCACACATTAGAGGTTGATTAAAACCCCACATGTCATTAGATTGACTGCTCATGAGTGTTCCAAACCGGATTTGGTTGGACTTGTTCAGGTAATAATTTGAGTTATTCAAGGGACACATGGGTGAAATGTGCATAAATATTTCCACAAATAGCACATGATGATTAGATTGAATCCATGCATTGACATGACTTCTCAAAAAATTTTTTTTTTTTTTTTTTTTTTTTTTTTTAAATTAAAATTTTTAAATTTGAAATTTCCAAAATTTTTTTTTTTTTTTTTTTTTTTAAATTAAAATTTTAAATTTGAAATTTTCAATTTTTTTTTTTTTTTTTTTTTTTAATTAGCGAAATACTATTTTAATCCTCGAAAATTCTAAAATTTATTGCCTACCAAAATTCAGATTTTCTAAATTTAATCCCAAACATGCGCCAAAAACTTGATGTGATATTTTAATGTATGTTTTACCATGAAGTTGCGAATCGGTTTGTATATAGTGGGTGCGTGCGAGATCGTTCCACGAGGACTAATTTTGAAATATCTAAAAGAGACCAACAAATTCTAAAAATCTATGAAAATCTAAGTATTCTACTAATTTTATGATTTGAATGGTTGATAGGATGGTGATTAATGACTACCAAAATAAAAGCGTAATTGATTATTCACAAATAAAAATAATGATAATGATAAAGATGAAGATACTAAATCCTCCCATCTTTGGTCCGTTTCTTCCCATAATATAAATCTAGGGTTAAATTATGTGATGAAATATGAGTAACAAAATCTCTTTATGGAAGATCTATGGTCAACACCCTAATAGGTTCCATGTTGCATCCCCTGCAAATCGGGACTTAGATAATTTTCATATATGATAGGGATCAAGAATGCAGACACACGATCTCGGGGTTCAAATAAAATCATCCCTAAAGTGGGTGAAAATTCCAACAAGAATACACTTACAAATCAAATCAAGGGCATGGCGAAGATAAAATTACCATTCTGAGCAAGATCCAGTGGCGTGGCTAAGCTCGATCCCGAACATAATCATAATTAAATCCACACCGAAAACACAAAGACCATAACAATGATAGGATAAAATTAGTCACGGATCCGAGATCCGGGCATGGCTCAACGCGATCCCGGTTAGTGATGGGAATTTCATCCATTCATGATAACACAATAACCATAAATTAAAATCTCATATTTTAATCCCTAATTTATATTATTAAAAGCACATCCTGATGGGAATCATTAGATCCCCATCTCTATAAATTTAGCCACACATATTGTAAATAAATGACATAAATAAATAAAGGCGGAAAATAACATTAATTAAAATTACCTCAAACTTCAAAATAAATTACGTTGATCCACATGATAATCTTGAAGCGAAATAAATGCAGAATAAACTTTGAATGAAATTATAAACCAAGGAATGAGTTCTTAAAAATTAAAAGGAACAAAGCTCTTAAAGAGAAATAATAAAACTTCCTATTTCTAGGTCTAACTATGAAAAATAATGGCTAAAAACCTAAGAACACTAAAACTAAAACTCTAAAAAACTCTAATTCTAATCTCTAATTTACTACCTCTAACTAATTCTTTCAAGTGTTTGAGTCCCTTTAAATAGACCCGTCGACCGCCTAAAAAGTCCCAAAAATAGGTTTTCTGTGTCAATTTCGTGTCAAACTTAAACTCTGGCTCGATTAATCGACCCCAGAAATCCGTGAAATTCAGCACTTCTTCTTGGTTCAGACACTGCTTCGGTATTTTGGCCATAACTTTCTATCCCGAACTCGGATTGAGACGATTCTTACGCCGTTGGAAAGCTGACGAAAAGATCTACAACTTTCATGTTTTGACAATTTCGTAATTCGACCGTCTTGAAGGTCCAAATTTAGCCGCAAGTCGTACCAAGTTCTTGATTACCCGAAATTGCAGTGTTTTTGCATTATATTCAGAATTCTTGCACTGTTTTCTATACTTGGCTCATATTTACCTGAAACACTTCAAATCTAATAAATCTTATCAGATAGCCTTCATTGGACAGCTAAATATAGGTATTTAGGGGTGAAATATTCTCATTTTTCAGTACTCATCAATAGGGCCTAACTGATATAAGATAGCACATTTACACGGTGAATAACTATATGTAAGGCACCGATATTTTTGTTATTTGAGGTTTGATAGGGTACCCCACCGATGTGGCGGGATATCCACGACTGACACGGCAGGATATCCGTGACCGATACGGCGGCGAAACCGTAGGCCAGTGCAGAGGCTTATCCGTACATAGTAAGCACACCCCAGGGGTGTTGATTGAGAAAAGTGAAACCCCGCCACCAATCCCCAGGGGAAAGGGGCTTGGGTACTATTTGTATTCCCAGGGAATACGGTTAAAACTGTCTATATAGATGACGATGACGGGTATCTCATCGGGGCTCGATGCTATATTGCTCGGGGATTACTTAAGTTGAAAGTTTAAGTTTTGCTTTAGGCCTTTTCAGCATCATTCATGAGTAAATGAAAACATATGTAATCAACAGTAAAACGAAATGCTTTCTAACTGTTTCATCAATAATTGCATAGACACATCATGCATGACATATCATGGAATATATGTGAGTCATAATTTATATGTTCAACTGTGTTTGTTCCCTATTGAGCTAGGATGTAGCTCACCCTATAGACTATACGTCGCAGGTCCACTACTAGCAGTTGCCGAAGCTTTAGGAGACGCTGATCCCGGCGAGTCGGACCTTGCGGCCGACGAAGAATTGGAGCCACCTCCTGAGGACTTCTTCTAGAGGACTCCGTTGTGCCGCTTTGAGGGCTTTTAGAGAGATTTTGTACAGCTTGGTATGTCAAGCCTTGATTTTGTTTAAAATCATGTATATAAGGAGTTGGGATTATTCTTTTGGGACGAACCACCCGTGATGATTGCTATCATCGATGATTCGGATCGGTTCTCCATTCATACAGAGGTATGAGGGTAGAACTGTCTTTTGGGGAGTTAATTAATATAGATTTAAATTCTGAAAGTTCGTTTATTTTACTTTTGATGCTTGATATACCAGTATTCCGTGCTTAGCTAAAGGGCACGGTCAAGATGATCGTGCTGATGGCACGGGTTTCGGGGTGCCGAAATCCGGGCTGTCACACTATATGTATCAGCGGAGTTGCATCGGTCCTCCAATGACCAATACCCGATATCGAGTCTGATTTGGACACCTTGCTTGTATTCCTCTAAAGTTTTGTTTTATAATCTTAAACTATTTATAACCTGAGATCATGATATCAAAATTGGCCAACTCCGATACGTATCGGTATCTCAACTCGGTATCAATATCGGCCGATATGGCCGATACCTCTATTTTCTTTTCTTTTTTAAATAGGCCGATACATATCGGTATCGGCCGAGTCGTATCGGTCCTCTATTGATCGATACCCAATTTGACACCTTGCCTAAGATTGTGATGAGGGACCAAAATATTAAATATTAGATTTTCATCTTTCTTCTATCATTTAAAAAATGAAATACCTTTTTTTACAACCTAAGATTGTTCCTTATCAACTCGTGTTTTATAATCTTAAACGGTTGATTACTTTGAATATGATAATGGAGATCGGTTTTTCTCCCAATCTTCGACAAAATAGATCTTGACATCATGGCCAACCACTGGATAGTCAAATTTATATTCCACATGGTACACATCTTTCAAAAAATGAACATGAACATAGGCATACATCAAATGTGGTTCTCTGATCACTTTTAGGATGTGTGCCCTGTAGAGTTAAAATCTAACCGTCGGATGACATAAACATGATTTCAAGATATATTGTGTCGAAGATCGGATGGAAACCAAACTCCATTGTCCGAGTAAAAGGAGTCAACCGTCTAGACATGTACAACACAAATGGATAAGAAAGAACCTTCTTTGGTTGAAAGGTGCCCCAACTACTATTCATATTCATGATTATACCTCATCAAGTTCGGACAAAACTTTCAGTGATTTCGTCAAAATTTATTTGAAATTAACTATTTTTTTTTTATTTTTTCAAAATTTTAAAATAATAAATAATATTTGTATAAATACTAAATATAATTTATATATATTTTTGTGCTCCTGATAGTTTTTTAGAATTTTTCCGAAAATGACCCCCTACAGAAGCCAAAACCGAAATTGCCAAAAAGGCGTTATAAAGAGTTGTTATTATGAATTGATACTTGTTTTCGGTAATTTACAAATGGACACCTGTGTTGTAATATCTCTGATCGACTCGTGCACCACGCTCGGTGTACTGCCTATGCGCGTAATGCTACTCGCTAGAACGGGGGACCCGAAAGTTAGTTTATTTAATTTTGTTTTAATCTCGTCGACTTTTTTTATTTTAAGGCCACTTGACTTTTTCTATTGCGACTCGTCTCTTTTACCCAAATGCTTGCTTATTTCACTCTATAGTTTACTGTTTCTTGTTAATTTCTATCAAACCCGTCATTTGACTACATGTTTTTTACACCATGATAGAATAAAGAAGAAAGTACGAAAAACAAAGAAGAAGAAAACAAAAAAAAAGAAAAATCGGGGGACATTCCAGATTGAGGATTAGGGGCAAGTTTTTTTGAGTCTTAGCTAATTGGTGTTTTTTTGGGGGTTTTTTTTTTCTCAGCTGTTGTCTCTCTGTTGAGTTTTTGGTAATTTACAAATGGACACCTGTGTTGTAATATCTCTGATCGACTCGTGCACCACGCTCGGTGTACTCTCTGTTGAGTCTTAGCTAATTGTCTCTATGTAAGGGGGGGGGGGGGGGGGGGGTTGTATCTCAATAGGACTTTTGTCCTATTAAAGTTTTTTTTTTTAAATTCTCTATTGTGAAGGTTTTTTTTCAGTTATTTTGGTTTTCTTTAGTGTAGGTTTTTCCCTTTAAGACTTGTTTACCCTTTATTTGGTGGGTCGGAAATAAGGTAAAATCTATTTATGAATTTGAACACTTTTAATAACATTTTCAGTGATGTATATGTATTGAATTATGCCCAAACTTTTTGGGTGGTACTGAAGTGTTTGGGGAAGTTACCGTTGCACCCGATCCTTGATAGATGCCACGTGGAGCCCATGAACCGATGAGCATGTTTTTCTAAAACCACAAAAGTATATTTTGCCTAAAATTGTTTGAAGTAATGGCTCGTCTTTCTAAAGAACTGAAAAAAGAGAAGTGGCATCTTCAGGGTGCAGCCGGCGTGAGTCTGCTTAGACCATCTAACTTAAATTTCAGCAGACTAGATTCAAGGGTTCAAACCTGAAGGACCAAGAAAAAGTAACAGATCCAAGAAGAGTAGGAATCTAAAGTTTAAAAAGAGACTTAAAAAAGACAGATGATGGGTGGTGAGGCCCACTCACAGAAAATTAAGGTCAAAGAGTCAAAGTCCGTGTTCAAACTCTACATTAAAGCTCTATGCACCTTCCCAGCCAATTTCCACACAACTCTCACTCACTAAATTAAAAGAAAAAAATGCATGGCTAGTAATCTTATTGCCCACTCAATCTTCTCTCTCTATATAAACCCTTTCAACTTCTTTTCTGTCTACCATCTAGGCCTCTCTCTCTCTCTCTCTCTCTCTCTCTCTCTCTCTCTCTCTCCTTCATTCTCCTGTCTCAACCACTATAACCAAAAACACAATTTTTAATGGATAAGCTACCCAAATGCGGTGCAAACTACGTCCCCTTATCCCCACTTACCTTCTTGCATAGAGCCGCGGTTGTTTACACCAATCGTACGTCGGTGATATACGAAGGAACCCGCTACACATGGAAGCAGACGTACGATCGATGCCTTCGCCTTGCCTCGTCCCTTCGATCGTTAAATATCTCAAAAAATGACATAGTAAGTTTTTCGTACTCGTTTAGTTAGAATTTAATTTGCTTGTTATATTTCATAATCTTATATAATTATGAATAAATTTTGGCTATATTCTCTTGTATATTATAGGTCTCAGTTCTTGCCCCAAATGTCCCGGCGCTCTACGAAATGCACTTCGCTGTGCCCATGGCTGGTGCGGTGCTCAACACCGTGAACACTAGGCTGGATGCTAAAAATGTGGCCACAATTTTAAGGCACTCGGAGGCCAAAATTTTCTTCGTCGACTACCAATACATTCGCCTTGCAACCGACGCACTAAGGCACCTCATTGATGACCCGAGTACAAATGGGGGGTCGATGCCCTTGGTTGTGGTCATCGACGATGTGGACTCACCGACCGGGGCTCGTCTCGGCGAGCTAGAGTACGAGCAGCTGGTCCGTGCTGGCAACCCTAATTATGTTCCACATAGACTTGACGATGAATGGGACCCAATCACCTTGAATTATACATCCGGAACCACTTCGGCTCCGAAAGGGGTCGTTTATAGCCACCGTGGTGCTTATCTTAGCACACAAAGCCTTCTCTTACAATGGGAAGTAGCGAGTCAGGCAGTGTTTCTCTGGTCTCTTCCTATGTTCCACTGCAATGGTTGGACTTTCACATGGGGGATCGCGGCCCGTGGCGGCACCAACGTCTGCATCCGAAACACTTGTGCCTCCGAAATGTACCGTGCATTTTCCGACCACAAGGTGACTCACATGTGTTGCGCGCCTATAGTGTTTAACTTGATTCTAGAGGCGGAGCCCCACGAGCGTCGACCGATCAAATCGATGGTGCAGATTCTCACCGGAGGGGCCCCGCCACCGGCACCTCTAGTGGAGAAGATTGAAACGCTAGGATTCCATGTCACACATGCATATGGTCTCACCGAGGCAACGGGGCCGGCGCTAGTGTGTGAGTGGCAGGCACAGTGGGACCAATTGCCACAAGCCCATCAGTCCAGGCTTAAGGCTAGGCAGGGCATCAGTGTGCTGAGCCTTGCTGATGTGGACGTTAAAGACCTGGCGACGATGTCCAACGTGGCACGCGACGGGAAGACAGTTGGAGAAATCGTCCTGCGTGGCAGCAGCATCATGAAAGGCTACTTCAAAGACGAAGCTGCCACATCAGCCGCGTTTAGGGGTGGGTGGTTTTGCACGGGTGATGTAGGTGTGATCCACCCGGACGGGTACGTGGAGATCAAGGATCGATCGAAGGATGTGATCATATCGGGCGGCGAGAACATAAGCAGTGTGGAAGTGGAGACCGTACTGTATAGTCACCCAAGGGTGATGGAAGCTGCGGTCGTGGCAATGCCACATCAGCACTGGGGAGAGACGCCTTGTGCGTTTCTGACCCTTAAAAAGGGGTCAGGGGCTGCAGGGAGTGAAGAAGAAATCACTGAGAATGATATAATCATATACTGTCGGAAAAATATGTCACACTTTATGGTGCCAAAAAAGGTAGTTTTTTTAGGAGAACTCCCAAAGACACCTACAGGTAAGATCCAGAAGGTCCAATTAAGGGCTTTGGCTAAGACCCTACCCAGTGTGGTGAAGCCCAAGAAAACACCTCAAATCAAGAGTCAGCGATCATACAACGTTAACAAGAGGAGTCAGAACTACCCACCACCATCTGATCAACAAGTCCACGCTAGATCTCGTCTTTGAATTAATTAGTTTTGTTATTATTAAATAATTTTCTAGATTACATGTACATATGAACACTTCGGCCCTCGTGAATAGCAAAGTTCCTAGAGAAGAGGCCAGATTTCTTTGTATTAGAGACGTTTTTTTTTAATCTATTAAATTTCTAGTTTTGGAATCTATTTATCATTAACGGCATCTGATTTGATCTTTTTTTCCAATTTCATTTTGATTCAGTGAGAGCTCTTCGGTGGAATCATCCACTGTGTGCGATCTGATTTTTTTAGTGCGTTTGGATGTAACGTCAGCTGTGGGACTAAACTTCAACATCCACTATAATATAATGTTTTTTAGCCACTGAATCCCATGGATGGTGCCAAAGCTCTCACAGATGTCATGATTCCTAAAATATATGAATGACAACCTTTTACTGTCTGTCTGGGTAAGAGGTCATTGTATAATCTGTTGATGAAGCCGGTAGAGGGAGTTGATCGATATCAATTTAGAGGAGCTGACCCACCTCAATGTCATTTAAACACCAAATTATCTAGTGTTTAAATAATCTTACACCATTAAAGCTATAAGATTTGGATAATCCATACCGATAATGTAATAGATCATACAATTCATTGAAAGCTTTTAACCATTCAATCTGTAGCCCTTGCTCTTATTTATTAATGGCTGAAATTAAAGTGTTGTTCTTATTTGTCAATGGTTGATGTTAACGTTCACATCCACTTATAACCATCCGATTTTGGTTGAGACCTGTTTCAATAATAGATTGTCACTTGAAAATTTTAGATTATTTATAAATGTGTGTCACATACTATAATACAAAATACGGATAATTAGAAAAACAACCTTGAAAAACAAACATTTTAGCAAAACAACCCCGAATTTAAACGTTTTAAAAAAAATGTGCTTTCACGGTTTTCGGAACTTCAAAAATTTGTGACAATACTGTTTTTTTAAAATGTGCTTTCACAGGTTTTTGAAGTTCTGAAAATTGTGAAAGCACTATTTTTTTAAAGGGTTGTTTTGCTAAAACGCTTGTTTTTCAAGATTGTTTTTCTAAAGTGCCCTAAAAAATACCCCGCCCAAATTTAGATTGTTCACACATTTTAATAATAGCATACCTCACTTTAATGGTGTAATATTAAAACCCCAAAATAATTGTCTAAGATCATTTAAATACCATTTTGTTCCTTAAATATTGGTGAGGAGCCATTATCGCTAACAAGGAGTTGGTATAAAGTATCCAACTCTATAGTAATGAAAATCAGCATTTTCTTTAAAGAAAAAATGTTAAAAAATGTTAAAATTTATGAATTAATGGTGTGCCAATTTTTTCCTGTGTAACTAAATTTAATTGAAATGTATCCTACATATGCTTTTATAATTATTGATTTGTCTTTTAGCGAATACCCTATAACTTATTTTATTTATTAAAAATATTTTTTTTAATATAATGATGTATAATAATTTTCTCAAATATATTTAAATTTTCCCTAATTGACACCCTACCAAATTTGCCACATCTGATCCCCCAAACGAATTATTATGGCATCCCTATTTTGTGACTATGGCGGGCTTTAGGATAAACGGATGTGAGTTAGGGTCAATTTCCCTCCACCAACCTTGGCCATCGAAAGGACAGAGGATAATTTTTTATATACAATTTTACAAACAACTTATGTGATGCAATATGATTGGCTGCACACATAGTGGCGTCTCAAGCACTACAGCCATTCACCTTGTACCACAAAAGCTGTCTCCAAAATTTGTCCACCGTTTATAATCTTCCCTATTGAAAATATATGTGCATTTCTCAAAAGTTGTAGGGACCCAAGTACCATGGATCAAAATGCCGGAAAATCGACACGTGTCATTCAAGCTCAAAACCGATACGTATTGGACAATACGTATCAATACCAGTCAGTACCGAACGATACATTCAATGTATCGTCCGGCTAATTACATGTATATGAACGATACGGTACTTTTAATATACCGTATCGTTCGGGTCCGATATCGATACATATCGTCCGATACATATCGGTATCGGACGAAATTTTGATCTATGCCAAACACTATGAATAACTTAGTCATATTATTGAGCTTTCAGGAAATAATAATAGCAGAGGGCTGCTAACTGCACCACACTTTTTTCTTCTTACACACAAAAGCAAAATTATGTGTCACGCATATAGTGAGATAACAAAAATTGGAGTGCGCTTTGAAAATTTTATTCTACTGTACTACAGGAAAAAAGAGCCGGACTAAGAAAAGTTTTTGTCCGCTCAAAAGCTGTTATGAAGTCATTTTTTGCTATCTAATGTTTGTTTTTGGATTTTTATCAGCCACAACAAAACAAAATTTATTAATATTAACATTTTATTAATTGTGCGTGAATAGCAAAAGTTGGTGTGTGATAAAAATAGAGTGCAGGAAGAAAAATTAGCCGTCCAAGTAACAGGCCACCAATATTAATGTAACTAAAAAATACACACACCCAGGCAGTTTATTCGCCAAAATTTGACAGCTATGATCCATTTCTTAGCAGTATGGAAGAAGCATAGAAAAGTATTTAATCATAATTAATGAGGGAACTGGCACACGAGATTTGCACTGTTGCACTTTGCTAAAAATATAAAGGCTCGATAGTTTTTAGATTTGTCATGTGGAACACCATCTAAGTCCTTTGATTTGAAGATCGTGACATAAAAATCTTTGCTGCCAAAAATTACCACGAAACATGATCTCTATCATCTTCAACCTTAATCGCTAGCAATACAAATCTCGTGTGCATGTTATAGCTCCCTTAATTTAATCTAGGAAATAATTATGGGTATCTCTGTTGGCGCCAACAAGTTTACTGAAGCATTTACATTCGAAACCCACTGAAACCCATTAACTACATGGAATCGGACGATGGACCATAAGTGTATCACCAGACAATCAATTTTTTATTCCATGTGGCACAAATCCTCAAAAAATGGTCCTAAGTCACATGGTACACATTACACTGATTTTAGGACATTTTTTTAAATTTGTGCCACTTGAAATAAAAAATTTGATGACAAGATCATGGTCTCAAGCATGGATCAAAATTTCGGCCGAAACGTTTCGGTTTCTGGCATGCCTAAAACAAAATTGAAATCGAAAATTTAGTCTAGAATTGTATGGGGGTCAAAATTTCGGCTGAAATTCATATTATTGGCCAAAATTTCAGTTTTCGGTTTCGGTCATGCCTGAAACCGAAATCCAATCCGATATTTTGATTCTTGGTCTCAAGATCCGGTTTGTGAAAATTTGGAGAAAACAGATTTCCATCGTTTGATTTCAATCAGTCAATAACTTTGAGTGGGTTTCAAGAATAGAGGTAACATGGTAATGTCACCGTCCAAGATGCACCACCAGGTGGAAGGGCATGTGCCTCACAAGTGATGGATGCATTAGTCAATCCCAACCAATTGACGCTGGGAGGCCCACACATATTCAGACCCATCAAAATCTGTGAAATTATGCATTTGAATCGGCTTAGAGGATTGAGATTGAACGGTTCATGATGGGCCGCGCATTGGATACTAAGTATCTAAAATTAAATGCCCTTGTTGTTTGAGACATATGTGTACGCTGCACGTGCCATCGTGATGAACGCACCGTGCATTTGTCCGGTTGAGAATTAAAGGGTGTCGAAAAACATGCTTTGTTTCAAATCAATGACTCTATGGCCGTCTCTCGTTGCCATCAGCTCCATCAATACTCGAAAAGATTTAGAATAATTTTCAGATAAAAAAATTTAAAAAAAAAAAAAAATTTAGAAAAGTGGACCAATTTTCCCACCTTACCTATAGAAAAAAGAGAAAGTGGACCAATTTTCCCACCTTACCTATAGAAAAAAGAGAAAGTGGACCAATTCTTCATTACGAACTTCCTCATCTTCGGCCCCAAATCCTGATAAAAAAGGTATGGCCACCACGAGATTGATGGCCTATGCCAAATTAGTAAATAGGAATTAACATGGGACCAAAAAAATCAGGAGCCACAACCCTTTGAAGAATTGACCATAAGGGCCCCATTTTGGTCCAAAATTAGGAAGCTCAAGGTTGTTGCATCACCCGCCTAAGAGGGTTACCGCGTTAGCATTAGGCTGTAAAATAACTCCGTTAAATCCTCCTAGGGACCAATGTTCTACCAATGAAAGTAGGTCTGCCAATGGGTCGGGTAAAATTTTGAATTCTATCAAGTTTAGTTTCGATAGATGGTTTGTCAAAAATTCAAGGATATCTGGTGAGGGTCGTTTCGACTGTATTTGGCATTGCTCTCTGGAAAAATAGAAAAGAGCAGCAACTGCTCTTTGTTATTGTTAATAAATGTAAGGAAAGAGATGTATTGGAAGAAGATAAAAGAGAGACTTCTATTTGAAATAGGAAAAATAGCTCTCTTTAAAAGAGCATGATTTTTCATATTCTTTTAAAGAGGGACGTTTTTCATGTTTCAAAGTGCAGCCTCCCCTTTTTTCTTCATCCAATACTTCTCCTGCCCCATATTCATTTGCAACAAAAAATAATAATTACTTTTTTCTACTCTTTCAAAGAGCAATAATGTCACACTCAACCTTCATTTACAACTAAGAGGACCATTCAGGTTGTGTTATAGAGACATCTTCATGCAAGTTGTCATTCAGAAAAGCAGTTTTAACATCCACTTGATGTAATTCTAAGTCAAAATGAGCTACCAATTTCATGACTATCCGAAAAGATTCCTTTCGAGAGACAAGAGAAAATGTCTCTTTATAGTCTATTTCCTCTTTTTGAGTGAAACCTTTAGCGACTAACTTGGCCTTGTATCTCTCTATATTACCTTTGGAGTCTTACTTGGTTTTAAATACCCATTTACAGCCTACAGGCTTAACTCCGTCAGGTAACTCACAAAGATCCCAGACCGAGTTATGTTTCATTGATTCCAACTCATCTTTCATGACTTTAAGCCATTGAGTGGATTTGTCGCTCTTCATGACTTGACTAAAGGAAACAAGATCTGATTCCTTTTCAAAATCAAACTCACTCTCATTGAGGTAAACTATATAGTCATCAGAAATTGCTGGCTTCTTTGCTCTCTCTGATCTACGCAATGGTTGATCATCGGCAGTCGCTATGGGAGCAAGAACCTCCTCAATGTGGGGTATTGCAATAGGGATAGTCACAGGTGCATCAACACTTGCTTGAATGACTGGTGTTGGTGCCACTTTTTCTTGGATAAAAGGGATAGGAATTATAACCAGATTCTCCTCAAAAGTGATTTTCCTAGGCTCAACACTCCCACTGATCTCACGATCCTCAAAGAATTTTGCATATCTAGTCTCAACAATCCGGGTACTATGAGTGGGGCAATAAAATCGATAGCCTTTTGATCTATCAGGGTAACCAATGAAATGACAACTTATAGTTTTAGGGTCCAATTTTCCTAATTGTGGGTTGTACACCTTTGCTTCAACCAAACAGCCCCAAATGTGTAAATATCCTAAAGTCGATTTTCTTCCTACCCATAGCTCATAAGGAGGTTTGGGATCTGTCTTACTAGGAACTCGATTTAGGATATGCACCGCTGTTTTCAAAGCTTCTCCCCACAAAAACATAGGCAGCTTAGTGTTGCATAGCATACTTCTCACCATATCCATAAGAGTACGATTTCGTCGCTCAGCTACACTGTTCTGTTCAGGTGTTCCCGACATGGTGTATTGAGCGACAATGTCATGCTCTTGTAGATACAGGGCGAAGGGTCCTAGATGGCGACCTGTTTCAAAGTATCTACCATAGTTCTCCCCACCTCTATCAGATCTCACAATTTTAATCTTCGAATTGAGTTGTAACTCAACTTCAGCTTTATAGATATTAAACATATCCAGGGCCTCAGATTTCTCATGAATGAGATATATATAACCAAAACGAGAATAGTCATCAGTGAAGGTGATAAAATACTTTTGACCACCAATAGCGGGAGTTGGAAATGGTCCACAAATATCAGTGTGAACTATTTCCAACAAACTCGTGCTTCTGATAGCCCCTTTCTTATTAGTCTTTGTGAGTTTCCCTTTAATGCAATCAACACAAGTATTAAAATCAGAGAAATCGAGTGTATCGATTATATCATCTTTAATTAACCTCTCCATTCTATCCTTAGATATATGGCCTAAACGTTTATGCTATAAAATGGAGGAGTTGTCGATTGCTCATTTTCATTTCTTACTAATTTTATCATTCACATGCATAGAAACTAAAAATTGGGCGTAAGATGAATCCAAATTCAACTGATAAAGATTGTCCACTGATGAGCCACCACCCACAATATCCGAATTAAATAATAGAGTAAACATATTATGTCCAAATTTAAATTCAAAACCTAATGAATCCAATTTAGAAATTGAGATAAGATTTCTAGTGATCCTTGGAACATAAATAGTATCAACTAAATCCAAAATGAAACCACTATTTAAAATGAGACGGAGAGTCCCAATGGCCTCCATGTCTGCTTCTACTCCATTTCCGAGTTTGATGGTATGTTCGCCTTTACTTAGCTTCCTGCTGGATCAAAATCCCTGCATTGAATTACTTATGTGAATAGTTGCACCAGAATCTATCCACCAAGTATTGCGTGGAGCATCAACATAAAGTGATTCAAAACACACAAAGGCTAGGTCATTACCTTTCTTAACTAGCCAATCTCTGTATTTCTGACAATTCTTTTTAATGTGCCCCTTCTTCTTACAGAAGTGACACTTGATGTCAGAAGTAGATGTGCTAGCTTCTCCTTATTTGGTTTCCGGTGGAGGAGCTTTCACATTCTTTCCTTTATATTGTCCCTATTTTCGCTTAAAATTTCGTTTCGATGGTCCAAGAGCGGCGTAATGGACACTTTCAGGTTTTTCAGCCCGAAGTCTTTCTTCTTCTTGGACACAGTGAGCGATTCGCTCGTTCATCTTTCACTTCTCTTTCTGCGTGTTATAATTGATCTTGAACGGGCCAAATTGTGCAGGAAGAGAAGTCATAATGAAGTGAACAAGATAACCCTCAGAAAAACCCATGTCCAATTCTTTCAATTGAGTTGTCATGCCACTCATTTGCATAATGTGCTCCTGTATGCTACTATGACCATCATATTTCATGGTTCCCATTTTAACAATTAGACTGCTGGCAAGGACTTTAGAAGTCCCTTGAAATTGTTCCTTAATGGCTTGCATGTATTTCTTTGCAAAGAATGTGCATCGGAATACCTCCCTTTATGATCATGAGGCTCCTACGATTGGATCTATCCAATTTTTCTAAATCTGTATGGTTCACTGCCAGATCCTCAGTCGAGGCATCAGCGGTGAGCTCCTTGGGATTATCAGATCGTATAGCATAGTCAAGATCCATGTAGCCTAGAACAATTGCAACTTGTTCCTTCCATTTCTTATAATTTGATCCACTCAAAAGTTCAATTCCACCAATCATATTGGTTATGATAGACGGGTTCAATGCTGCACGATAATTAAGGGCTTTATTATTACCACATACAAACGTAGTAACTATCAATTTCACAAGGTTATAATCATAATATGTGACGCAATAGTTAAAATATGTTAAGAAATATAAAAATTAAAACCAATGTGGTTTTATTGAGAAACAATTTGTGTCATTATAACCCTCCGTTGGGTCGAGTCATAACATACTAGCCGCTTTCTCAATCTATATTAATGATTGTGGTACTAATTGTTTCGTTATGACCCTCCGTTGGATCGAGTCACAACACGCTAGCAGTACCCACACACACAAAATAATGAATAGTGAAACACAACCATCATATAATATTAAGTGATTCATCACCGTTGGGCAGAAGAATCCCTTATGTTGTGACGCCAACGTTCACTACACACTTTCACTGGATTTGTAACACATTTTTGGATAAAATTAAACCTCACTATGAAAACCATGACACTAGAAAAGATCATCACCATTGGGCAGAAGAATCTTTTCAAGCCATGTTTTCAAACTGAGTTTGATAATATGTTAGATGATCGCAAAATTGATATTAAAGGAATAAGCCAAGTCCAATTCGTGTTATGAGAAGGTGTTACAATTGACAATAAACGAGCATTATAATGTGTAAGTACCAACCATGGTGGTGGAGCACAACCTCTACTACCCAATTCTAATTAATGGACCTCAAAAACGGGTCTGAAATATCCGAAAAAGTCAAAATTCATATATAATGTCCGAAAATCGGACCTATAAAAAGCCCAGAAATCGCCTGAGAAGATTAAGAAATACAAAGGGCATAATGGGCCAAGTACCGGGCCGGGCCATGGGCCGAAGGGGCCACGTGCCCAGCGGGTCGAGTCCGGACCATGGGCCTGAGTGGCGGAGTAGGCCTCAGCCAGTGGGTCGGGTATTGGGCTGTGGGTCGGGCCATGGTCCAAATGGGCCAGATGGGTCAAGCAGGGCTAGGCGGGTCGGGTCAGACAGGCCAGACGGGTCTCGTGGGCCAAATAGGCTCAGGCCGGTCAGGTGGGTCAGGCAGGCCAAAGAGGCCAGGCGGGTCGGGGACGGGCTTGATCCGTCCAGAAAACTCTAAGCCTCCCCACACTGTTCATCTTCCCAAATTTTTTTTTTTTTTTGAAATAGTTGCAGACGCACAAATTTCTAAGGGCTCACCCTACTTATCGATGATCGGCGCCGACGGTCCGGCGCCGATCGGCCGGTGCCGGCCGGTGGCGGAGAAAACCTACCGGCACGGATCACACTCAAAGAACCAATTTTTTTTTTTTGATTTGCACACGTACCGGTGTCCCTCGCCCTTCGGTGACTGCAGACGGCCTGCAGTGGGCCATCCGTCGGCCTATGTTGGCGTTCTGTGTGTCAATCCGGTGACCGGAAAAACCCCTACCGGCTCCTTTTTTTTTTTTTTGTAAAACGTGGGAACTAGAGAGTTCGGTACCCAATTACCGAGTCGACTCCGTTTGTCTAATCAAACCGATCGTTAAAAAAATGTTCGATTCAAAGGCATAGGTTTGGTTTGATCTCTAAAAGGGTTTCGATCAATCATGGCCAAGCCGGCTCTGATACCAATTGATGGAATCTAAATGGATCTATCGATCCGACCATCCAAAATTAAGCTGAAAGATCTAGGCGCATGGTCAATAAAAAATAATAAACCAATAATCTATAAATTAAATATATATGCGCACCTTGAGTGTGAGCCATCAATAGTTGATTACCGATCTTCAACAATCTTCTCGCGTTCAATATCTCCTAGTACAATGGGGATGCTTTCGCCAATAGGGATGATTGAATTATGTCGAGCAATCGTTGGGACCAGGCACCCCTTATATTTATAGCCAAAGAGTCCTTTCCCATTAAGGACTTTAATTTCTAATTATAGTGTGATTAGAAATCACAACCATACCTTAATTAAAAAACTCACCAATTAGTTGCTTATTCTCTTTAAACTCACCGGGATAGCAACTGTACATCTCAAGGTTGATTTTATACCATTCACCGATTAACGGGTTTGACTATAGTGATGGCCACCAAAATAGAAACTTCTACCAAGCCAAACTCTTGAGTCTTGTCCTGTTTCATTTTTTCTGCGCGAAGTTTCTAATAATGAAGCAGAGTTAATGGCTGATTTTCACATAACCTCCTTCAAAATTGGCCGTTTAAATGTCCTTTGAAGCTTCGATGGATTCTGAATTCTAGCTATAAGAATTTAATGAATTTTTGGTGATCCATAATAAAAAACAGTGGACCAAGTGAAACTTTATGCTTACTTGGGGCTAAGTTTGCTCGTCACCACTTAGCTGCAGCTGTGGAAAGCGGGTCAATTTTTTTTATTTTTTATTTTTTCTAAATTGTGTTTGTATTAATATAAAAATACTAAACATGAGCATCAAAAAGACCGATAAAAACTCCTGCTAGCACAACAGATATTGCAATATGGGAAATCGAATCTCCCAAAAAAAATCAGAATAGATGCGTAGATGGACGAAAGAAACCCAAAGGAAAAAAGGAAAAACCTACGTCCAGAGGAAATTAACTGCAGGTTTTTGTGTCCATAACTAGGTACAATCTCCCGAAGTTTGCCCACCTGAGTGGGTATTAGGGTTATCAACCCACCTGTTGACACTCAATTGGTCAAGCTCATAATTTCGATTTGTTTGCAAAGGTTTAATTAACCATTTAATTAGCATGAGGAGATTGACTTGCTCATACTTGAGAGCAAGGTATCAAGTAACCGCTACATATCGGTCCCAAAACTATATCGGTATTGTATCCGCATTAGTCGATACCTTTCTCTTTATTTATTTTAAATTTGGGCGAATACGTATCGGTATCGACTGATACGTATCGGGCGGGACGTATTAGTCCTTTATGGACTGATACTCGATAATTATCCACACATTAAACTCCTTGGTTGAGAGTCAACATGTCAATTATCTTAAACGGACTCCTGAAGATTGTAGAGGAGTAATCCACCAAGGGGTTGTTCCAACGGTTGCCGACTTGTCCCAAGGTCATGAGTAGTTCAAAATGACTCCTTGCAGCAAATGAGTGCCACATGAGGTGATTAAATCGTGATATAATCTTGGCATGGTATGGGCGATGGCACATATAGGGATTAATCCACGTGCAAGGTTGGGACACCCTATTATTATTATTTATTTATTTAAAAAAAAAACTAAAATGATAAAAAGAAAATAGAAAGAAAGAAGAGAAAAAGATCATAGGATTAAATTCAAACTTCGGTACAACACACTACCATAATGTAATGAACATGTCATTGGGTATTTGTGACACACAATAATTTTATTCTTAAAACTTGATTGACTAAAGACTTTGGGACCTTTATTAATAACGTGATTCCACTCCACGCAACTTTAGGAGTTGGTTTCCGCATTTTGGTTTATGGTAAGCCAATCTCTATTTTCTAGTGATACACCTCTCTCTTGAATCCTTGATGGGTTAAGATTCAAGAGCATGTTATAAAGAAGACAACGTTCCTTTTTCATCTCCGCTCAATATAATCGCGCCCATCGTATAAAAGGAGATAGAAACGAGGTGGCATTATCCTCAAATTCTAAGCGCGCTGCCTATCAGAACATCGGAATTCTCTTGCGATCATTCTCATTGGTTCATCGGTAAGATATGTTCCAACCTTGCATCAAATTGTCCTTGATTGAAATTAATTTTCTTTACATAATATTAGTTATTCAACAATTGGTATCAGAGCCCGGTTTAAGGCTAATTTATTTTCAATAAAAATAAAATAAAATTGCTCGGATTCGTTTGCCGAAGTCGTGATTTCTCCGACAACACTGGTGGGTGGTGAGTTTCTGCCGCCGGTTTTGTGATCCTCTCCAATGGTTGGCCCCATAAAGGGTGTATGTATATATAAAAATAAAAATAAAAGAAACAGAAAATTAGGATGGAGAAGATGACCGTAAGATTTCTCTCACCTTATCGTCGCCGGTACGCCTTCTTGGCTCACCGGCAGGTGATCGGACCAGCACCGGTTGACTCGTATCGCCGGCACCATCGAATTTATACATGTGACCGTCGGGGGTTCCACAGCCGACCAGCCATAATCCATGACCCGGTCTGATCCCTTTTACCTGGTCTGATCCCTTTTACCTGGAGCGGCAAATCCAAAGAACGATGGAGCTTTACGTTTTTTTTTGAACAATTTGATATACTTTACTTTACAAAAGGGGATAGTTAGAGTGTATAAACAAAATCACCGAATTTAGTGCTTTTATGAGTACTTATCCCATGTAGAGCTTAAGCACAATATCTAATGCTTCCCAACTATAATTAATTAATTAATTAAATTTATTTGGGGCATAGAATCTAGTCTGCACTTGTCCATACCAGATTCCATTATATATATATATATATATATAAAGGGTTGCAGGCAGCTTATTTACAGTATGTTTTTCTATTCTTTTTCGGCTGACTACAAGTATTAATTTAATTCTGCAAATTTGTTGTCACCACCACACTAGTCTAATTCGGGCCCAATCTTTGGAACGCAATGTCTGGAGATATATAACTCTGATTTACACATATGACCTATCGCTTTTGGTCTACTCGACAAGTTCTATATGTTCGACTCTTTGTTTGGACTGTCTGAGACTGCTTTGGACTTAAAAATTTCAGTCAAAGTTTATTAAATTTATTTATTACAATTATACCTATTTCCCCCAGATTATACAAAAATTGTTGAACATTTTCTATTTACTACTTTTATACTATCATATCATTGTTTGTAGTAAAATCATGTATAATTTTCTTGTTAATGAACCTATTATATATAAATAGAACACATACAATATCTTTTACCATGAACTTTCTTCATGAAATTAAATTTAATCAAATTAGTATGTGGGCATTCTTTTAGAATAAAAATATGAACTATTTGCATGATAGAATGTCTAAGAGCTTTAATTCTATCTATAAAGGGGTTTAGGTAAAACGGTAAAACAATCATTTCAGGATGCGTAGCCAAAGTAGGTTTGTAGTCTGCCCAAAGGTGACCAACCCATGGAGGACACGTTATCTTTAAATTTTGAAATTCAATTTCATTATGATTGCATGTGCATTCGTCTGTATGAACTACTATTTCAAACCAAAGCTGATTTAGAAAATTCATATAGATAGAATGAGTGGAATAGTCATGTGTGTCTAGATGAGAGAAGAGCGACACTTTTGGCCTAACCTGATGGATAGTTTTGATCAAACCGAAAACACATCTAACTAAGCCTATGTGTGTTTCTAAACACAAATTTAGGGAGACTTACGATAAGTCAAAGCTTCTGCCCTAAGGTGATGCTGAGACAATGAGTGAAGTTTGTCGCTTAGAGTGAATGTTCCTTTTCACATGCTTGCTTGCACTCTGATTAATTCAACCTCGACCCCGTGTATGAATTTTCTTTTTATAAAGTTCTACTTGAACAATGTGCTGATAGTTATTCCTTTTCATATCAGCTATGGACGGATCAGTCTTACACCAACAAATGACCAGTATTGAAAAACTTAATTGCGCCAATTATAACTTTTGGCGGATGAGTCATGTTTTGACCCTTGGATGTATGGACTATGACTTTGTTCTCACGGAGAACAAGCTAATTTTATCGTCCAACGCCAATGAAATTCAAAAGGCCCAATACGCTCAAACGGACAAGGAAAATAGTATGACAATAATGATCATACGCGCTTCTATTACTGAACTCATTTGAGGTAGTATTAAAACTACCGAAACAATCAAAAATTTATTAAAGATCATCCTAGACCAGTTCGTTGGAATAGTAAAATATCTATAGTACAGCCATTTAGTACAATTGATCAATATGCGTTATGATGGCAATGGGAGTGTACGAGAATTTATTCTTAAAATGTCCATGTTGGCTATGAAGCTTAAAGAATAAGAAATCACTATCGAAGAAGATGTCGTAGTGCATTTAGCTGTTGCTTTCCTTCTTAAGCAATTTGATACTTTTAAAGAAAATTACAATGCTCAGAAGGATAAATGAGATTTGAATCAATTGATCTCAATGTGCGTGATTGAAGAAGAGAGGCTTCGTGAAAATAAAGTCAAGTCTGCTAATTTTGGCCACAATCCTTCCTATAATTCAGCTTACAAGCCAGCTCATAAGAAGAATTTCAAGAAGAAGGGTCAGAACCACTACAACAACAGTAAGGGGATTAAGAAAGATTCTAAGCTAAAAACAGTTAAGGTCAATGATGATGATGGATGCCACTTCTGCAAGAAGAAAGGTCATATCAAGAAAGATTACTACTTGTAAAAAAATATTATAAAGAAGAAGCAGCGAGGAGGTATTAACTTCGCACATGTTTGCTCTAAATCAAATCTAGTAAATGTTTCAAAAGATTTGTGGTAGGTTGACTCAAGTGCCTCTGTGCACGTTTCTCAAACTTTTCAAGGGCTAATCAGCAGGAGAAGCCTAAGACCGGATGAGAGACTTTTCCTCAAAAATGAACAAGCGATTAAAGTTGAGGTCATTGGGACTTACCCCCTTATTTTAAACTCTGGACATATTTTGATATTGCAGGCCATTGGGACTTCCTTTATTCTGACGAAACCTTATTTCCATATTTAGATTACTTGGTCATGGATATTATTTCACTTTTTATGGCAGTGATTTCTCTGTTACTCTACATTCTACTTTATTAGGACATGGTTTATTAATAGACGGGTTATTTCAGCTATCTCTTGATATTGATTCTACTTTTTCTGTAGTATATGTTTCTTCCACCTCATTCAGGTCTGATGTGCAGTGAAATATAATGATATTTCACCCCTAAAGACCTACATTTAGTTACCCGATGAAAGCTATTTAACATGTTTTATATAGTTTTAGTGATTTACAGGTCTGGAGATGCGTTGAGCATGAAATAATCCAAAAGTTCAAAATATAACGTCAAATTCGTGCTGTAATAGCCCGAAAAATCATGCTAAACTGTGACCTCGGGATCCGTGCCCGATCGGTCATAGGTTTGACCAAATAGAAGTCCAATAGTTAGTATGGGGTGTGATGAACGGACGAGATGCAATGGGTTGAGTGTTTATGTGGTGTATGATGGAAAATGTGAAGTCACATACACCTACTGCGGTGCATGTGCTCAACACACAGGTTAGAGAGAAGATAAAAGGGTTTAATAGCCCTAGTTTCTCTTTTAATTGGTTGATTGAGAGAGAGCAAAGAAGAGAGAGAGAAGGAGACCATAGTTAATACAAGGAGTAAATGCTAGTTGAAGGGGGGGGGATTCGAGCAATAAACGTCGGATTCGACGCGAGGGATCCGCTCGAAGCAAAGCTGGAAACCCTAGCCTTTCCAACCGCTCAACTTAATCAATTTGAGATTGATTCAAGGTAAAACTTTGTGAATAAAATGCATAGATTGTAGAGGCTAATTGTAGTTGAGAAATGGTTTAGATTGTAGGATGGTGGTTTAGAAAAATAGAAGAAAAAGAGTGGAAAAAAAGATTGGAAAGAACAGCCAAAAGGAGGCTAAATCTGGCAATTTCGATTAATCGAAATTGGGTTTCGATTAATCGAAATTGCCCAAGAAGTTGAAAAGTCAGAGGACCCCGATTTTGATTAATCGAATTGGGTTTCGATTAATCGACTTTGGATTCTGATTAATCGAATTGGAAATCGATTGATCGACTGGGAGCCTACAGTGAACTCCAGTGGAGGAAAGAAAATAGATTGGAGAAATCGAGTAATCGAAATGGGAATTCGATTAATCGATTTTGGAAATTCGATTACTCGAATTGAGAATCGACAGATAGAGTGGAGAATTTCGATTAATCGAATTGGGTTTCGATTAATCGAATGGGAATCTCGATTAATCGATTTGAGAATCGATTAATCGATAGTGATTTTCGATTAATCGATTTTGGAAATCGATTAATCGAATCAGATTCGATTAATTGATTTTAGAGTTCGATTAATCGATTGTGCTAAATTTTATGGACTTTTGAGTTTGACTTTAAGCTTCATGGAGGGTCTTGGACCTCCTTTATTGTATCCTTAGTGATGTGTTTCACCTGTTATGTGGTACCATAGGTGGTACGTATGAGCTAGTGCATAAGGAACCACGTGGGACCTTGATGCATTGATCAAACAAGGACTTGAGTTAGGGAACACCTTGAACATATACTTTATTTTACAAGAGCATGTATGTAGTGATATAGAATTCAAATTCAAATATTTTATTGCTTAAGAATTGTGAAAAGTGTGTGTGTGTGACATCCATAAGAGTAATTATAATGAGCCATCCCCAGGGGATGAAGAAGTCAAGAGATAAGAGCATCAGGTGTGATGCAAGTGAATGGATACATCCCAGGGATGTATCCAAGATTGAATCATGATTGATAGGGCCTAACTGATATAAGATAGCAAATTTACATGGTGAATAACTATATGTAAGGCACCGATGTTTTTGTTATTTGAGGTTTGATAGGGTACCCCACCGACGTGGCGGGATATCCACGACTGACACGGCAGGATATCCGTGACCGATACGGCGGCGAAATCGTAAGCCAGTGTGGAGGCTTATCCGTACATAGTAAGCACACCCCAGGGGTGTTGATTTGAGACAAGTGAAACCCCGCCACCAATCCCCAGGGGAAAGGGGCTTGGGTATTATATTGTATTCCCAAGGAATACGTTAAAAGTGTCTATATAGATGACGATGAAGGGTATCTCATCGGGGCTCGATGCTATATTGCTCGGGGATTACTTAAGTTGAAAGTTTAAGTTTTGCTTTAGGCCTTTTCAGCATCATTCATGAATAAATGAAAACATAAGTAATTACCAGTAAAATGCAATACTTTTTAACTGTTTTCATCAATAACTGCATAGACACATCATGCATGGCGTATCATGGAATATATGTGAGTAATAATTTATATGTTCAACTGTGCTCTGTTCCCTATTGAGCTAGGATGTAGCTCACCCTATAGACTATACGTCGCAGGTCTACTACTAGCAGCGGCCGAGGCTTCAGGAGACGCTGACCCTGGTGAGTCGGACCTTGCGGCCAGCGACGAGTTGGAGCCACCTCCTGAGGACTTCTTTTAGAGGACTCCGTTGTGCCGCTTTGAGGGCTTTTTGAGAGGGATTGTACGGCTTGGTATGTCAAGCCTTGTTTTGGTTAAACCATGTATATATTGAGTTGAGATTATTCTTTTGGGGCGAACCATCCGTGATGATCATCGATGGTTCGGATCGATTCTCCATTCATGCGAGGCATGAGGTAGAAGCTATCTTTTGGAGAATTGTTTTAATATAGATTTAAATTCGCAGCTTTCATTTATTATTTCATTTTATGCTTGATATGCCAATGTTTCGCTGAGATAGCTAAGGGCACGGCCAAGATGATCGTCGATGGCAGTTTCGGGGTGTCAAAATCCGAACATCCACAGTTCTGGTATCAAAGCGATTTTCTTTTAGCAATCGACAATCGCCCTTTTGTCGAACATAGGGCTTCGCTAATCTAAACTTTAGTTTCAAATGCACAAGAAATGTCATCTAGAGGAAGAGGCCACCAAGGAGGCAGAGGAGTCACGAGTGGAGATGATTACATCTCTCCTACTAATAGAGTGCCTTTAGGAGGTACTGAGGCCCCAGGGGACAGTAGTAGTAGACAACATGATGAAGAGGATCGAGATCGTCAGGATCAAGATCTAAGAGAACAAGAGAGAGTGAGAGAAAGATAAGAAGATAAAGAGGAGCAACAAAAGATGATGCACACTATGGAAACTATGGCAGCTGCCATGGCACAACAAGCCGCATCATTTGCAGCCCACGCGTCAAGAGAACAGCAGCCACCTACACCACCTGTAGGACTCAAGCTGCTGTCTCCCTCATCTTTTACAGAGTTTAGGAGGATGAGACCTCCTTCATTTTCTGGGCAGGCAGACACAATGGCCGCTGAGAACTGGCTTATGGAGATGGAGAAAGTCTTTAGCGTGTTGACATGCACGGAAGATGAGAGTGTGAGATGGGTAGCTTATATGTTGGATGGGGAGGCTGGGCCTTGGTGGAAGTCCGTGATACGGACTCGGGCTCAGGAGACCCCAGAGTTGCCTTGGACTTGGGAGGAGTTTGGTGAGGAGTTCAACAAACAATATTTTCTGGAAGTGGTGAGGAACCAGCTTGAGATACAATTTCTACAGTTTGTGCAAGGGAGAATGACAGTGAGAGAATATGGGGTGGAGTTTCTACGACTTGCCCGTTTTTCTCCGGATTACGTCGCTACCGAAGTGATGAAATCCAAGAGGTTTCAGCAAGGTTTGAAGCTTGAGGTTAGGGGAGGCGTAGCTCCATTTCAGCTGAGGGCCTATGAAGAGGTCATGAGTAAAGCACTAGTGGTTGAAGAGGAGAATACAAATAGATATCGACAGAGAGAGCAGCAGAGAGGAGGAAATGAACAAGGAAGATCGGGGCACTACGAATAGGTGAACAAAAAGCCGAGGTTCGTAGCCCAAAATCAGAGACCACAGTTCCAAGGGGGTTTCGGAAAGCCGGCGCAACAACAACATCAACAGAGGTTTCCACTACTAGCATCGGGGAGACCTTTACGCTATGAGAGCCCTGCCATGTCTACTGGCGCCACTATCACACAGGGTTCTCGTACTGTTTCTTCTGCACCTCGGGAGACTTGCGCAAAGTGTGGCAAGCCTCATAGGACAGTGGATTGTAGATTGGGAACTAGGGGTTGTTTCCGATGTGGCAAGGTGGGCCACTTGATCAAGGATTGCCCCGAGACGGATAAAAGAAAGACGGTTTCAGTTGCAGCACCACGACCTATTCAAGCAAGGAAGCCGATCGTTCAGGGGAGAGCCTATGCAGTCACTGCTCAGGAAGCAGGGAACGTGCATGACGTCATCCAAGGTGAGATTTTTTTTTAATTAAAGAAAATCCCGTTTCATTAAAATTTTAGATAGAGAAGGTGCATGCATTAGGAATTGTATAGATTCTTTTTCTCAATGCTAAATCTATATGTGAATTAAGGGTGTAAATTGATGTGTAAATTATTATATGTATGTATGTATACTATAGGTACTTTAACTATATATGAAAAAAGATGCTTCGTTGGATATGACGCTCGAGTGTTGATAGACCCAGGGTCTACCCACTCATTCGTCACTCCACGTTTCGCCAAGAAGATGAAGATTGTTCCAGAGGCGTTGAATTTCATCCTATCTGTGTCTATTCCGACTGGAGAGTTAGTAGACACGGAGTTAGCTTGCAAATCCATCATAGTAGCAGTTCGAGACTTAGAGGTGCATGAATTGGAAGCAAAGTTGATACTGTTAGACATGCAAGGGTTTGATGTGATCCTTGGCATGGACTGGTTGGCGCAGCATTGTGCAACCGTCGATTGCAAGGACAAGGTAGTCATTTTCAGACCCCAACACAAGACGATCATTTCAGTTTCAAGGAGTGAGGTCGTCATCTGTGCCACTGATCTCGGCAGTAAGGGCCGAGAAAATGATCAGAAAGGGTTGCAGTGGATACATGGCTTTCTTAAAGGAGGACAAGGAAGAAAAGAATGTCATTTCTGAGATAGCAGTTGTGCGAGACTTCGCCGACGTGTTTCCAGAGGAATTGCCTGGATTACCTCCAGAAAGGGAAGTGGAATTTACCATTGACTTAGCACCAGGAACGGAGCCTATTTCGAAAGCGCCTTATAGAATGGCTCCTGCTAAATTAAAGGAGTTGAAGGAACAACTACAAGAGCTTATGGACAAGGGGTTTGTTAGACCGAGTGTGTCTCCATGGGGAGCACCGGTCTTGTTTGTCAAGAAGAAGGATGGGTCAATGCGACTATGCATTGACTATCGACAATTGAACAAACTCACTGTGAAGAACCGCTACCCTTTGCCTAGAATTGATGATCTATTCGACCAACTGCAAGGAGCAAGGTATTTTTCCAAGATCGACCTGAGATCTGGATATCATCAGTTGCGAGTCAAGGCAGAGGACATCCAGAAGACAGCTTTCCGGACACGGTATGGACACTATGAATTCCTTGTGATGCCGTTTGGATTGACGAATGCTCCGACGTCGTTTATGGATCTGATGAACCGAGTGTTTAAACCACACTTGGACTCCTGCGTCGTAGTGTTTGTTGATGATATATTGATATACTCCAAATCCAAGACGGAACACGAAGAACATTTGAGGATTGTTTCTAGACAGTCGGAATAATTAATTGTACGCCAAACTCAAAGAAATGTGAGTTTTGGTTGGAAGAGGTTAGCTTTTTGGGACATGTCGTCTCAAAGCATGGTGTCATCAGTAGATCCAAGAAAGATAGAAGCGATGGTTAAATGGGAGCAAGATAAAGAAGTTTTCTTCGGGCTTAGCAGTTATTATCGACGCTTTACGAGGGGTTTTCAAAGATATCGGGACCTCTTAAAAAGATTCAAGGTTTGAGGAGGAGGCATGTGAGAAGAGTTTTAAGAACTCAAACGAGACTCACTTCGGCTCCAAGGTTAGCGATTCCTTCAGAAATGGAGGATACGCTGCACAATGACGACATACAATGGCCTTGGTTGTGTACTCAACCAACACAAGAAGGTGATAGCTACGGATCGAAAGCATTTGAAAGAACACGAGAAAATTACCCGACTCATGACTTGGAACTAGCAGCATCATTTTGTGTCAAGATTTGGAGACATTACTTGTATGGTGAGACTTTTGAAATTTTCATCGATCATAAGAGCCTCGATATCTCTTTACACGTAAAGAGCTCAACATGAGACAAATAAGTGGATGGAATTCCTCAAGGATTACGATTGCTCCATACAATACCATCCGAGCAAGGCGAATGTAGTAGCCGGCGATTGAGTCGGAAGGGTTCATTTCATTAGCTTGTTTGGTTTTGGGTATGCACCGATGGAAATTATTGGAAGATCCGCATTCTACGATGAACATTGAGTCAAAAGCCACGGATCCTTTTGGCTAACATATCGGTAAAGCGGTGATATTTGAACATATCCACGATCTACGATGAAAGATCCGGCATTAACAAAGTTTCATCAAGACGTGAGTGAAGGCATCAGTCGGACTTCTTAAAGAAGATGGTTCTTTATTGTTTAAGGGTCGTCTATGCATTCCAGGACAATGCCGATCTAAGACGAACGATTCTTGATGAGGCCCATAAGTCAAATTATGCTATCCACCGGTGGCACCAAAATGTACCAAGATTTGAAAAGAACCACCGGTGGAGAGGATCAAGCAAGACGTGGTTTAGCACGTGTGGTGTTTGACTTGTCGAAGTGAAGGTTGATCATAGACATCCGCCGGACTATTGCAACCTTTACCAATCCTGTAATGGAAATGGGAATCAATCTCAATGGATTTCATTGTTGGATTGCCCTGCATCGCTAAGAGACACAATGCCATTTGGGTCGTCAGAGACCGATTGACCAAATCAACAAGACTTTTTGTCGACAATACTATGTATAGCAGAAGACCGGACTTATACATGAAGGAGATCGTAAAGTTACATGGGATTCCAAGCAGCATAGTTTCAGATCGTGATCCACTATATACGTCCAAGTTTTGGAAGAAATTTCAAGAAGGAATGGGAACACGACTAGACTTTAGTTCAGCTTTCCATCCTCAAACTGATGGGCAGACAGAGCGAGTGAACCAAGTGATAGAAGACATGCTCAGAGCGTGCATGCTAGATATGCAAGGATATCGATGAGTATCTACTGCTGTTCAATTCGTGATACAACAACAGCTCTAAACGAGCATTGGCATGGCACCGTATGAAGCTCTGTATGGACGACGATGCAAATCACCCCTCAATTGGGAGGAAACAGGTGAGAAATTTGTGTTAGGGCCAAAATTACTTGAAGACAACGCCACCGTCGTTCGAATAATCAGAGAAAGGCTGAAGTCAGCACAAAGTAAATAGAAAAATTACGCCGACATGAAGCGGACTAGTGTCGACTATAAAGTGGGTGAGCACGTGTTTGTGAAAGTGTCACCTATGAAAGGCGTAATGAGATTTGGCAAGAGAGGGAAGTTAAGCCCACGTTATGTTGGACCATTTGAAATTTTGGGACGTGTAGGTGAAGTTGCGTATCGCATTGGTTTACCACCACTGTTTGATAGGGTGCATAACATTTTCCACATATCGATGCTCAGGAAGTACGTGAATGATCCGTCTCATGTATTAGGAAAGCAACCTATGGAGATGTGTGAGGACATGAGCACGATAGAGGAACCTGTGGAAATCTTGGATCGAAAGGAACAAGTACTGCGCACTAAAGTGATTCCCTTAGTTCTTATTCGGTGGAACAATCATCCAAAAGAAGAGGCTACTTGGGAACGAGAGGCCGATGTGAAGGAACAATATCCAACCTTGTTTCCAACGACGTGAGAATCCAATGTAAACCACAAACATGTTTGTGGAATCTCCACGATACTTGTAATTCAATGGAAGTTTTGATCAAAGTATGATTTAACGACCAGATTTTTATGCACATGACCAAGTGTATGTGTTTTATGGAACTAGGAACCACTTGATGACATAAACTACCAAAAGAAATTAAAGAACCAAGGAAATTGAAAATCTGCAGAAATTGGGCAAAACCGATTAATCGAATTTCAAATCGATTAATCGATTTGGAATTTCGATTAATCGATTTTGTTCGATTAGTCGACTGGCACCTGCCAGTGACTGGAAAATTGAATGAGAGTTAGAACAGACATAGAATGCAATTTCGATTGATCGGGTTATAATTTCGATTAATCGATTTTGGATCGATTAATAGATTTTAGAAATTCGATTAATCGAATTGGGATTTCGATTAATCGAACTTCCAGTTTGATTAATCGAATTACTAAAGGGATTTGGAAGAAATATGAAGTCAGAGGAACGATTTCGATTAATCGAAGTGAAATTCGATTAATCGAATAACTTAAAGAATCATGAAAATTTTGGAAGTTACTGCACGATTTCGATTAATCGAAGTGAATTTCGATTAATCGATTTTGAAATTTCAATTAATCAAAATGGATTTCGATTAATCGACTAGCTCGCGTCAGTGAGCTCAAAACTTAAAATTTTAAGCAGATACGATTTCGATTAATCGAATTTGATTTTTGATTAGTCGATTTGGGAAATCGATTAATCGATTTTACGCGGCTTAACTTAGTTTGAAATCTCGATTAATCGATTCTGGATTTCGATTAATCGAGCCGAGGTCTATATATTGAAATTTGGGGATTTTCTTTGCCATTCAACTCATTTGAGCTTGAAATTTTTGGGGCGCTTCAACTTCTCCTTCTCCAACCAACCGAGTGGCCTAGGGTTTGGATTTTCCGTCGATTCGCATCCGCATTCGCCTTCGAAACCTAAGGTAAACCATAGATTTCCATTTTTCCTTCAATTTGAGCAATAAGAACCCTAGATTCTTACTATTTCCCCACCATGCCACCCAAGACTAGGTTGTCTTCAAAGAATGTGACTTCTAAACTCCCGGTTCGGCGTAAGAACGCCGCACCACCACCACCTACCCCATCGCCAGTGAGGACTCCGTCACCATCGACATCGGAGACCACCTCCGGTTCGACGAGCGCGTCTACGCACGAGTCTTCCCGCGAGTCCACACCAATGCCCCCACCACCCACAAATGTGGTGCAACCAAATGAATGGTGGGCAGCCAAGACCTTCGAGGTCGAATACATTATCGACCCAACCCTATTCACAAATCCCGATTTACCGGGCGAGACCCAATGGGCTCGAAACTACCTCAACAACGCCGGTCTCGGCAACCTTCTCAAACCAATCCGGGGTTCTTACTACCCTAGATTGGTGAGATTATTTTACCAAGGGCTTGTGGACGGCCCGACCGATGATGTGATCAAGACCACCATCGAGGGTCGCAACTACACGATCACACGTCGTCATATACACGAGGTGCTCGAGTGCTACCTCGATTTCACCCCTGAGACCACCCTATTCTCACCCTTCGAGGAGGACCCTCGATTTGAGGAGATCATGACCCGTATGACCAACGGGAAAAAGGGGTCGAGATCCTCCATAAAGAGGGTTGATCTTCCCCACTACATGTGGATGCTTGATTCGATAATCAAGTGTAACCTATACCCGATGCGCCACGATACGGAGCGCGTAGACAAAGTGCAACAGGCACTTTATGCGGCCTTCTGTGGCCGATGGTTTGATGCTACCATGGTCATCCTAGAAGGGATGAGGTACATCAAGGGAAAATTGATGAAGGGCAACATGAGGCCCAAAGAGAAGATGGCATATGCTCGACTCATCTCGAGCATGTTGGAGTGCTACTCCGACGATCCCTCCTACATCATCTCGCCTCACGAGGTGAGGGCTACGGATCACGTGAAGACATTTTCGAAGTCTTCATGGACCCGTAGCTATAACTTATAGCGGACCCTCTGGCTCGGGTCCCGCTCAGTCGCCACAGCGTGCTTCACCGCCACCCCCACCACCACATCAGGACCCACCCGTGGGTGGGGCACACCCTGCCCCAGCCGAGCCATCCGTGGAGAGAGCTACCTCTCCTGCACCTCACCAGACACCACCCGGCCCGCTCACGTGGCACCCACCTCATCCTACAGCCGTGGCCCCGCCCGGACCATAAAGAAGGTGTTGGCCCATATGGAGGCCAACAACGAAAGGATGAACCGGAGGATGGACTTCCTTCTCTTCCACACCCTCTGCCACATCTACCCGACCGACTACCGCTGCTACCTCGCCCAGGAGGAGGAGTGGACAGCCGGACGCACCGCCTTCCACCGAGGACCCGTCTTCCATCCTACCACAGCCACTACAGACGCGGCTCCTTCCACATCTACATCTGCTCGCTCCATGGTGAGGCGCTTCCACCACACCGTCGCTACCTCCGTATCCCTTGACCAGAGTCTCCACCATGACCACAGACGCAGCTCAATGAGACCCACCGGCCGCCATAGCACCGTCGGCTCGGATCGGCGATGCACTGATGCAAACCACCCTAGCGAGGGGACTGCCTGAGTCTTGTATTTATCGAGTTTTTCTTGTATAGCTGTAGATTATTTTGTATGCCAACTCATGTGGCGCCTTGTAAAAATTTTATGATATTAATAGAAATCCAAAATTTTTGTGTAAATTGTTTCAATTCGTCAACATTTAAATTAGATGCTTGTATATTGTAAATATCTGTATGCGTCTGAGCCTACTAGACCACCTCACCTGAGAGTGTGGGGGGGGGGGGAGAGACCCAGACCGACGAACCTTGGGTTATTTTCGAGGACGAAAATTCCCAAGGTGGGGAGGATGTAATAGCCCGAAAAATCACGCAAAACTGTGACCTCGGGATCCGATCGGTCATAGGTTTGACCAAATAGAAGTCCAATAGTTAGTATGGGGTGTGATGAACGGACGAGATGCAATGGGTTGAGTGTTTATGTGGTGTATGATGGAAAATGTGAAGTCACATACACCTACTGCGGTGCATGTGCTCAACATACAGGTTAGAGAGAAGATAAAAGGGTTTAATTGCCCTAGTTTCTCTTTTAATTGGTTGATTGAGAGAGAGCAAAGAAGAGAGAGAGAAGGAGACCATAGTTAATACAAGGAGTAAATGCTAGTTGAAGGGGGGGATTCGAGCAATAAACGTCGAATTCGACGCGAGGGATCCGCTCGAAGCAAAGCTGGAAACCCTAGCCTTTCCAACCGCTCAACTTAATCAATTTGAGATTGATTCAAGGTAAAACTTTGTGAATAAAATGCATAGATTATAGAGGCTAATTGTAGTTGAGAAATGGTTTAGATTGTAGGATGATGGTTTAGAAAAATAGAAGAAAAAGAGTGGAAAAAGATTGGAAGAAAAACGAAAAGGAGAAGTTGATTAATCAAAATTGGGTTTCGATTAATCAAAATTGCCCAAGAAGTTGAAAAGTCAGAGGACCCCGATTTCGATTAATCGAATTGGGTTTCGATTAATCGACTTTGGATTCCGATTAAATCAATTGAAATTCCATTGATCGATCGGGAGCTCATGAACTCCAAAGGGAGGAAAGAAAATAGATTGGAGAAATCGAGTAATCAAATTGGGGAATTCGATTAATTCCATTTGAAATGGGATTATTAATCGATTTTTTGGAAATTGGACATTACTCGACCGAGAATCGATGATAGAGTGGAGAATTTCATTAATCAATTTCATTAATCGAATGGGAATCTCGATTAATCGATTTGAGAATCGATTAATCGATATTGATTTTCGATTAATCGATTTTGGAAATCGATTAATCGAATCAGATTCGATTAATTGATTTTGGAGTTCGATTAATCGACTGTGCTAAATTTTATTGACTTTTGAGTTTGACTTTAAGCTTCATGGAGGGTCTTGGACCTCCTTTATTGTATCCTTAGTGATGTGTTTCACCTGTTATGTGGTACCATAGGTGGTACGTATGAGCTAGTGCACAAGGAACCACGTGGGACCTTGATGCATTGATCAAACAAGGACTTGAGGTAGGGAACACCTTGAACATGTACTTTATTTTACAAGAGCATGTATGTAGTGATATAGAATTCAAATTCAAATATTTTATTACTTAAGAATTGTGAAAAGTGTGTGTGTGTGTGATATCCATAAGAGTAATTATAATGAGCCATCCCTAGGGGATGAAGAAGTCAAGAGATAAGAGCATCAGGTGTGATGCAAGTGAATGGATACATCCCAGGGATGTATCCAAGATTGAATCATGATTGATAGGGCCTAACTAATATAAGATAGCACATTTACACGGTGAATAACTATATGTAAGGCACCGATATTTTTGTTATTTGAGGTTTGACGTGGCGGGATATCTAGGGATATCTCCCCGATCTGGATACGAAACCGTAAGCCAGTGCGGAGGCTTATCCGCACATAGTAAGCACACCCTAGGGGTGTTGATTTGAGACAAGTGAAACCCTCCACCAATCTCCAGGGGAAAGGGGCTTGGGTACTATATTGTATTCCCAGGGAATACGTTAAAAGTATCTATATAGATGACGATGAAGGGTATCTCATCGGGGCTCGATGCTATATTGCTCGGGGATTACTTAAGTTGAAAGTTTAAGTTTTGCTTTAGGCCTTTTCAGCATCATTCATGAATAAATGAAAACATAAGTAATTACCAGTAAAATGAAATACTTTTTAACTGTTTTCATCAATAACTGTATAGACACATCATGCATGGCGTATCATGGAATATATGTGAGTAATAATTTATATGTTCAACTGTGCTCTGTTCCCTATTGAGCTAGGATGTAGCTCACCCTATAGACTATACGTCGCAAGTCCACTACTAGCAACGACCGAGGCTTCAGGAGACGCTGACCCTGATGAGTCGGACCTTGCGGCCGGCGACGAGTTGGAGCCACCTCCTGAGGACTTCTTTTAGAGGACTCCGTTGTGCCGCTTTGAGGGCTTTTTGAGAGGGATTGTACGGCTTGGTATGTCAAGCCTTGTTTTGGTTAAACCATGTATATATTGAGTTGAGATTATTCTTTTGGGGCGAACCATCCGTGATGATTGCTATCATCGATGGTTCGAATCGATTCTCCATTCATGCAGAGGCATGAGGGCAGAACTGTCTTTTGGAGAATTACTTTAATATAGATTTAAATTCCGCAGTTTCATTTATTATTTCATTTTATGCTTGATATGCCAATGTTCCGCGTATAGCTAAGGGGCACGGTCAAGATGATCGTGCTGATGGCACGGGTTTCGGGGTGCCGAAATCCGGGCTGTCACACGTGCTACCTTGGATCATTTCGAACTTGTCCCAACTTGGAGCTCAATTTTAACCTTCAAGACGTTAGATTCAGAAAATTGTTAAAACACAAAAGTTGTATAGCTCGTCGTCATCTTTCCAACTCCGTAAGAATCGCCTCAATCGGACTTCGGGATAGAAAGTTATGGCCGAAACACCGAGGCAGTGTCTGATGCAATGTGTAGCGGGAGTTCACGAAAATCTGGGAGGTCGATTGGTCGACCCTTTTTGGTCGATCAATCGACCTAATCCGAAAGATTTGGAATTTCTAAAATAGAATTTGATATGGTCGATCGATCGACCCTCTTTAGTCGATCAATCGACCAAGTTTACATTTGAGTTCGGAATTATCTTTGGCCGCAAGAATCTCGGTACTCTTTTCACGGAATAAAATCTTGAATTCAAGGAGGAAAAAATGGCTTCTATTTTGGCAATTAGGGAAAAAGATATTCTTAGAGTTATATTCATTCGGAGAGTTCTGTTTTGAGAGGAGACTTCTGTTTTTGAGAGTTTTCATTTTACTGCATTCTTCTATTTTTTTAGTCTTCTGCGTTTCAAAGTGTAAGGGCATTGAGTCCCAGTTTCTTGAGCTATCTTTTTAATATTCATTTTTGAGAAGAAGATAAGTCTTAGTTTTCTGATTTGGATCCACTTTCAAGAAGGAGGTGTACGTACTTTGGATTAAAGCTTTCGTGGATTTTTATGGATAATTCTTTACGGTATTTTAATGGCATTTTCAACTTCTGCATTTTTTTTATTACTTATTTCAGTTATGTGTGGCTAGTTTCATTAAGGATGGGGATCTAATGAACCCCATCTGAGGTATTCATTTATATTAATATAAATATGTGTGATTGAGATGTCAGATAATTTTTAAGACCCTAATATTCATTAAAAATGGTGAAATCACTATTTTAGTCTGAGATCTAGGAGCAAATCATGCCCTATGATCTCAGATCTGCAATAATGATTTTATCCTAATTATTACCCATCTCGGGATAAAGTTTTACTGCCATCTGAGGTGTGAGTGTTAATCATACACTCATGGGGTGTTAATCATACATCTCCTTGATCTCGGATTGATAGTATGATTTTATCCCAGTGGTGAGTTCCAATCACGATCTGAGGTGTGGGTGTTAATCATACACCCATGGGGTGTTAATTGATGTGATATTTTAATGTATGTTTTACTCGCAAGTGCACGAATCGGTTTGTATATAGTGGGTGCAGAGTACGAGATCGTTCCCACGAGGACTAATTTTGAAATATCTAAAAGAGACCAACAAATTCTAAAAATCTATGAAAATCTAATAGTATTCTACTAATTTTATGATTTGAATGGTTGATAGGATGGTGATTAATGACTACCAAAAATAAAACGTAATTGATTATTCACAAATAAAAAATAATGATAATGATAAAGATGAAGATACTAAATCCTCCCATCTTTGGTCCGTTCTTCCCATAATATAAATCTAGGGGTTAAATTATGTGATGAAATATGAGTAACAAAATCTCTTTATGGAAGATCTATGGTCAACACCCTAATAGGTTCCATGTTGCATCCCAAATCGGGACTTAGATAATTTTCATATAGATCACGGGATCAAGTGCGGCTAGACACACATGATCTCGTGTTCAAATAAAATCATCCCTAAAGTGGGAGAAAATTCAACAAGAATACCACTTACAAATCTGAAATCAAGGGCATGGCTCGGCACACTTTATTGATTAGGGATATTTAAGATAAACGTAACCAAGATCCCAGGGCATGGCTCGGACACTCGATCCGAGAACAATAATCGTAATTAAATCCACACAACGAAAACACAAAGACCATAACAATGATAGGGTAAAATTATCACGGATCCGAGATCCGGGCATGGCGCACACGCGATCCCGGTTAGTGATGGGGATTTCATCCATTCATGATAGCACAATAACCATAAATTAAAATCTCATATTTTAATCCCTAATTTATATTATTAAAAGCACATCCCTCGGATGGGAATCATTAGATCCCCATCTCTATAAATTTAGCCACACATATTGTAAAGAATTGACATAAATAAATAAAGACGGGAAAATAACATTAATTAAAATTACCTCAAACTTCAAAATAAATTACGTTGATCCACACGGATGATAATCTTAAAGCGGAATAAATGCAGAATAAACTTTGAGAAATTATAAATCAAGGAATGAGTCTTTGAAAAATTAAAGGGAACAAAGCTCTTAAAAAGAAATAATAAAACTTCCCTATTTCTAGGTCTAACTATGAAAAATAATGGCTAAAAACTAAGAACACTAAAAACTAAAACTCTCTAAAAAAAAACTCTAATTCTAATCTCTAATTTACTACCTCTAACTAATTCTCTTTTTCTGAAGTGTTTGAGTCCCTTTAAATAGACCCGTCGACCGCCTAAAAAGTCCCAAAAAATAGGTTTTCTGTGTCAATTTCGTGTCAAACTTAAACTCTGGCTCGATTAATCGACCCCAGAAATCCGTGAAATTCAGCACTTCTTCTTGGTTCAGACACTGCTTCGGTAGTTTGGCCATAACTTTCTATCCCGAACTCGGATTGAGACGATTCTTACGCCGTTGGAAAGCTGACGAAAAGATCTACAACTTTCATGTTTTGACAATTTCGTAATTCGACCATCTTGAAGGTCCAAATTTAGCCGCAAGTCGTACCAAGTTCTTGATTACCCGAAATTGCAGTGTTTTTGCATTATATTCAGAATTCTTGCACTGTTTTCTATACTTGGCTCATATTTACCTGAAACACTTCAAATCTAATAAATCTCATTAGATAGCCTTCATCGGACAGCTAAATATAGGTATTTAGGGGTGAAATATCCTCATTTTTCAGTACTCATCATTAATCATACATCTCCTTGATTTTAGATTGTCCTTTGGAAATTATCCTAGAGATTGGAATCTAAATATTGTCTGAGGTGTGAGTGTTAATCATACACTCATGGGATGTTAATCATACATCTCCGTGATCTCAGATCTATAGTTTAGAACTCACGTGTGTATGGGGCAGTGCTTCTTTTGAGAAATCTGTTAAAGATCTCACATCTCAATCCACAGATTGGTATTCTGTAAATGATAAACCTACGATGGGAGGATTTAGCATCCCAATCCTTATTTTTCATTAATTGTTTAATTCTTAAATTCAGTTAGTATTTATCTGTTAGCATTTATCTCATTTATCAGAAGTTCTCAAAATTCTAGGTTGTTGGTTACTGTGATAGATCGGTGAAAATTCTTTTAGTTAATTGCTAATTTTGATTTTAAATTTTCTAACCAATCCTCGTGGGAACGATCTCGTACTTTACACCCACTGACTACATTACGATTCGTGCACTTGCGAGTACAACTTAAAGGACACATCAAGTTTTTGGCGCTGTTGCCGGGGACTGGGCGTAAAAAATTAAAAACTTTTGGAAAATAGAAAATTAATTTTTAAGAATCTTTGTAGGTTTGAACTTAGTAACTTAAAAAAAAAAATTCAATATTGAGATCGATCAATCGACCTGAACTGTCGATCAATCGACTCTTAAAAAAAATAATAATAATAATTTCTTTGAGTATCGATCGATCGATCAAAACAGTAGATCAATCAACTTTTATAAAAAAAAAAAAATCTTTGTTTGAGTGTCAATTGATCGACCAAAACAGTCGATCAATCGACTCTTCTCTTGGTCGATCAATCGACCTAAACAGTCGATCAATCGACTCTAAAAAAAAAAAATCTGTGCACTTTGTGTATGCACACGAGGTCATCTAGAGATAAATATTTAGAACCTCTGAATCCTGAGATTGAGCGAACGTGTCGTTCAAATTGAAAAGAAGTTAGAACAGGTCGAGAAGTAAGAACCGAATCATCAATTCAATTCGAAATGAATGCAAACGGCTGTGAAAATCACCCACCTGAAAATGAGGAGGAACCAACCCTGAGGGAGTTGTTTGCTCCAATTACTACTAATACTCCATCTTGCATCACGTATCCTGCCACACCTGGTGGCAGATTCAAAATCCGTACCAATGTGATACAAATCTTACTAATTTTTCATGGTACGGATAGAGAATATCCATATCAACATATCAAAGACTTTGTTGAAGTCTGTTCATCGGTATATCAAAATTTCAGTGAAGAATCTGTAAGATTACGTCTATTTCCTTTCTCTATAAAGGATAAGGCCAAAGCATGGTTAAACTCTTTACCAGCTGGATCCATAACCACCTGGGATTAAATGGTTAAGAAATTTTTGTCAAAATTCTTCCCCATGGCTAAGACTAATGCCTTCAGACGTGAAATCACCCACTTTACACAAGAAGATGATGAAAGATTCTATGAAGCCTGGGATAGATTCGTGGATATCCTATTGAAATGTCCACACCATGGATTCTCGAAATGGAGATTGATCCAATGTTTTTATAATGGATTGGATCAGGCAAACCGACATCTGATTGAATCCATGAACAGTGGAGGATTCTTGGGATTGAGAGAAACTGAATCTTATCGATTCTTGGAAAAGTTAGCGGAAGACTCACAACAATGGGACTTCTCTAGCAATTGAGATCAGCCGAAGAAGAATCGAGATCAAGCAGGAAGCTCAGCAAAGAAAGGAGGATTGTATGTGGTGAAAGAAACACCCGACCTGATGACAAAAATTGATTTCCTCACTCAACAAATTGAGGAATTGAAATTGAAGAAAAATGTGAGTGTTGTAAATGTACAACTAGATCCATGCTCATACTGTGCGAGTCCAATGCACACATCCGACGGTTGCCCGTCACTGCAAACTTACTCAGAAGATCCTAGTGAACAATTGAATGCATTGAACACTTATAGGCGGAATCAGGAAAATGTTTTTAATGAAAACAATCCAAATAGTTGGAAATATCATCAAAATTTCTCATGGAAACAGGGAAATACCCCCCAAGGCAGACGTCGAGGGATGAATTTATACCCAAATCAAAATTTCAGTCAGGGACCACAACAACAGTTTGGTCAAAGACAATTCCAACAGCACTATGGAGGAGGAAACCAATATTACCCAAATCAAAATCAAAATGTGCAACCCAGGCAATCGAATCAGAATTACCAGTTCTCACAATCAACAAGTCAACCGGGGTTTGCATAAAATTTTCCTCCACCAGGGTTCAATAATTAACAAGGAAATGTTGCGCCACGTCAGCACCAGAATCAATATCCTCAGAGTGAGGATATATGAAAGTTCATCCAATCCAATATCTCTTCAATATCAAGGATAGAGACACAACTTGGGCAACTGGTGACACTCCTCTGCGAGAGAGAGAAGGGTTCATTCCCGAGCCAACCAGTCCCAAACCTAAGAGGACAGATGGCTATTGAGCAGGCCTCGACCTCATCTCAGGAGGAGAGCCAACAACAGATTAAGGCCATCACTATACTGCGATCTGGGAAGCAAATCGATAACAAAGTGGAAATGCCAGAAGAGGAGGAGAAGCATGAACCTGAAGTCAAAATTGAGAAGAACAAGGAAGCAGGAGAAGAAGATAAACAAGGAAAGCAAGAGAAGAAGATGGAAGATAAGAGCGAGAGAGAGAAGAGTTTCATACCCAAGGCCCCATACCCTCAAAGGCTAGTGGGACCAAAGAAGAATCGCGATCAGGATGGAATCATTAAAATGTTTAAGCAATTGAAGATAAATATTCCCTTCCTAGACACCATTCAGCAGGTGCCAGCATATGCTAGGTTTCCAAAGGATTTAGTCACGATAAAGCGAAAGACTAATGTCCCGAAGAAAGCCTTCTTAGCGAGTAACAGTAAGCTTCGATTCTACGAGACTCCCAATTAAATATAAGGACCATGGATGTCCTACAATTTCAATCATCATAGGAGAGAATCGCATCGATCAAGCACTCCTAGACCTTGGAGCAAGTGTCAATTTATTGCCATACACTGTGTACAAGGAACTTAAGTTGGGGGAATTAAAACCCACAGCTATGACGCTTCAACTTGCTGATAGGTCAATTAAGATTCCTAGGGGAATAGTCGAAGATGTTCTGATCAAAGTAGACACTTTCTACTTTCCAGTTGACTTTGTTGTATTGGATACGGAACCCACTCCTCAACACAGAAACAATGTTCCCGTAATTTTAGGAAGACCATTTCTGGCAACATCGAACGCTCTAATCAATTGCCGAAATGGGATAATGAATTTATCATTTGGGAACATGACTGTCGAACTGAATATTTTCACATTTCGAAACAGCCTGCTGAAGATGAGGAACATGCACAAGTTTGCATGATTGATGACATTGTGGAAAATGAATTTTTTTCTTCAGAATATGAGGACCCTTTAGAGGCCTGTTTAGCATATTTTGGCAAAGACTTCGATGTGGATAAGGTGATACACGAGGTCAATGAGATGCTAGACTCAACACCACTCTTGGGAGAAAATGAATGTGAACTGAAAGATGAGAAAAAGGAAGAAGATAGCAAAGAAGAATCGCATCGACCAAATGAAGGAGAGAAACCAAGGCTGAAACTAAAACCCCTCCCTGCGGATTTGAAATATGCGTACCTGGACATAGATAAAACTGAGCCAGTAATTATTTCGGTGAATTTAAATGAGGACCAAGAAGAAAAGCTTATTGAAGTACTTCAAGACCACAAGAGTGCGATCGGATGGTCTATCAAAGATATTAAAGGAATCAGCCCAACGGTGTGTATGCACCGAATTTATTTAGAAGAATGCGCTAAACCCTCAAGAGAACCACAACGTAGATTGAATCTAATAATGCAACAAGTGGTGAGAAATGAGGTTATTAAGTTGCTAGATGCTGGGATCATATATCCAATCTCCTATAGCACATGGGTGAGCCCGACACAAGTGGTACCCAAAAAGTCTGGAGTGACTGTGGTGAAAAACGAGGAGAATGAGCTGGTACCAACTAAGGTTCAAACTGGCTGGAGAGTATGTATCGATTACAGGAAGTTGAATTCAATGACCCGAAAAGATCACTTTCCTCTCCCGTTCATTGATCAAATGCTAGAGAGATTATCTGGACATCAATATTATTGTTTTCTTGACGGTTATTCTGGGTATAATCAGATAGTCATTGCGCCGGAAGATCAGGAAAAGACAACATTCACATGTCCCTTTGGAACGTTTTCTTATCGTCGAATGCCATTTGGACTCTGCAACGCTCCAGCTACAATCCAAAGATGTATGCTGAGTATATTCTCTGATATGGTGGAAAGGTTCCTGGAAGTCTTCATGGACGGTTTTTCTATTTATGGAGACAACTTCGGTGATTGTTTGTATCATCTATCTCTTGTTCTTGCGAGATGTGAAGAGAAAAATCTTGTTCTGAATTGAGAAAAATGTCATTTCATGGTGAAAAGTGGTATCGTCCTAGGACATATCATATCATCCCGAGGTATTGAGGTGGACAAAGCTAAGGTAGAATTAATTTCAAACCTTCCACCACCAAGAACAGTCAAAGAAGTTAGGTCATTCCTTGGACACGCCAGTTTTTATCGACGTTTCATAAAGGATTTTAGCAAAGTTGCAAAACCATTGTGCAGCCTACTGGCTAAAGATGCCCCATTCATCTTTGATGAAATGTGTACAAATGCCTTTGAAAGTATTAAGGCAGAATTGGTTAGCACCCCTATTATCCAACCGCCAAATTGGAAACTCCCATTCGAGATCATGTGTGACGCATCGGATTATGCAATCGGAGCAGTTCTTGGACAAAGGGTAGAGAAAGTGCCGCATGTCATCTACTATGCAAGTCGCACTCTCAACGATGCACAATTGAATTATTCTACCACAGAAAAAAAACTCCTAGCAGTCGTCTTTGCCTTGGATAAGTTCCGATCCTATTTATTGGGATCAAAAGTGGTAGTGTTTACTGACCATGCAGCTCTTCGCTACCTCGTTTCAAAGAAAGATGTAAAAGCTCGATTAATCCGTTGGATTCTACTCTTACAAGAATTTGATCTGGAAATCAAAGATAAAAAGGGATCAGAAAATGTAGTTGCTGATCATTTGTCTCGAATTATTGTTGAAAAATTTGAGGATCTGATTCCAATTTTGGAAAGTTTTCCTGATGAACAATTGCTCGCTGTTGAATATCTACCATGGTATGCAGATCTGGTTAACTATTTAGTGACAGATCAGATACCTGAGCATTGGAATAAAAATGAGAAAGTTGTTTTTCTAGCACGAGCCAAGCATTATTTCTTTGAGGACCCGTACCTGTTCAAATATTGTGCTGATCAGATCATCAGACGGTGCATTCCAGAATAGGAGCAGTAAAAAATCATCTCATTTTGTCATGAGCTGTCCTGTGAAGGACATTTTAGCTCAAAGAAGACTGCAACAAAAATTCTACAATGTGGATTTTATTGGCCGACAATTTTTAAAGAGAGTCATCAGCACTGCATTTCATGCAGTAATTGTCAAATGCTGGACAGAATTTCAAAAAGAAATATGATGCCTTTAAATCCAATCTTAGAAGTTGAACTGTTTGACATATGGGGAATAAACTTCATGGGCCCATTCCCCAACTCTTTTGAAAATTTATACATCCTAGTTGCAGTGGATTATGTCTCAAAGTGGGTGGAAGCACTGGCCTGTAAAACCAATGACCACAAAGTAGTGGTTAAATTTCTTAAAAATGAGTTATTTCCAAGATTTGGTACTCCACGTGCTATTATTAATGACGGCGGAAAGCACTTTTGTAATAAAGTTTTCGCTCAGCTAATGAAGAAATATGGGATCACTCACAGGGTGGCTACACCATACCACCCTCAAACTAGTGGACAGGTCGAAGTTTCAAATCGAGAAATCAAACGTATTCTAGAGAAAACGATAAGGCCCAATCGGAAGGATTGGTTGTTGAAATTAAACGATGCACTCTGGGCCTATCGGACAGCATTCAAGGCTCCCATAGGAATGTCTCCCTATCGAATGGTTTTTGGCAAAGGTTGTCATTTACCTGTTGAATTGAAACATCGAGCCTATTGGGCTGTTAAGTCTTTAAATTTCGATTTACACAAAGCTGAGGAGAAGCGGAAATTGGAAATTACAGAATTATAAGAAGTGAGAGCTGATGCTTATGAGTGTGCCAGATCCTACAAGGACCGCATGAAGCGTGTTCATGATCCGTCTATTTTGAGAAAATCATTCACTGTGGGACAGAAGGTGTTGTTGTATAACTCAAGACTGCATCTGTTCCCTGGGAAACTCAAAACCCGTTGGAGCGGTCCTTTCTGGTCAATCGAGTATTTCCAAAAGGGACAGTTGAGCTGTGTAACTTGCGAAATGAAAGTACGTTTCGAGTCAACGGGCAACTGGTAAAACCGTTTTTGGAGAATTTTATAGAGAAGATTGATGAAATTGCGTTGAGAAATCCCGATCAATCGGGATGAAACTGAAAATTTTGAAATGTCGGGCTAGCGAAGTTAAACTTAGCGCTTCTTGGGAGGCAACCCATGTTGGTTTCGGTAATTTAATTTAATTAAAAATAATAATTTGGAATTTAGTTGATCGATCGACCTAACCAGTCAATCGATCGCAAATAAGACAAGGGTCGATCGATCGCCTATTGAATGTGGGCATTAATCAATCGACCCTTCATGGTCGATCGATCGACTCTTCACATTGAAAATTGAATTCAATGTCGTGTCAGTTCCAATTTTGCATGCGTCGACGTCGATCGATCGACCTGTAAAGTCGATCAATCGACCATTTAAAAAAATTCATAACGCGCACTGTTCCAACACGTGGGGAATTGATTCATGTCAGGGTCGATCGATCGACTTTCTTTGGTCGATCGATCGACATTTATTTGGGAATTCGCGCTTTGATTGCACATCTTTTCAACGCCTATGTCGATCGATCGACATATACATGTCGATCGATCGACCTATACGTTGCGTCCGAACAGAGGGGTGACTTTGTGTCTATTTAAAGGACCGAGCGTCCTCCCTCTTCCACATCCCCTTCCGCATTCGGAGTTATCTGCAAAGGTCTCTGACATTCCTTCTGACATTCTTTGTGATGGCGTCATCCTCTTCTGTCATACTTTCGCAGCGCCCTTATGGCATTTTTCGCGAGCGACCAAAAGGTCGTTTTGCCACCAAGGAGATGTCCTCTGAATACACTTATGATCTACCGGCATTCCAAGCAATGCCCGAGTGCGCCATCTCTCTTGCGTACCTCGCTACGCTCAACCTTCATTTCTTGATGACTCCACCTGATATCAGCGTCTCAGAGCGGGTCGTCCGCTTGTTTTATCAAAACATGGTTTGGGTGGCTGCCTCAACCATAACCAATGAGGAGGCCCATTTCGCCGTTTCCATCGATGGTTGGAAGCGGAAAATCTATCCGCGCACGATTGCGGATGTATTTGGAATCATTGATGAGCGACCAATGGATCACCCACTTGGTGAAGAACTCGACGTTGAGCAAGGCCCAATGATTGATGATATGTGCAATGGTGTGTATGATGGCCGAGGAATTGCAACTAAACGATCGGCTCTTCCACGCGACATCCTATTATGGGACATTGTCGTGTCGTGTAGTCTTTGCCCACGGGGACATACCTCTGAAAGAACTGGACCTTGGATGAAAGCCCTATACGGTGGCTACAAGCGCTCGTGGTTGAACATCCCATGGTTTTTGCACGATTCAATGTGGCGATGCCATGATGAAATTGTTAACCCTCCTGCTGGTGACGCTGCCCTCATTTACTTCCCTCATCTAGTGATGCAACTTCTGCATCACCTTGGTTTCCTTTTTTATCTTGATGATAATATTGGAAACTTGGCATTCTATCGCTATGGGCCGTCACAGTGGAATCAGTGCATGCGTATGTTGGGCAATGTAGATGCATACCGCCGCCTCATTAACGCCATCGAAAAGCGCCAGAGGACGCCCGAGGCCGAGGACAGAGCCGCAGCAAGCACCCAAGCCACCCCGTAATGAGGGAGTTTCCCTCGAATTAATGCAGGCTCAGATCAACTCTTTGATCGATGAGCAACAACGGCAATATAATCACAATCTCCGTCGTAGCCGATATGATCGGTCATTTATGCATCAACTGGGTCAACATTTGTGGCCCGATGGCTATGATGAGATAAGGGCTCGTGCACGCCAGGCGGAGGAGGATGAAGACGATGATTAGGATTAGAATTTTCTTTTGCATTATTGTGGTTGTTAATTTTTAGTTTTCGATTTCGTCGTATCGTAGGACTAGATTTTCTTTTTCGTCTTTGAATTAGAAAATTGTAAAAATAAAAAATAAAAAAAAATGCAAAATCATTCGAAAAAAAATAGAAGAGTTTTCTGTTTACTGTTGTGCATTGATAACAGTCGATCAATCGACCATGACTGGTCGATCGATCGACTTTGCGAAAAAAAAAATAATAAATACTGAGCATAGTCGATCAATCTACCATTCATGGTCGATCAATCGACTCTGCTGAGTCCATACTAAAAGTTGATCAATCGACCATTCATGGTCGATCGATCGACTTTGGGAATATCTTTTAAAGTCAACTTCCGTTGACTGGATTAGTCGATCAATCGACCCTTCTTGGTCGATCGATCGACCAATCGACTTTCGAAAAAAAAAAAAACGGATAAAAGAAGAGTCCAAAAGTTTTAAACAGTTTAGTATTGTAGGATTCTTTGCTTTCCTTTGTAGACATCTTTCTTCCAATCTCAAACACTCATTTTCTATTTATACTAAACTCCCTGGATCCTTGCTTCCATCGTTTTTCATCCACCCCCTCCTCATATTTCATCAATGGCCGACAGAACTTATTTTACAAGGTCCACCCTCGGGAAGATGGAAGAACCAGCAAGGAAACGAGAACGGATTTCGGGAACACACCCTCCGTTGGATCTCACCAACGTTAATATGGTCGATCTGGACCCCATCCCTGTTCAATTGTGGGAAGATCCAGCATGTAAAAGAGTGAATCGTTCTGTCAATTCCACCCCCTCCTTCTCCATTGATATCAAGATGATTGATTTGGTTGCGATCCCATCACCGCCCCTTTTCCCACATTCACCATCACCCATTCCTTCCACTTCATCTCTACCACCACCGCCGGATGTGATTCCTGATTCCTTAAATCCGAGGAGGATAGCCACAGCCATGTGGGATTTCGTGTTTCCCAAGTCGAAGCCAAGAGAGGGGACCGATGCGGATGTTTGAGTGCCGAAATCAAAGACTTTTTTGGATGTTCTACGAAGTTTAGGATATTTTAGGAAATTTAGGATTAAATTTTTCGATGGTTATTTTCTGTTCTTAGGTAGCTTTCGGATTTCCCATTTTCTGGATTGAATAAGTGTAATTTCCAGGAATTTTCTTCAATAAATTAGTTTTACTAATGCGTGCCACTTTCTCTGTCTTTTTCGTTTGAGTATTTTGATTGCAGGTTTGGGGGTGCCCCATTAATTTTGGTCCAATGAGGACATTGAACGATTTAGGTTTGGGGGTAGTCTGTCTGTTTTATTTTACATAAAAAAAAAAACAAAAAAAAATTGAAAAAAGGATTTAGTCGATCAATCGATCCAATTGGTCGATCGATCGACTGAGCAAAGCAAAGATCCATCCAAATATATATATATATATATATATATATATTTCCTTGTGGAGCCATCATACATGTTATTTTGCGATTGTTTTCAAACTCTGGTTGATGATGCATGTGAATTTAATTTTGAAAATATCAATGTCATATTTTGATTACTTGTATCTAGGATAAAGAAATTTAATGTGATAATTTGAGGATAGTCATGAAATTCATGTCTATACATTTTGTGCACGTATGCCATACTTAAGATCTAGAAATTGAGGAACTATTTTGAACTTTGAATCCTAGGTTCTTAGTGGAGACTAAACCCAGTGAGCTTTAGAGCTAATTTCCCGTTATTGATGAGTGAATACATAAACTCGGAGTTTTCTTTGAATACGAATTATCTTGCATAATCTCATACATTTTATCTTGACTTGTGACTTTGCATGACATTAAATTCATATCATCTTTGGCTCGTTTGTGCTTAAAATATCCCTCCTTATATAAATTTATCATTCTAGTACCCCTTTGAGCTTATTAAAAATATTTGCCTTTGTATATTCTTTGATAAGCCACGTTAACCTTTACCCCTTCACAATTTCTGAAAACTTAACCTTACCCTTTTTATTTCTGAGAAATTAGGAACGAAGGATGAGAGTGAGCGAAAAGAGAGTAAGTGGAGAGATACCGAGTTGTGGTATTTACTGAGAGTGTATGACAAAAATATAAAAAGAAAAGGGGGAGAATAAGAAAATTTGAAAAAGAATGAAAAATATGAGGTGTTATAAGAAGATGAAATTCAAAAGAAGAAAAAAAAAAGAGAAGGTTGAGAAAAATAGTGAGAGATTACGAGAAAAAAGGGGAGAGAAGAGAAATAGAAGAGTCAAAAGTCAGTTTTCTTTTCCAATTTCTTAGAAATTTTGAATCTCAACTTCCATTTCTTTCTTACCCTTATCTGAGCCCTATTATAACCTTATAAAAGACCCTCATGATCCGATCTTGTATTGCTAACTGCCTGGTGGAGAGCAAATATGTGATACCTATGGAACTTGATATGACATGCTTAGAATATACAAGTATCTGTTCTTATGAGATTTATCTTTGTTCATTGATTGCATCGTGTTTCATTTATCATGTGAGACGTTTTTGCTTGCTTTGTATTGATCCCTCACATGTGTGCGAAAACTTACCTATTATCAGAGTAATTTTAGTTTGAGAAGTACACCTATTGTGAGGTTAGAATGAAAACAGAAATCTATACAGTTCACAAATAAGATAAATTCTCAAATAAAAATTATTTGATCTGATGACCACATTGAAACATCTAAAGATAGGCGAAAAATTTATCTGTAAATTGAAGCATTAGTTTAACTTAACTAAGCATCAATGGAAATGACATGACATGCATAGTACTTGTGGAAGAAATGTATAATGAGATCAATTAATAAATTCCACATAAATTAATGCCTTGAAGTTTGTGGGTAACTTCACTGAAAACCCTCAGGAGACAAAACTCCTCCGCTAGGGATCACCTAGGGGTTTAAAGGCTTATTGCATATGGTAAATGCAATCGTGCTCCCTACGAAAGTGGCATTTATTTTCTTAGGTTGTTAGTTTATTTTTCAGTTTTGTTTATCTTCTCTTTTGCTCGAGGACTAGCAAAGTGTAGGTTTGGGGGTATGATGTGCAGTGAAATATGATGATATTTTACCCCTAAAGACTTACATTTAGCTACCCGATGAAAGCTATTTAACATGTTTTATATAGTTTTAGTGATTTACAAGTCTGGAGATGCGTTGAGCATGAAATAACCCAAAAGTTCATAATATAACGTCAAATTCGTGTTACCTTGGATCATTCGGAACTTGTCCCAACTTGGATCTCAATTTTAACCTTCAAGACGTTAGATTCAGAAAATTGTCAAAACACAAACGTTGTAGAGCTCGTCGTTAGCTTTCCAACGCCGCAAGAATCGCCTCAATCGAACTTCGGGATAAAAGGTTATGTCTGAAATACCGAGGTAGTGTCTGATGCAAAGTGTAGCAGGAGTTCACGAAAATTTGGGAGGTCGATTGATCGACCCTTTTTGGTCGATTGATCAACCTAATTCGAAAGATTTGGAATTTCTAAAATAGAATCTGATATGGTCGATCGATCGACCCTCTTTAGTCGATCAATCGGCCAAGTTTACATTTGAGTTCGGAATTATCGTTGGCAGCAAGAATCTCGGTACTCTTTTCACGGAATAAAATCTTGAATTCAAGGAGGAAAAAATGACTTCTATTTTGGCAATTAGGGAAAAAGATATTCTTAGAGTTATATTCATTTGGAGAGTTCTGTTTTGAGAGGAGACTTCTGTTTTTGAGAGTTTTCATTTTACTGCATTCTTCTATTTTTTTAGTCTTCTGCGTTTCAAAGTGTAAGGGCATTGAGTCCCAGTTTCTTGAACTATCTTTTTAATATTCATTTTTTATAAGAAGATAAGTCTTAGTTTTCTGATTTGGATCCACTTTCAAGAAGGAGGTGTACGTACTTTGGATTATAGCTTTCGTGGATTTTTGTGGATAATTCTTTATGATATTTTAATGGCATTTTCAACTTCTGCATTTATTTTATTACTTATTTCAGTTATGTGTGGCTAGTTTCATTAAGGATGGTGATCTAATGAACCCCATCTGAGGTATTCATTTATATTAATATAAATATGTGTGATTGAGATGTCAGATACTTTTTAAGACTCTAATATTCATTGAAAATGGTGAAATCACTATTTTAGTCTGAGATCTAGGAGCTAATCATGTCCTATGATCTCAAATCTACAATAATAATTTTATCCTAATTATTACCCATCTCGGGGTAAAGTTTTACTGCCATCTGAGGTGTGAGTGTTAATCATACACTCATGGGGTGTTAATCATACATCTCCTTGATCTCGGATTGATAGTATGACTTTATCCTAGTGGTGAGTTCCAATCACGATTTGAGGTGTGGGTGTTAATCATACACCCATGGAGTGTTAATCATACATCTCCTTGATTTTAGATTGTCCTTTGAAAATTATCCTAGAGATTGGGTTCTAAATATTATCCGAGGTGTGAGTGTTAGTCATACACTCATGGGATGTTAATCATATATCTCCGTGATCTTAGATCTATAGTTTAGAACTCACGTGTGTATGGGAAATGCTTCTTTTGAGAAATCTGTTAAAGATTTCGCATCTCAATCCACAGATTGGTATTCTGTAAATGATAAACCTACGATGGGAGGATTTAGCATCCCAATCCTTATCTTTCATTAATTGTTTAATTCTTAAATTCAGTTAGTATTTATCTGTTAGCATTTATCTCATTTATCAGAAGTTCTCAAAATTCTAGGTTGTTGGTTACTGTGATAGATCGGTGAAAATTCTTTTAGTTAATTGCTATTTTTAATTTAAAATTTTCTTACCAATCCTCTTGGGAACGATCTCGTACTTTGCACCCACTGACTACATCACGATTCGTGTACTTACGAGTATAATTTAAAGGACACATCAGGGTCCAAGCGCTCACTTTTGACAGAAAATTCTTCCATGCTTTGGCATAGACGATTAGGTCATACATCAAGGAAAAGACTAGAGACTATGGTAAAAAATAATATTCTTAAACCTCTCAATTTTAGTGATTTTGAAACACGTGTTTAATGAATTAAAAGAAAAATGATAAAACAATGCAAGTTTGAAGCTTCAAGATTATCTGAGTTACTGCATCTCATTCACACTGACATTTGTGGCCCTTTCCCTACTCCTTCACGTGGTGGGAAGCGTTACTTTATCAGCTTTATAGATGATTTCTCATTATATGCGTATTCATCACAAATCTGAGGCACTCAACATGTTCAAAATCTTTTAAGACGATGAATATTATGGGAAATGGATTAAGACGGTATAAATCATAGATCCTTCGTCGAATACCTAAAGGAACAGGGCATAGTTCCTCAATACACTGCTTAGGTACAACACAGCAAAATGGCGTCTCTGAAAGTGGAAATCATACATATCTGGATGTCATATGAAGAGTTTTTCATATCTTCCTGAGAGTTTTTGGGGAGTTCTCAAAACAGCGGTTTATATTATAAATAGGGTACCTTGTAAAGCAGCTCCTAAAACCCCTTACAAGATTTGGATCGGTCACAAGCCTAGTTTGAATCATCTCCATGTGTGGGGATGTTTAGCTGAATTAAACTTTATAATCCTGAGCTGAAGAAACTTGATCCTCGCACCATCACATGTTACTTTATAGGTTATCTAGAGCGTACTTGAGCATACAGATTCTATTGCCGTTCGAGACCACTAGAGATTGTGGAAACTTTAAATAAATTTTTTTTAAAAAATAATATTTTTAGTAGGAGTCAAAAGAGGAGAAACATTATCTTTGAAGAAGAAGGTAATATTGTTTTACCTATTCCCGTTGGACCTTCCTTACCTACTCTTTTTAAGACTCCTATTCTCGTTGGACCTTCCATATCAGTATCTGTTCCTCATGACATAGGGGCATCGAGTGCACCCACTCTGGCTCCATCTGCTTTTGAAGAGGAACCAATTATTTTAAGAAGACTCTCTATAGAGTGAAGATCTGTCATACCGTCTAATTATGAAGCCTATGTGCAAGAGGATGACGATATTGATCTAGATTTTTATGACCCTCCTTTCCACAAAGCTATGGAGAGCGACAAATCTCAATACTGACAGAGGCCATGAGAGAGGAGTTGCAATCTATGGAGAAAAATCATGTTTGGGAACTCTCTATTCTTCCTAATAGTCATAAGGAAATTAAATGCAGATGAATTTTCAAAACTAAAAGAGACTCAGAGGAAAATATTGAAAAGTACAAGGCAAGACTCTTTGCCAAGGGTTTTACACAGAGACTTGCCATTGACTTGAATAAAACATTCTCTCCCGTCTCATCAAAAGATTTACTACGGATCATGCTTGCGATTGTTGCCCACTACGATATCGAGTTACACCAAATAGACGTTAAAACGACATTCTTGAATGGTGATCTGGAAGAGAAAATGTATGTCTCAGCCATAGGGTTTTGTTGCATATGGATAAGAGAATCTTATTTGTAAATTGAAGAGATCCATTTATGGATTAAAGCAAGCTTCACGACAATGATATTTAAAATTTGATAAAATTGTGACCCAATTTGACTTCAAAGAAACCATTATGGACCAATGCATTTACATCAAAAGGGTTAAAACGCGTTTCATCATTCTTGTTCTTTACGTTGATGATATACTTCTTGTTAGTAGCGATATTCATCTCCTCCACGAAACGAAACTTTTTTATTAAAGAGTTTTGATATAAAAGATATGGGAAATACTTGATCGATTTAAAATATAACCCTTGTAAGTGCACAAGATCTATTGCAATATGGCAAGAACAAAGGTGTCGAACCCACAGGGAAACATGAATTTTTAATTAATTCTTTCAGAGATTTAAAAACGTCCCCAAGGAAGTACCAAAGGGCAAATTCAATTTTACCAAAATTTATCACACTTTTTCTAAATGCAAAAAAAATAAATTAATCTAAACAACTAATTATTGATGAATCTAAGAACAGTATTTAAAGATGATCAAGGAATATGGTACCCCAGATTAATACCTCATTTCTATCATTAAAACTCACAGTTTCATTAAAGCATCATTCACACCATCATTCCTATAGAAAAATGATTCGTAATAAAATATGATCATCAATCCGGCATACCCTATCTAAAAATAATGACTCAACCTATCATTGCGGTATGAGTCATGTAAAAAGCATAGCGTATCTCATGATGTTTAGATCACGATAATAAATATATAATCGCTCTGCAGCCTAGATCAGTCTGCAGGTCCAGATCTAGTGATTACGACCGTTGATACGCGCAATCAACGGTTATAACAAGCATTCAATATATTTTCAATAACACAAACTTTGAGCAAAATGATTCCATGATGACAATAATAGATTGCGGTATTAATCATAAAAATTGGTTACTTATCTGGGGATCGCATCTTTCCCGATCAACTAGTTTAGCCTCTCATCTTTGGTGTATGATCTCCTTATTCATTCAAAGTCATTCCTCTTTTCATTTCTTCCAAAAGATCTTTGCTTACAATGCCTTTTCCTAAATACAATCTATGCTTTCATGAACGTAAAGGAAAAATATTACAAATCCTCAGTACAATCTACCCAGATGAAACCCTAGAAGAAGGAGAAAGAAGAACCCTTGAAGAATGAATAAAAAAATCAAAAAATCCCAAAAAATGAATAATCCTAATAATAATCATTCTCCCCTTTACAAACTCATAGCTTCTCTTTTATAGTGGCCGAGCAAACCTAACCCTAATACCCTCAATCGATTGAGGCAAAGGTCTCAATCGATTAACTTTTAGTTCAAGCTATTTTAGGGCACTCCTGCCTTCATGTGTTAATCGATTGACATTCAGTTCTCAATCGATTGACTTTCAAGGGTAAAGTCTTTTCTCCAGGTGTCAATCAATTGACACTTTGACCTCAATCGATTGACTTTTCAGGGTAAAGTCATCTTTCTCATGATAGATGTTGATTTTCTTCACGGATTTCGATGCTTGATTTGACCTTTTTATCCATAGCTCTTGTGTAGCTTTTAATTTCCTTCTTTTATGCTCTATAACGATCCAATAGTCGGAAACACCTATAAACATCAAAACCTCACAACAACCATCAGATGCTTTCATCGAACAGTTAAATGTAGGGATTAAGGTGCGAAATATAGTCACATTTCGGCACCGATCAATACTCAATATATTCTTAGAATTAAGATCCATAGAGATCGAGTTGCTAGACTTTTCGGTTTATCGCAGAGAGCTTATATTGTTAAAGTTCTCAAGATTTCATATGAAAAATTGTACGCCCGGTGATGCCCCTGTTGTTAAAGGCGATATTTTTAGTGAAAGTTAACGTCCAAGAAATAAAATCAAAAAAGCGCAAGTAAATGTCTCTGAATATACTTCTACTATTGGAAGCTTAATGTATGCAATAGTGTGCTTACGCCCCGATATCGCATTTTTTGTTGGAATACCCAAAAGATTTCATCGAAATCCTGGTATTACTCATTTTAAAGCCATGAAAAAAGTCTTACAATACTTGCAAAGAATTATGGATCTCATGCTAGTTTACAGAAGGTCGAGCGAGCTTGCGGTTGTCGAATACAAGGATCAAAATTTTGGTTTTCGTTTCAGTTTCGGAGGGGACCAAAACCAAAATTTTGGACCGAAATTTTGGCCGATAATTTCAACCGCATACATTTTATGACTGAAATTTTGGTCCCAAATTATTGTTTCGATGGGGACCGAAATCGATAATTTCGGCCGAAATTTCGGTCATTTCGACTGAAATTTTGACCCTTGGTCAGATACACAGATTCTGACTATGCTGAGTGCTTGAAAAATCGAAAGTCTACTTCGGGTTTTGATGAATAGTAAAATATGATAATATTTCACCCCTAAAAGACCTATATTTAGCCACCTGTTAAAGGCTATTTAATATGTTTTATATATTTTTAGTGACTTACAAGTTTGGAGATAAGTTAAACATTAAATAGCCCAAGAGTTTAGAAAATAACATCAAATTCGTGCTACCTTGGATCATCCAGGACTTATCCCAACTTGACGCTTAATTTTAACCTTTAAAACATTGGATTCACGAAATTTCTAAAACACCAAAGTTGTAAAGCTCGTCGTCTTCTTTCCAACGTTGTAAGAATCGCCTCAGTCTGACTTCGGGATAAAAAGTTATGACCAAAATATTGAGACTGTTTGTTGAAAATTTGGGCCGAGTTTCACGAAAATCTGGGAAGGTCGATCAATTGGCACTCACACCGAATTTTTATATTTTTAAAGCTCAAAATTGGGGGGAAAAGTTAGGTTTTGAAATTAGACCCTATTTAAGGATAAATTTGAGTTAGGGTCGAGGAGTCTCTCCCTTTGGGAGTCTTTTATATTCCTTAGCATTGTTCTTTCCATTTACTAGTTTTAGGTCTTAGATTAGTTTATTTTCTATATTCAATAAAGGATTGTACGCATTGGATTAAAGCTTTGGTAGATTTTTGTGGATTATTTCTTACGATATTTTAATATTATTTTTAATTTCTGTATTTATTGAATTATTTATTTCAATTATGTGTGGCTAGTTTCATTAGGGATGGGGATCTAATAAACCTCATCTGAGGGAGTCATTTATATTAATACAAATATGTGATTGAGATGTCAGATACTTTTAAAGGCCCTAATGTTATTATTGAAAATGGTGAAATCTGATTTCAATATGAGATCTAGGAACTAATCATGCCCTATGATTTCATATCTGTAATAATGATTTTATCCTAATTATTATCCATCTCGGGGTGAAGTTTTACTGCCATCTGAGGTGTGAGTGTTAATCACACACTCATGGGGTGTTAATCATACATCTCTTTGATCTCGAATTGATAGTGTGACTTTATCCCAGTGGTGAGTTCCAATCACTATCTGAGGTGTGGGTGTTAATCACACACTCATGGGGTGTTAATCATGCATCTCCTTGATCTTAGATCGTACTTTAAAAATTACCTAGAGATTGGGTTCTGAGTATTGTACGAGGTATGAGTGTTAATCATACACTCATGAGATGTTAATCATACATCTCTGTGATCTCAGATCTATACTTTAGAACTCACGTGTGTTTGGGGCGGTGCTTCTTTTTAGATATCTGTTAAAGATCTCACATCTCAATCCACAGATCTGTATTACACAAATGATAAACTTACGATGAGAGGATTTAGTATCCCAATCCTTACCTTTTATAATCTGTTTAAATTTAAATTAGTGGGTAGTACTTATCTCATTTTCCATGTTCTTAAGTTTTTTATTTAGAAAATACTGTGATAAATATGTGGAAATTCTTTTGGTTAATTGTTATTTTTTATTTTAAATTTTCTAAGCAATCCTCATGGAAACGATCTCGTACTCTGCACCCACTGACTATATCACGATTCGTGCACTTGCGAGTATAACTTAATTTTCACAAGTTTCATCTTCAAGCTTGCTGATGGAGTTGTATCTTGGAGGAACTCGAAACAAAATATAACTACCGATTCCATAATATTTGCAGAGTTTGTCGGATGCCATGAGCCCACTCGCCATGCTATGCAGCTGAAAAGCTTCATTGGAGAACTAAAGATTGTGGATTCTATTGAAAGACCTATTGTAATATATTGTGACAACAAGGTTGTTACAGATTTCATCAAGAGTAGGAGAATTACCAAAAATAACCGACACATTGAAATTAAATACCTTATGATTCGTGAGAAAGTGGATGAAGAGACTTAAAATTTCTCATTTGTCAACTGAAGAGGTGATCGCAAATCCTCTTACCAAAGGATTAGCTCCAAAAGTTTTTAAGGCGCATGTGATCCGGATGGGAGTGTTAGAGACACTCGAGTGCACTATTTGAGTGGGAGTTTTTACTTTCACGATGCATTATTCTCTTTTATAATACTTTTATTGCAAATATTATGTTTTATTTAATTGATGCATTTATTTTGGTACCATCATCATTATTATTATTTATGCATATGCAATGTTATTGTCTGAGAGCATAAGTGTTCAAATAAGGTTGCTTGAGCTATCGTGATTAGGCATCACGGTTTGTGTAGCTTTTGTCCTGATAGGTGGGTAATGGTTTTCACATGGCGCATGCCGTAATATATCAGGACAACATACCTTAGAGTATAAAGCAAGACGAATAAAGAAATATACAGAAGAAGTTACATTAAAGTGTATACTTCCTGGTATCAGTAAAACCACTGTGAGCTCTCAAGTTTATCAATAATACTAGTGTCTTGACTATGGAACTGTCATAATGAGATTTGAAGAAATGATATATTATAGGCATTCATGATCAGACATTAAGATTGTTAATGAACTTGGGAGAATGTATGTTACATCGAAGTCTTGAAAGTCAATATTTCTTACAAAACTTTAAAGGACGGTCATCCGTTTTTGAATTAAGTCAATCATGATATTTTTTCTTATTTTCTATTTTTATTTTATTAAAAATATATAAATGATTAAAGTTAATGTGTGGTTCAAGTGAAAGATTATTGGGTATTTGTGACCCATACAATAACTTTACTCTTTTCCTAGTTTACTTAAAACTTGATTGACTAAAGACTTCAGGACCTTCATTGGTAAAGTGCTTCCGCTCCACGCAACTTTAGGAGTCAGTTTCGGCATTATTGGTTTGTGGTAAGCCAATATCTATTTTCTAGTGATACGCATCTCCCTTGAATCTTTGATGGGTTGGGATTCAATGGCATGTTATAAAGAGGACAACGTCCCCTCTTCATCTCCAATCAATGTAATCACGCCCATCGTATAGAGGGAGATAGAAGTGAGGTAGCATTGTCGTCAAATTCTAAGCGCGCTGTCCATCGGAACATCTGAATTCTCTTGCGATCATTCTCATCTGTTCATCAGCAAGGTATGTTCTAACCTTGCATCAAATTGTCCTTGATTGAAATTAATTGCCTTTAAATAATATTTGTTATTCAACAGATGTCTCTTCATTCTCAACCTAGATTTCAAGTGCTTAAATCATTGACTGCTTTGAATCGAAGGATTGAAATCATTTTTCATCCCAATCTTCAATACAATATATCTTGAGGTCAAAGACCTATCATTAGATGGTCAAATTTTGACTCACGTGGCACACATCTCGAAAATGAATATGATCATGAGTGTACATGACACGATACACAAAGGACGAGAGCAGGCATGGGTATTAGAATCCATAACATGTTGCTTCCACAAGAGAAGAGGCTTCTTGGCGGACATCTAAACACTAAAATAAATGACCTTATATCATTAAAATTAGACCTTTTATCTCACATCATTCAAGCATGACTTATTATTATACCATGTGATGGACATATGCGAGCAGTCTAAATTGTCCTACTAGCAATCTTTCATAGGAACATACCTATCCGTTTGATGAACTCTAATATTAGCCATTAAAATTAAAAAGAATAGTTGATATTATAGTCCATATATTGAATGATTTTAATATTTAGACCTTTTGAGCTTCAAGTTATGATCTATCACTTTGATGATTAGAATCACCCACATATTAATTCATAGATGATCTAAGATCATTTAAACAATACCAAAATAGTGTTTAAATGACGGTAATGAGAGTGTGGTCCTAAAAAAGTACATGTTCATTTTATCTTTTAAGGGTTTTTTGCAAGTACCCCCCTGAGTTATGTTGATATTACAAATACCCCTCTCAATTATAGCTATTTGCTCTAAACCCCCTAATTAGCATTTTAGTGTTCATAAAACACCCTCTTTAACGGATGCAACTTTAAATGATTAACCAGCCGTTAAAGAATAGTCTAAATACCATATTTATCTTTCTAAAATTAAATTACTAAATTGCCACCCTCTACACGTGGTAGAGTTGGCAGCCCTCCACTAACAAAAAAAAGTAGTTTTAAATCCACCCACCAAATCTTTGAGTTCACCCACACTGAAAAACATTGACTGCATTGAATTGGACGATGGAGATAGTTTATCGTCCCAACCTTTCACACGATGGATCTTGAGATCACGACGGCACCATTAAACAGTTGACTGCATTGAATCGGACGATGGAGATCATTTATCATCCCAACCTTTCACACGATGTATCTTGAGATTATGGTGGCACCATCAGATAGTTGACTGCATTGAATTGGACGATGGAGATCGTTTATCGTCCCAACCTTTCACACGATTGATCTTAAGATCATGGTGGCACCATCAGACGGTTGACTGCATTGAATCGAACGATGGAGATCGTTTATCGTCACAATCTTTCACACGATGGATCTAGATCATGGTGGCACCATCACACTGTTGGTTTTTTATTTCATGTGGTACACACCCAAAAAATTGACCTTAAAATTAATTTTAACCATGTACGTGATGTTAAGGTCACTTTTCTGAGATGTGTGCCACGAAATAAAACACTGATCGTCTAATAGTATGCTTAAACGATCTCCATCGTCTGATTCAATGCAATCAATGTGTTTTAGCGTGGGTGAACTCAAAGATTCGGTGGATGGAAGCAGACGCTGTTAGGCAATTCAATTCTTAAAATAAAATAAAAAGATAATTTTTTTGTACAGAATGATAATATGAAGCACTACACCATTATGGTTACCATTATATCAACGATGATATGATAGTGAATCCAATCAATTGTATAACCAGTAATTCATCAAATGGTAGTAATCAATCGAATTTAAAAATTTTCTAATCCATAACTGGGCCTCAAAGCTCGAGTTCTGTGGGATAGACTAAAAGGTTGGATGGACACGATATTTTATATACAATCTAGGAAATAAGGGGGTTTTGAACCGGATTAGGTCAGATGAAGTCGGGGCTCGAGTCCGGTCGGCTGTCAAAATTTTGGCCTGTCCTGACCCATTGACAACCTAGTCTTCACTGATTTTTAGGGTCTTGATAGTTGAAGGAGCAAGTTTTCCACACAGTATGGGCTCGAGTCCGGTCGGCTTTCTCTTGATGTCGATAATGGCCCAACAATGAAAATATCTAATCTGTATTATGAGTTATGACGTCACTTTTAGTAAACTCCACTTGGATACAACAAAGCTGGAAGATAAATCGATAAAATCGGCCTTGTTTGACAACCCAGTTTCTAAGGATCAGCCAATACCAAGAAAAAAAATTGGATCGGTAAGTATCGGCCAATACCAATTGGTCTTTCATTTGATGGGTCTTGAATCATATAGGTAATTGGAGGGACGGGTATTTTGAGTGGAACATGTAGATTAAAGGTTTTCTTTTAAAGAATAATTGCATCGTTTGCCACAAATCCTCCACTGGTTGAGTATTTGTCAAAACGTTAGCATACTTTAATAGGGAATCACCCATCTGATGAGTCTTGAATCTGATGGGTGAATGAAGGGCCTTTTAGAAGAGTACCTTTAAATTTAGCCACTGAATCTTTAAGTTCACCCACGTTGAAACACGTTGATTGAATTGAATCAAACGATAAAGATCATGTATCCTCCCAATCTTTCACACAATAGATCTTGAGATCATGATTGTCCATCAGACGGTCAGTGTTTTATTTCACATGACACACATATCAGAAAAGTGACCTTAACATCACGTGCATGCTTAAAATTGATATTAAGGTCACTTTTATAGGTGTGTACCACATGAAATAAATAATAGACCGTCTGATGGTACATCCATGATCTAAAGATTGATCTCATAAAAGATTGGGATGATAAACAATCTTCATCGTTTGATTCAATGCAATCGATGTGTTTCAGCGTGGGTGAACTAAAAGATTTTGTGGGTGGATTTAAAGGTACTCTTTTTAGAATAGTGGTAAATTATAATGGCATGACTTGTAAATAAAGGTGAATGAAGGGTCTTTTAGAATGGTGATAAACTTTAATGGCAAGACTTATAAATACAGATGAATGAAAGGCCTTTTAGAATGGTGGTATTTTTAAAATATTGGTTTCATTAAGGGCAAAATAGACTTTCCGTGTATAAACTCACGGCTAGTTAACGGTAGAGGATTATATGAAACAAAAACACAAAAGTAGGGGCTACAGAATAAATACTCATAACTCAGGGGGTTTCTTATAATATTAGCATAACATGGGGGGTATATGCAAAAAACTCATCTTTTAAAGTGGTCACATGCCTTTAAAATCATGAGGTTGTCTAAAGTCGGTTTTGGCCGTCCATTGTAAAAGGGTTCAAGATGGAGATGATTTTTCAATAAAATCTTCGACTCTTTAGGCACTAGATCTTGACTAGGCATTAGGCAAACTAATATAAAAAGAAATTCAAAAATAATAAAAATAATAAATAAATAAATAAGGAGTCATTACTTGCACTCGCTTTTTAAGTGATTGCACCGAGGTTAAAAAAAGACTATCTATTTTAGGGATGTGACTTGTGAAAACGCAATTTGGGCTGTCTGATTTAAAGTTCATGATCAATAGATCTAGTGGATAAGATTAATAACACAAAATATAATTGATTCTATTCTTGATGATATTGTTTCTATGGATTAATTTTAATTTTTTATAATTTTTTGATAATTCTGTCGGCCAATCACCGGTCTCCAATCGCCGTTGTTCAGTAACCAGTCTCAGGATATTGACCCGTCACTATCAGCTATTCCCACGGCATTAGTCATACATAACTCATCTCTACAAAGACCTCTTCTGTTATGCTAAGGAATGCAGAGACGTGTTCATTTTGAGTTAATGAAGTTCTGGGAAGAAGATGGCTAATTGGGGTTGATTAGGTATGTGAGTGGAGCACCATACAAGGTGCTTCACACATTTTTTTTTTTTTTAAAAAGGTTCAACTTATAATTTTATGGGCTCTAGGCCCAGTAAGCTATTGACCCGCATACCCAAGGCCTGGGTTAGGCCCAATCAAAATTTTGTCCAGATCCAAGACCCGACTTGGGTCTCGTCAAAGTTTGACCGGATTCGAGACCCGACTCGATAAGAGCCCAATTTTATTTATTTATTTGTAAGGGCTATTAGTATCCGATTTTCAAATATTCTATATTGTTTTTGAGTATCTCGGACATTTCAGATAATTTTGTGGGGTCTGTTTCTACATCAGAAGGTCTGGTCAAAGTTTGATCAAATCCGAGACCTGACCCGATAAGGGCCCAATTTTATTTATCTATTTATGGGGGCTATCGGTATAAGATTTTCACATATTATATATGTTTTTTGAGTATCTCGGGCCTTTCAGACACTTTTATTGGGTCTGCTTCTGCATCAGAGCCCTCCATTAAACAAAAATGACCATTGTTTCTTTTAAGGTTACCATTAGGACTAAATGCATCATAAATAAAGAGTAGCCACAGTATCTTCAATTGCAATGATGTAATTAGTATAAAGTATATCTTTTAAATTGAATTAATTTTTGTGTGATCTCACAAATTGTGATTGATTATGAATCAAAATGGCTTGGCTCCACAGAGAAGTTGTTGTGATTTATAGATCAATTGGAATGAGATATTGAATATGACATTATGATAGAGATTTTCCTAATACCCACAGGTAGAGAAAGTTTTCTATTTTGGTGTCATTCATCACTTAGTCTCATTATAAAGCTATTAAATAAATCATTGAAGTGTTTCAACTCCTACTCACAGGAGGGTTAAAATATCTCATTGATTCATTATCTAAAATGTTGACATTGGTTGGCATTCTAAATAAAGTATGGATTTGTATATTTTTCATAGCACCATCGTAAGCAATTTTTTTTCCTTAACTTTTAATTATTACAGTTTTGTCATCTGCCATTGTTTCAAAAGGACCAACTCACATTCCTATTCTAACTGGTAATAATTTTTCGGACTGGAATGAGGGGATTCTCCTTACATTGGGATGTATAGATTTAGATTTGGCACTCCGAATGGATGAACCCGTCATCCCTTCGAAATCTAGCACGCCAGCTGAAAAGAACTTGTATGAGCAATGAGAACGATCTAATCGGTTGAGTCTAATGCTCATTAAGTCCCATATTGGGAAGAGCATTAGAGGATCTATTCCGAACAAAACTAAGGTTAAAGATTTCGTCGACGCCATTGAGGAACAATTTATAAGTTCTGATAAAGCTCTTGCCAGCACCCTAATGAATAAGCTCTCCTCCATGAAGCACAATGGTAACAAAGGAATTCGTAAACACATTATGGAAATGAGGGAAATAGTTGCCCAGTTACACTCCCTTGAGATTATTTTTTCTGAGGCCTTTCATGTCCAATTCATACTCGACTCTCTTTCAATAAAATATGGGCCATTTAAGATCTCCTACAACACACATAAGGACAAATGGTCAATAAACCAATTGTAGGTCATGTGTGTTCAAGAGGAAAGGAGGCTGAAGCAAGAAAAATTAGAAAGTGTTCATCTAGTTTCTCATGGAAAAGGACAAGTTAATTAAGAAAAGGAATAATGCCCATCATTATAAGAAGAAGAAAATAAAACTGTCATCTGCACCGGGTGGTAATAGAGAGTCAATCAAATGCTTCTTTTGCAAGAAGGTAGGATACATAAAGGAGTGTCCAAAATATAAGTCCTGGCTTATAATGAAAAGTAATCTTTTATCTTTGGTGTGTTATGAATCAAATACTATTGATATTATTCATGAAACTTGGTGGATTGACTCTGTTTCCTCAATCCATGTTACCAATATCATGCAGAGTTTCATCAACTAAAGAAAACCAACGGAAAGTGAACAATGCATCTATTCGAGAAATCGGATGAGTTCACGTGTGGAAACCGTTGGGACATTTAGGCTCATCCTTAAATCCGGTTCTGTTTTAGACTTAGAACCTTTTACATTCCTTCATTTTCTATAAACGTTATTTCTATTTCTCTCTTGGCTACTTGTGCTTATTCTTTTAATTTCGTTGGACCTAACTTTAGTTTGTTTAAAGATTCTTCTTTACTTTGAACTAGAAATCTAGTTAATGGTTTATATAAACTTAACCTGAAAATCAATTATTATCAAAATCTTTTAACCTTGCATGATAGTATTGGTATTAAACGAAATGTCGTGAATGAGAAATCTTCCTGATTATGACATCGGAGATTAGAGCATATCTCCATAGATAGAATCAGAAGATTGATAAATGATGGAGTCCTTAATACTCTTGATTTTTTTGATTTTGGGATTTGTGTCGACTGCATAAAGGGTAAGCAAACCTAGAAGGACAAAAAGGGTGCCATGAGGAGTTCTGATACGTTAAAAATCATACACACCGATATATGTAGACCATTTCCAACTCCATGTTTAAATGGTCAAAAATATTTTATCTCCTTTATAGATGATATCATACACGAGTTATGTATCTCTATCTGCCTTATGATAAAAGTGAAGCATTAAATGCTTTTAAAGTTTATAAAGCAGAGTTAGAGAAACAAAGAGGCAAAAATATCAAAATCATGAGATCAGATAAGGGAGGGGAATACTATTGTCGGTACACGAGCAAAGGACAAAATCCAGGTCTATTTGCAAAATTCCTTGAACGTGAAGGCATTATTACACAACATACAATGTCAGGCTCTCCACAACAAAACGAAGTAGCTGAAAGAAGGAATCAGATGCTAATGGATATGGTGAGGAGTATGATAAGTAACTCCTCTCTTCCTTGATCTATGTGGAGTGAGGCCTTAAAAATCGTTGTGTATATCCTTAACAGGGATCTCACTAAATCAGTTACTAAAACACCCTTTGAATTATGGAATGGATGGAAACCTAGTTTGGGACATGTACACATATGGGGTTGTCCGATTGAGGTCAGGGTGTACAATCCACATAAGAAAAAGTTGGATTCAAGAATAGTCAGTGGATTCTTCATTGGCTATGCGAAAAAATCCAAGGGATTCAGGTTCTATTGTCCTAATCAAGCGCTTAAAGTTGTTGAAGTATGAAATGCTAAATTTTTTTAGGAACATAACTTCAGTGGGTGTCTCGAACCTTGAAGTTTAGACTTTGAGAAAATGCAGGATTTATGTATTTTACCTGCAATTAAATAGTAGCCAACTGTGATTCTAGACAATCCTTCGGATGTCACTATGGAAAAGTAGTTGATATACAATGACTCACAACATGAAGATCAAGTTATCCCTGAACCTATTATCCAATCACTGCAAGGTGAAGATGAAGAAATAGGTTTAAGGAGATCCTCAAGAGTAAGAAAATCAGTAATTCCGTTTGACTATATAGTGTACTTTCAAGAGATTGACCATGAAATAGAAGATGAACCTTTTTCATTTTCACAAGCCATGAATGATGAAAACTCCTTGCATTGGTTGAATGTCATGAAAGATGAGATGGATTCTATGGTTAAGAATCATGTTTGGGATCTCGTTCCATTGCCTATGGGAGCCAAGGCGATTGGTTGTAAATGGGTTTGCAAAACTAAGAGAGACTCAAATGGCAATATAGAACGATATAAGACTAGACTTGTAGCCAAATGATTCACTCAGAAGGAGGGCATAGATTACCATGAGACTTTCTCTCCAATTTCTCAGAAAGATTCACTGCAAGTGGCCATGGCATTAGTAGCTCATTATGACCTAGAGCTATATCAAATGAATGTAAAGACAGCATTCCTAAATGGGGATTTGGAGGAAGTGATTTATATGCGTCAACCCAAAGGATTCTCTTCATGTGAAAGAAATCAATTGGTATGCAAACTTAGGAAATCTATATATGGGCTAAAACAAGCCTCCCGACAATGGTATCACAAATTTCACAACGTCATAACCTTATTTGGTTGTAAAGAAAATATTATCAATAATTGTGTATACACTAAGGTTAGTGGGAGCAAATTCATTTTCTTAGTCCAATATGTGGATGACATTCTCCTTGCCAGTAATGACTTAGAATTGTCACATGAAGTAGAGCAATTTCTCTCTCGAAATTTTGAGATGAAAGATATGGGTGAAACATCCTATGTCCTTGACATAGAGATTCACAGAGATAGGTCTTAAGGGACATCAGGACTATCTCAAAAGGCCTACATCAATAAAGTATTAGAAAGATTTCGAATGAGAAATTGCTCACTTGGGGAAGTGCCCTTTGTCAAGGGTGGCAAATTCAGCCTATACCAGTGTCCGAAAAATAACTTAGAAAGAGAGGAAATGAAAAATATTTCTGATGCATCTGCAGTAGGTAGTCTGATGTATGCTCAAGTCTCTACGAGATCAGGCATTGCATTTGCAATATGAATGTTAGGCAGATATCAAAATAATCCAGGAATGTATCACTGGCGAGTTGTAAAGAAAATGATGCGATATTTGCAAGAAACAAAGAACTACATGCTTACATATAAACGATCAGATAATCTGAAAGTGATAGGATATTCAGACTCTGATTTTGGTGGCTGCCTTGACACTAGAAGGCCAACATCCGGATGCATTTTCCTTCTTGTTGGAGGCGTTATCTCATGGAGAAGCAAGAAGCAAACATTGACCACATCTTCCACCATGGAAGCAGAGTATACAGGTTGCTATGAAGCTACAACACAGGCTCTCTGACTGCGAAATTTTATCACAGGACTTAAAATTGTTGACTCTATGTCTAAGCCATTAAGGATCTATTGTGATAATTCCACAGAAGTGACCTACTCTAACAACAATTCAAATATCAGTACCAATAAGTTTATTGACATAAAATATCTTGTCGTTAGAGTACGTGTTTAGAATCATTAGGTGTCAATTAAGGAAATTAGAATCGCGTCAATGATTGTAAATCTTATGACAAAAGGGTTACCGCCCAAATTGTATAAAGAACATGTGAATCATATAGGTCTAATTGACTTTTCATGAATTTGATGTACATCATGGCACCATCAAGTTTAATTTACAATTAATTATTGATGATTCTTAATTTATCTGTCTCACTTACGCTTGTATACATGAGGTAAATGATGACAGATTATCCATGTTGACAAATAAAGTAGGACCTAAAATAGACATTGGCAGCTTATTCATAAAGCACTATACCACATATAGTACTCGTTGGATAAGACTAAAAGCATTATAATACATTGATGGTAATGCCTGATTAATCTAGATGTTAACAACGATGATTCATATGTTTGAAAAACATTCAATAGAGTATAAGGTTATCCAAAACCTAAAGGGGAAGATGTCACTTTTTATTTATTTCTTTTGTTTTCAAAATGAGTATGACTATACGTTAACTTTCTTTTCTAAAATAAATTTTGTGTCAATATGGGCCAAGTGAGAGAATGTTAGCCAGATCTCGTTTAAGATCTGGTGTGGCCCAGTTGTCGCATTAAAACCCACTATGGTTTGGCCTATTAGCCCTATACGGTTAAGAGGTTTTGGAAAATGAGATCATGCCCATACGGTTAAGTGATTATTTAGAAAGTGGTATCATGCATCTAAATTTTAGCCCACAATCTATCAATGATGGTAGAGAGATTATAAAGCCATTTTATCCTTGAGGTCTCAAGTCTAGCAAAAAAATATATGAGAAAAAGAAGCTTGTAGAATCCATCTCTATATCTCGGAAGGTTTGCATAGACTTGAAGATCTTCAATTCACGGCATCATAAATCAGTGCATCATAGACAGATGTACGATTCTAATTAAATTGTTTCAATTTTATGGTACAGAATTAACACATGTGACATGTGAAAACATAATTTTGGCTGTCTGATTTAAAGTTCATGATCAATAGATCTAGTGGATAAGATTAATGACACGAAGTATAGTAGATTCAACTATTAACAACAATAGATCATATGATAAATATCGTGTTTTGTTTCAATTTTATCTACTAAGAATCTATAGATCATGAGTTTTAAATCATACGACTTAAATTAACTTTCCACATATCCCTAAAATACAAAATCTTTTTTTAACTCGATGCAATAAGTTAAAACGCGTGTGCAACTAATGCCTCCCTTTGAAATATTATTAAATGTCTGAATAGCGTACCACTGATTGGTGTGCATTTTGGAATTTCGGCAAGTAGACAAAAACCTGGTGTCGTTTTCTGAATAACTTTAGACGATGGCCAAAGTTGTTTCACCTAATTATTGTTCTCTACGGGTTGCATATTGCAAACAGCAGGACACGCAACCGGAAGCTGGCATTTGGTACGCGGCTCTGTGCATCGTAGGCGCACATAGGGGTCCAAAAAAAAATTCGAACCCTGAAAACCGGGCCATCCAAACCGGGCCATCCAAACCGGCCAGAATCGGATCGAAACCAATTGAAAACCAATACCCACACGTTCCCAACTGATTCGGCCAGGTTTGGTTTTGGTACATAGAAACCGAAAACTGATTGGATAGGATGAAAAAATCAAACAATTAAAAAAATTGAAAAAATTATGAAGATAAACCAAAAGCCGAACCGAATCGGATCGATTCGGTTCAATTTCAGTTTGGGGGTTGAAAAGTTTTGTTAACCGAAACCAAAATTTCTTAGTTAGGGTTCAATTTCACATAAACCAACTAAAATTTAGGCTTCAGTTCGGTTATATTAACCGCCCCTAGCGGCACATGAGTACATCATGCATTACAAAACCAATCAACCCTAGTACCCATGCATGGAGATAGATGTTTCTAAATATGTTAAAGTCAACTCTTGAATGTATTAGGTAATGTATTAGGTAAAAGGTTCGTCATTGACCTAAACAAGGTATCAAAAATCGGCCGATACCGATATGTATCGCCGATACATATCGGTATTCCGTAACGCTATCATTGATACATACTGGGTTTTGGCGGATACATTTCGGTTTCAACCGAGTTTTTTATTTTTTTAATAGAATTGGCTGATACGTATCGGTATCGACCAACTCGTATCAGCCCATGGCAAACCGATATCCAATTTGATACCTTGGACCTATGCACTGCCTGTGGTATATTAAACTGCACCTAATACTAACGTGGCAGCGTATCTGAAACTTGTGGGAGACGAGGTTGAAAGAGATTAATGTAAACGAACCAATTTTAGCTGCGAAAAACAGACGAGAGAAATCAGAAGCTACAAATATTAGACGGATGGCAAATAAGTTTAAGCGTTGATTAAAGGGAGCCATTATTTGCACACGCTTTTCAAGTGATTGCGCCTGGTTACACCAAATTTAAAAGAAAGACTTTAAGTTTGGCTGCCTTTACTATAATTAAACACCATCTAAGTAATTTGATTTGAAGGCTATAATTTAAAAATATCAATTGCAAAATATTAGAACAAAATTTAATTTTCATCATTTGATTAAATGGAGTTAAAAGGCTATTATATAATTCAATAGTTGACCGTAATAGATTATATAACAAGTATTGTGTTTTGCTCCAATTCTATTAATCATGAACTTCAAATCAAGCAGCCCATGTTTTATTTTTACATATCACATGTCCCTAACGTGCAAGTAATGGCTCCTTTAAATTTGGCAACCTATTGTTTGAACTTCAAAGGTAACTTACATTTGCACCCACCGAATCTTTAAGGATGCTAAAAACCATTTTGAATCAGGTGTACCTCCTTTTTACCCGGTCAGTTTTTGGTTTCATGAGGGACATATCCGAAAAGGTATACCTTAAAATTGCGGTTAAGCGTGATGTATTTTGATGACTTTTTTGAGATTTGTGTCTCATGTAATCAAAATCTAAACATGTGATGATACGCTTATGATATGAAGATTTATTGTGTAGAGGACTTATGCGAAAAATGAACTCCACTGTTTCATCAAATCAATCAATGGTTTTTAGTGTGGATGCCCTTAAAGATTCATTAAGTGCAAATAAAGGTACCCTTGTTTGAATTTAAGGTCCTATTGTTTACAATCAGGGATTTATTTTTCACGACCAGGGTTTGTATTTAAGAAAATGGTTGAATGCTTCAAATATGACGATGGAGACACTTTTCATCGCAATCTTTCACACAACGGATATATTGAAATCATGAGCGCACCATCCGACAGAGAAGAATTTAATTTCATGTAACACACATAAAAGAGTAAGCGTGATCATGAGCATACATTTAGACATGTTTCTTTGGTCACTTTTTTGAATGTACGCCATGTGAAACTAACATCTAACAGTATGATGGTACGGCTATGTTCTCAAAATTTGTTGTGCTATCTAACGAGTCCCGTGACCGCAACATATATTTATTGTGTAGAAGGTTTGGACGAAAAACGATCTCCATTATTGTCTCATACAAAGCAATCAATGGCTTAGTCAACAATTTTTGCACATGTAAATCTTGGTTGTGAATAAAGAGTCTCTCGTTACAATCGATCTTGAAAAAATGATTCACTTATTAAACGGTCAGATGTTGATTCCATGTGATACACATCTCCATAAGTGACCCGAACATGGGCATATCATGAGAAGGGTGCTAGGGTCTCTTTTAGGCATTTGTTCGACGTGGAATCAACATGAGGCCTTTTGATGGGCCGTGATCTCAAGATCTTTTTGGGGGACACCAACATAAAAAACAATCTCTATCTTTTGATTGGACGCAGTCAACGGCTTTAACGGTCGATCACAATGGTTGCATATTTAGACTCTTCAGTTGTAAATACAGGTTTCGAAAACAATAATACAGCATTACAGCCTTTAAACGTTGTTCCTTTTTAAAAATTCTACAATTATCATGTTGAGAACATGGGGACCATTTCCATAAAATTTATTGCAGTGCATAGAAACAAGAGATTCGATTGGCAAAACCACGTGATAATATAATCCTTATTTAAGGTCTCATTAAAAATTGCCAGTTTCAGCTTCAATTGTCAACCCAAATCTGCAAGCTGGGATTTGAAAGGGGTTTTGCTTTAAGTTAGAGATCTAAGGTTTCTTTACTACTATTAGAATCTATATAAGGTTCTCGAGTGGTTAGGTTGGTGAGGGCCTAAGGGGTTTTCTAATGGAGGAGGTTGGCGATTTTTGGTCGAGCTCCTTTTACGATGCCAAGGAGATGGGATTCGGTATCGACAAGTGGCCTTTCGAATCTGATCTTCAATGTCTCTTGGGTGACGATGAATTGGATCCGCAGGTATTGGGGCCCCAACATCCGTTATCTACCGGATCAACGAATCAAACAGACGGTGAAACGAGTCATCAGCAACGAGGAAATGAAGAGGGAGAAAAGGAAGCTGAGACTGTTGATAAGAGATCCAACGGTGCTACGAGTAGGAATTTGGTGTCTGAGCGCAACAGGAGGAAGCGATTGAACCAACAAATCTTGACTCTGGGTTCCCTTGTCCCCAATATCTCAAAAGTAGGTAATTCGATTTAACCTTAAGATGTGGGTTGCTTTTTGAAATGGAAACCGTCGCTGTTAGCCGTTGGATCTAGTGGATAATGGGTTCCAAGGTCTAGTGGTTTAATAGTTGATACAGTTGTCGCCTTGATACCTGTGGAAGTCACTTGTCTCTCTCAACCTTGCTGCCGAGAGTCGCGGGTTGTCTCCCCGATTTTTAGGCTGAAGAACTGGCTATCAGTATTAGGTACCCAACACGTTGACAAGTCAATCTCTGGAAACACAAACCTTTAGTAATTCACACTTATTTATAATTCAGTGAAAATATATTTTTAACCTTTTCACTGGTTTTGTGTTAAAAAAGACTCAGTAGCCGGTGGCTGGTGCACAAGCACAAGTATGGCCCTAATAACTCCAACTCTCTTTAATTAGCCCTAATTAGCCCGATACTAAAAATCAAGGTATAAAAAATTGGCCAATACCGATATATATCGGTCTCAATACGTATAAAGTATCCCTAGTCATAGTGACAAATTTTGCCGAATTTCGGCGAAATTTCACGAAATGGGGGTCAAACAAAAATTTCGATTTTGGTAAATTTTGATAAATTTTTTTTAAAAATATTAAATATTTTTAATCTCCGAAACTTTCTTGAAATTTTTCCGAAATATACCGAAATTAATCCGAAATGTACCGAAAGGACTCCCCAGTGAAAAATTCCTAAAAACGAAATTTGTCACTATGTTTCGAGTTGGTGCTTTAAGTAAATAAGTTGGTACAAACAAAGTTATCCCCAGTCCTCATTGGTTCCCTATGCGCTTTAAGTAAATGCAATAAATGCGTCCAATAGCTTTCAACAAATGTCATAAATGCGTCAGAGACGCTTTCAGTTAAAAGTTGAGCTGCATTGATTTATCAGTTGTCACTTGTCACATTCCATAAAACATGTTGGGCATTGAGTTGGCGGTGACTGTTCGACTAAACATTTTCTTTAGATTTAAAAAATTAATCAATTATCAGTATAGACCAATACGTGTCGGTCCTCTATAGATCGATATCCGATACCAATTCCGATTTTGATACATTGCTAAAAACTTAGTGTTAGAACTCAAAAAGGGTTGAGCACCGGGCTAAGGCTTCAAGATTCAAAGCTTGTTGTGATGGGGTCAATACTCTGGCTAGCAGCATTGGTGTCTGGGATACGCGATGTAGTGCCAGGAGGGCACGCGACTTCTTTGTACCTAAGCGGCACGCCATGTGGTAATAGGAGGACATGCGACATAAGGTCATGAGGGCCTCACGACGCGGTCATGACATGGTTGTATGGGAAGACGATGCGAGGAGTAATGAGCATAATGGTTGAGGGCATGACACTGTGTGCCACAGGCAAAAAGGCGTGTGCCATGGGGTATGACAAACCACTACGTTTAAGGTCCTCTGGTTGCTTATCCATAGATGGTGTTTGGACTATCTATGTGGGAGAGGTGTTGGATGAATGTCTTCCATCCATAAGGGGCCTTGCGTCGTCAAAGGGTGGGCAAGTGTCTCCTAGGCTTGAAAGGGGCCTAGGACATCACAGTTGCGGTGTCGTATGATACCCAAAGTGAGGTTGACATATAGCCCCAGACTACGCGTCGCGGTGGATATAGCTTAGCAACTTTATGAGAGCATTTAAGGGTTGCGTGGGACTCCGTAGAGCATGACAGCAAGAGGGTCAGATGCAGACGTATGTTAGTACTTATGCGGTGAACGCACACGATGGTGGGTTTGGTTCGGTATGTCGGCAAGACATGTTGGAATGAGACGACATGAGGAGCTACATGCAACTACTTTTGCGAAGCGAAGTACTTGCGTAGGACACGCGAAAGTGAAGCTTGAGTAGGCCAAGCAAGTCACGATTGTGCAAATGAGTGTGTCGTAAGGGACACGATGCGATATGGTAGCCCTCGGAGAGAAGGTAACCACGAACAGGAGTTCTCGTCCCTAGGAGGGTGGGCTTCGTTGCACGCTGCAGCGAGGCACTGTGCAGGTATGAAGGCTCATTGGAGCGCGACTCCGTGACAGTTGGCATCAGAGACAAATTGGCCTAGCTTGTGAAGCTAGGCGCCGCACGCGAGGGCACGTCTAAAAGAGTGACTCTGTGACATTTGGTATCAGAGCCGAGTTCAATCTAGAAGGGATGATATTGAGAAGCTAGTTAAGATGTGAGGACCTAAGAACTAGAATGAATGTTGGACAACTAGTGGGAAGGGTGGGAGGCCTTGGGACTAGAAGGCCAAGTTGATACAGCAAGGGTGATGCTGGGAGAGCTAGCGGGGAGGTGCCAAACCTCGAGGCTAGAATTTTGCATGTCAGCATGGTGGTGTGTTGACGCTAGCAGGCTGGGAGGAGTTGGCGGAGTCAATTCACTATGATAATGCGCCAACGAGGGCGTTGACATTATAGAGTGGTGGAGGATGTGACGGAGTCAATACTTTGGTTAGTCGCATTGGTGTCTGAGGCACGCAATGTGGTGTCAGGAGGACACGCGACATCTTGGTGCCTGGGTGGCACCCTATGTGCTGCTAAGAGGGCTTGTGACATGAGGTCATGAGGCCCTCGCGACGTGGTCGCGACACGATTACATAGGAAGACGATGCGAGGAGTAATGTGTGTAATGTTTGGGGGCATGACACTGTGTGCCACGGGCAAGAAGGCGTGTGCAAACCACTACGTTTGAGGTCCTCTGATTGTTTACTCATAAATAGTGTTTGAACCATCTATGTGGGAGAGGTGTTGGATGAATGTCTTCCTCTCATACGGGGTCTTGCGTCGTCAGAGAGTGCACAAGTGTCTCCTAGCCCTGAAAGGGTGGGCCTAAGACATCGTAGCTGCGGTGCTGTGTGGCACCCAAGGTGAGGTTGACATATGTCCCCGGACTATGCGTCGCGGTGCATATGGCTTAGCAATTTCACGAGAGCACTTGAGGGTTGCGTGGGACTCGATAGAGCACAACAGTAAGAGGGTCGGATGTTGACGTGCGTTAGTAGCGGTGAACGTACATGATGGTAGATTTGGTTCGATATGTCGGCAAGACATATTGGAATGAGACGGCATGAAGAGTTTTATGTCACTACTGTTGCGAAGCGAAGTACTTGTACAGGGCATGCAAGAGTGAAGCTTGAGCAGGCCAAGCAAGTCATAGTTGTACAAATGAGTGTGTCGTAAGGGACACAATGCGGTATGATAGGCCTCGAAGAGAAGATAATCACGAACAGGAGTTCCCGTCCTCTAGGCGAGTGGTATCAGAGTCTGATGGAGAGATAGGTTGACTTCGTTGCACACTACAGCAAGGCACCGCGTGAGTATAAAGGCGCATCAGAGCGCGACTTCGTGACATCGTGCTAGGTCGGACAGGTTAAGGGCTTAACAAGTTGAAGCTAATAAGTATGACTTGTGCATCTCTTTTAATTACATATAATATAAAATATATTAATATATGTATAGAGGATATACATTAATTTTTACAATAAAATTTTCAGGAGAGGTAAGGTTTATTTTAGATTTGTTTCCCTTCTTTGAAATAAAATAGGGTAAATGTAGCCTAATATCATCGAGTATGCAACTTACTTTGGTCCCACTCTAGGTTACAACCATGTGGTATCTCAAGATCATATGTTGTGAATAGGAAGATCATAACTATTTAAAAGAAGAAATTGAATATATCAAACTACATAGTACATGGTGTCAACCGTGGTAAGAAATAAACACTAAAATTAACTCTTTTGACTGCATGATTTTATATATTTTAATTTTTAATTTTTTCATAAAATAGTTATGATTATTGAGCTGCTCCTATCCATGAAACAATCAAGAGATTAGGTGTTGTGTGGCTAAGTGGGACCAAATAAGTTACTTGGTCCATAATACCAGGCTACCTTTGAAATATCTCTCTATTTTTAAACAATAATTTTAAGTAAAAATAGTCATAATAAATAACAAAATCCTAAGTCCCACCCAAGCTTGCTCCGACCCGCTTATGTGAGGACTAGGGTTGGGCATTTCAAAGCCTGCTTAAGCTAGGGCCGGCTAAGATCGATAATGTTATATGAAAGGCAATTTTTGATAGACAATTTACAGGCAGCTTATGTGGCGAGAACTGTCGTAAGCCAAAAACTGCCTCCTATTAATAATTTTCCTTGATTTGGTGATAAAAATTGTGTTGTTTCCTATATGTGTGAACGTGGCCATTTATAATGCATTGACTGGGAGTTTAACGGTGGTAGATGGAGAAACGATCGATTCTCGTGGAAGCGCTATCTTACCTTCAGAGCATTCTAGAGCAAACAGAGAGGGAAAAGGAAAGAATTAGCCTCAACGCTGACCTCTCCTCTTCCTCTTCCTGCGAAAACCCTACCACCGTCCTCAACAAAGATGAAGCTGCAACTACAACAGCGCAACATCAACCACATGCCCATTGTGCTTCTCCTCCTACCATAGCAGAGGTGCAATCAGTAAGATTCTTTAATCTTGTTTACTTTTTGGTTTCTAATTTTCTATTAGTTTATAGAGCTCTAACAGTGTTTAGCTGTTTTAGATAGATGTGGAGATGTTGGACCAGGAGCGGTTTGTGGTGAAGATCAGGTGCAACAAAGCGATTGGAGCGTTGGGCCAAGTGCAACGGGTGATCGAATCACTAGGCGTAGATATCACGTCCACCTATGTCACCGAATTCGATCAACACCACGTGCTGACCACAAATTTTCTACTCGTAAGTCTCATTATATGGCTAACACTATTTGCAAGGACTTAATTTGTATAATTAATGTTATACAGCGAATACATTTTTATAGATAATTTTGGAGGCAGTTTATGTGACTTGCGACGGTGACTGGCTGCACATATGGTGGGGCCCAAGCACTGCAGTACCACGTTAGCTGTCTGTAAAATTATCTATCAAAATCTGTCTATAAGTTATAATTTTCCCTACGGACAACAAGATTTGAAAAGTTAAAGTTGTACTACATTGATGTGCCGAGGAGTAAAGACTTCAATGAGCCAAGAGCTAATTGGAGCCTGAGAACCGACGCCTTGACATTCACAGACTTTAGAGGTCATAAATATCTGAGCATGTCTGAAGAAAATCCTTTTCCGTCGCTTTTAGATATATGCCCAGTACTACAGCAAGACTTCAGACTAAAATGTGCCAAAGAGGTCATTGGAGATTATCATGGGCGGACAGAGATTGGCTGGTGCACCACGCTTGGTGGCCGGGACCTTACCTAATACCAACTATTAACTTTTTGAGAAAACTTTAGCCCAAGATCAAAAGGAAAATTATAATGAGCGGATCTCAAACAACAAACCAACAACAGGCTGCTTATGTGGCGCAATACAAGATAATGATCCGACCTGCATTGCTGAGACCCATTGTGCTTGTATCACGCCACGTAAATGATCCATTAAATGGCATGTTGTTTCAGTGTCCGGAACAAAATGAATGTGCGCATCTAACAACTGCGTGCCTTATGATCTTCTAATGGTTTTAACTTAAATTTAATGTTTTGTTGGTAAAATAGGTTAAGAAGGGAAATGTGACAGAAGAAAAGCTCAAGCACCGGGTGAAGCTAAATGCAAAGAAATTAGGGATTCATCTTTGGGATACCTAATGAACTTACACTAACAAATCCCTATTAAGTTCCAAGCTAGGACACTTAGTTATTGTAACTTGTTGGGCTCTAATTCTTAGTCTCCTCAAAGTTTTGTTAGGAATACTGACAGATGACCATGTCTTAACAAATTATGCTACATTTTTCTCACTGAGCAAGATGTTGTACACTTGTAATCTTATGATAGTTATTGTGGACAAATCTTACACCGTCAACAACCATTTTAAAAGGCTGACTTATACCACCAGTTTTGTTTGAATATATACTGCACTTAATTATGTAGTTATGTACATGGCAGATGTACATATGTTGCTCGTTTTACGCATGGTTTTAATTATTAGCTTGTATGTTTTGGCCCGATATGATATGACCATCCGATTAGATATTAGTATAAATATGGTCTAACCATATCAATTCATATCGCCAATATCAGTGGATCATTATGTGATATGAACAGCTCATACTACTAAAAATGTCATTTCCTGGTAAAAAAATTGTGCATCATATGGGTTTATTCCTTTGATCACACCCGTGCGATGCAGGAAGGGATCTGGGTTAATCTCATTGATTTAGTACCCAAAAATTAAATATTTATGCATCAGATAGGTTCTTTCTTTATTCACTTTGGTGCGACAATAATCAAAGGAAGAACCCACGAAATGCACATGAGTGATCAAACGAAGAATCTATTTATGGGGGGAGTTAGGAAATTGGTAGACTGGCGGACAAAATTTTTAATTTTTTCTAAAAATTAGTGAAAAACACTGGACCGGAATAGGACTCTTCAGCTATAAAAGTCCATCAAATTTATCGTCACATTCTCTCCGCTCTTTCAAATCTCTCTCTATGCATAGCATGTGGTAGTAGGGCTCTCAATGCGCCGGGTTGGTGTTCAATCCGGCTCTAAGCTATCCGGGCCAGGTTCCTAATTTTTTCAGCCTTACTTCAACCCGAGCTACTATGTATTCGGTCTAAGCCCGGCTCCTACCAGGTCGGGCCAAGCTTGAGTGTTTTTCGGGCTTTTTTTCGACTATTTTTTTTTTTATAAAATTTGGTTAGGCTATTTTTTGGGGCTGTTTTTTCTAATAAAATTTTTTTGGGTTGCTTTTTTTTTTTTCTAATAAAAGTTTGAAGAAGGTTAAAAATTTATTTAAATAATTATATTACCATTATAGAGGCTTAAGTATATGATTTTATTTTAATTTGTTGCATAATTGTGACAGCCCGGATTTCGGCACCCCGAAACCCGTGCCATCAGCACGATCATCTTGACCGTGCCCCTTAGCTAAGCACGGAACATTGACATATCAAGCATAAAATGAAATAATAAAGGAGCTGCGGAATTTAAATCTATATTAAGTAATTCTCCAAAAGACAGTTCTACCCTCATGCCTCTGCATGAATGGAGAACCGATCCGAACCATCGATGATAGCAATCATCACGGATGGTTCGTCCCCAAAAGAATAATCCCAACTCAATATATACATGGTTTAAACAAAACAAGGCTTGACATACCAAGCCGTACAAATCTCTCTCAAAAAGCCCTCAAAGTGGCACAACGGAGTCCTCTAGAAGAAGTCCTCAGGAGGTGACTCCAACTCTTCGCCGGCCGCAAGGTCCGACTCACCAGGGTCAGCGTCTCCAGAAGCCTCGACAGCTGCTAGTAGTGGACCTGCGACGTATAGTCTATAGGGTGAGCTACATCCTAGCTCAATAGAGAACAAAACACAGTTGAACATATAAATTATTACTCACATATATTCCATGATATGTCATGCATGATGTGTCTATGCAGTTATTGATGAAAACAGTTAAAAAGCATTTCATTTTACTGTTAATTACTTATGTTTTCATTTATTCATGAATGATGCTGAAAAGGCCTAAAGCAAAACTTAAACTTTCAACTTAAGTAGTCCCCGAGCAATATAGCATCGAGCCCCGATGAGATACCCTTCATCGTCATCTATATAGACACTTTTAACGTATTCCCTGGGAATACCATATAGTACCCAAGCCCCTTTCCCCTGGGGATTGGTGGCGGGGTTTCACTTGTCTCACTTGGATAAGCCTCACTTGCGGCTTACTGATTTAAGCCGCCAGACGTCGGTCACGGATATCCTGCCGTGTCAGTCGTGGATATCCCACCACGTCGGTGGAGTACCCTATCAAACCTCAAATAACAAAAATATCGGTGCCTTACATATAGTTATTCACCGTGTAAATGTGTTATCTTATATCAGTTAGGCCCTATCAATCATGATTCAATCTTGGATACATCCCTGGGATGTATCCATTTACTTGCATCACACCTAATGCTCTTATCTCTTTACTTCTTCATCCCCTGGGGATGGCTCATTATACTTGCTCTTATGGGTGTTACTCACACACACTTTTCACAATTCTTAAGCAATAAACATTTGAATTAGAATTCTATATCACTACATACATGCTCTTGTAAAATAAAGTACATGTTCAAGGTGTTCCCTACCTCAAGTCTTTGTTTGCTCAACGCATCAAGGTCCCACGTGGCTCCTTGTGCATTGGTTCACACGTACCACCTATGGTACCACATAACAGGTGAAACACATCACTAAGGATGCAATAAAGAAGGTCCAAGACCCTCCAAGAATCTTAAAGTCAAACTCAAAAGTTAATATAATTTATCTCAGTCGATTAATCGAACTCCAAAATCGATTAATCGAAAGTCAATATCGATTAATTGATTCTCAAATCGATTAATCGAGATTTTCATTCGATTAATCGAATCCTAATTCGATTAATCGAAATTCTCTGTTCAGCCAAGTCGATTCTCAATTCGAGTAATCGAGTTCCTAAAATCGATTAATCGATCCCAAATCGATTAATCGAAAATTGAAATTGATTAATCGAAATCCCATTTCGATTAGTCGATTTTCCCAAGTCTTTCCTCCACTGGGTCCTTTGAGGTTCAAATCGATTAATCGATACCCAAATCAATTAATCGAAATCCAAAGTCGATTAATCGAAATTCAATTCGATTAATCGAGATCGGGGTCCTCTGACTTTTCAACTTCTTGGCCAATTTCGATTAATCGAAACCCAATTTCGATTAATCGAAATTGCGATTCACCTTCGATGTTTCTTCCCAATCTTTCTCTACACTTTTTCCTCTATTTTTCTAAACCATGATCCTATGATTTAAACCATTTTCAACTGTAATTTAACCTCTACAATTTATGCATTTTATTCACAAAATTTTTACCTTAAATCAATCTCAAATTGATTTCAAATCAAGTGGTTGGAAGGCTAGGGTTCTAGCTTTGCTTCTAGCGGATCCCTCGCATCGAATCCGACGTTTATTGCTCGAATCCCCCTTCCCCAACTAGCATTTACTCCTTGCATCAACTATGCTCTCCTTCTCTCTCTCTTCTTTACTTCTCTCTCAACAACCAAAGCTATTAGTTTTAGGGTTATTAAACCCTTTTATCTTTCCCCTTAGCTTGTGTGTTGAGCACATGCACCTCAATAGGTGTATGTGACTTCAGATTTACAACACACACCACATAGCTTCACAACCATCTCATCTCATTCACTCATCACACTCTACGCTAACTATCGAACTCCTAATTGGTCAAACCTGTGACCGATCGGGCACGGATCCCGAGGTTATAGTTTAGTGTGATTTTTCGGGCTATTACAATAATAGTTATAACGGATGACGATTGTTTGAAAATCTATTAACAAGCCATTCAAGTTGTGTAGCTAAAAAACTATGCAACGGTTGCTTGAAAATAAATTAAGTCATCCAATTTGCCCAACCAAAAAATATATGCACAAGGTTATTGCGCTTTTGACTTAAATCCCCTAAGTTTAAGCCGTTAAACGATTTAATCTCAGGGCATTTAAGTAAATCATATTTAACTATATACAAAAAATTATAATTTTAAAAAGATAAGTATAATATATATATATATATAGGCAAAGGCCTCCGTCCTCCATGGGAGGACGGTCACCGTCCTCCAAGCTTTCACATGGAGCTCGGGTGCATTGCTTAGATCATCTTTGAAAAAAAATAAAATTGAAAACTCAAACCCACCGTCCACTTGTGGGTTTAAAAAGTTTTTTTCGATTTTTTTTTTTAATATTGATCTATACCGTCCACTTGTGCTCCACGTGGCACCCAAACAGTGTTTTGGGTGCCACGTAGAGCTTCACGTGGATCTTGGAGGACAGTGACCGTCCTCCAATGGAGGACATAACCGGCTCCCATATATATATATATATATATATATATATATATATATATATATATATATATATATATATAATATCCAGGCTGGGTGCGGGTCGGATGTTACAATACTCAACACAAGCTCGGCCCGGATTTATCTAGGTTGCAACATGCTTAGTCCGATTCGGATACCAGGCCGAGTTTACTTAATAAAAAATATCACTTGTTCCGGATCAAAATTCGGGCTGGCCCGGCCCATTGAGAGCCCTATGTAGCACCTACTAGCTCTATATCATATACAGCCTCTAGGGCAATGGTCAATCCAACTGGTTGAACTTAATATGGAAGGGAATTGAATCTTGAGTTTCACATGTTTTCAGTTTTCGTAGTCAAACTTCTTTTCTATCAAAGAGTTAATGTAAGGGGCCCCACGAATGATGGAGATTGATTGGCCAACTGCCTTATTTAATTTGTGTTGAATTGTTGTCTTTTAATAAATATTATCTTTTCTTTTTAATAAATATTGCCTAATTATTCACGTAGGTGTTGTTATCCTTAATCGATAAATATCTTTTATTATAATAGTTGTTCAACTATTTAAACGCTTGAGGTAAAAAATAAAAGTATCGAATGAGTATTATCTTCAACCCTGTGCTGATTAGGAGTTGTGATTTTTCTCGAATTAAACCAACAAGGGAGACCTAGGATCCCTCGAAGTATCTTACAAAATTACCATTATAGGTAGAGCACGCAAAGAAAATCATTGTTCTCTACCCATTCACAAACTCACTGGGCACATAACAACATGGTATCAAAGTCAGGCATGTCCGACCACCGTCTCGTGCAAGTAGTGGATGATCTTGACTCATTGACTGCGGGTCAAAAAGAACTACAACAAGCTATGAGAGCTAGTGAAGAGTGCCTCTTGAAGCATATGGAGGGCATGTTTGCTCGATTTTTTACGCGTGGTGGAGGACATGAAGACGATGTCGAGTCTTCTCATGGGCCTCGACGTAGCTCTTCGAGGGGAGGCTCTCACACACCAAAAATCACAAAGTTAGATTTTCCATGCTATGATGGCATCCAATCGGGTGGAGCAATTTTTTGAGTTCCACAGCACGGATGAGGTGGAGAAACTTTCTATGGCCGATTACTACTTGGATGGTGATATGTAATTGTGATATCAACGTTTCTAAAATCGGAGGGAAGACCACAATTGGAAGGTTTTCAAGTATAAGTTGCATTTACGATATGGGCCTTCAAAATACCAATTTTTTTTTCGAGATCTCACCAAACTTAAACAAATCAAAAGCATTCGCGATTACCAATTGGACTTTGATCGTTTGTTACATCGAGCTGGCCATTTGTAGGAAGAACAACAAGTTGGGTGTTTTGAGAGCGGGTTAAAGGAAGTAATGCGAATTGACATACAAGCATGTAATCATATCTCATTGTCCGCCTCTATCGGTCTGGCACGACTCTATGAGTCTCGTATGTATGACAAACGGAAGGGAGGGTACGTGGAACCTCAAATGGCTCCATCCACCCTTACCCTCAGCATCTCTTACCCAAGCTCGTACCCCCACCATCAAGAGGTTGAGTTGCAAGGAAGGAGGACGTGCGGATTATGCTTCAATTGTGATGAAAAATTTTTCCCGAGTCATCCTTGTAAGAAGTTATTTTTAATAGTATGAATTTTTCCTTCTATTGAGAAGTCGTTGGATGAGACGACTATGGAAGAGGGAGCGGAAGAAGAGATTCTTGAAATTAGTTTTCATACTATTTCAGGAAATGCGACACTTCATACTATACGTTTTCTTGGAAAAATAGGAGATTCCATGATTACAATTTTGGTAGATTCCTGTAACACTCATAATTTTTCGAATTCAAAGATAACTACCAAAATAAGAATTTATCCTATAAAGAAAGGAGAATTTCATATTCAAGTGGTTGATGGAAATAAAATGCAAAGTGAGGGATTGTGTGAAAGGCTTCCTATTTTAGTACAAAAGGTTCAATTTCATGTGGGTTTTTACTTTTTACCGGTGGAAGAATGTGATGTCGTTTTTGGAACTCAATGGCTCAAAAGACTAGGTCCCATTATTTGGGAATTCAATGAGCTATGGATGTGATTTTTGTGGGAAGGGAAAATCGGTGGAGTTACGTAGGACAAAAGAGTTTAACAATAAAATCATGGGTGACCATGAATTAGAGGAGCAATTGTGGAAAGAAGAAAGAAGGAAACTTGCAAAAAAGGAGAAATGGAAGCTCTTTTTCATTGACAAAATCTCTTATTCATTGTGGGAGAATAAAACTGATTCCAATGCCCGATTTTCATATTTTATTATAATGGTTGTTCAACTATTTAAACGCTTGAGGTCAAGAATAAAATTATCGAATGAGTATTATCTTTAACCGTGTGTTGATTTAAAGTTGTCACTTTTTTCGAATTAAACCAGTAAGGAAGGCCTATGATCTCTTGAAGTATCCTACAAAATTACATCATAGGTAGAGCACACAAGGACGATCCTTGTTCGTTACTTGTTCACAAACCCACTACGAGGTCGCAAACCCGAGCACGTAATAGTTAAATTGGTTAACCATGATATTGAGTTGTATTGGATCATTTCCCTTCTATCATAATAGTATTTAAATAAGAAAAGTGCATTATTGCATGTAAGGGCCTCCAATGGGTCATGATTGACTACAATGGGCCAAGTGCGAGCTAAGGTAGATAGGTCCCATGCATAAATACGCCGGCCCAACTTGACCAGATTAGAAAGTCAGATAGGGTATGAGCTTGTCACAACCCGAAATTCTACCCCATCCCAAAGGCCTAGAATTTCAAGTTATGACCCGCACATATCCCGAATATGTCAAGCAAGGATCAAAATCTCGGTTTTGATTTCGATTTCAGTCAAGACCCGAACCGTAAATTGGTCAAAATTTCGGAAATTTCGGTCAAAATTTCGGAAATTTCAATCAAAATTTCAGAAAATTTCGGGTATTTTTAAAAATATGCTCCGAACTTTACCGAACTTTGCCGAACTTTATTTTCTTAGTTTTTTTTAAGCTATTTAACATTATTAGAACAGATATATATCATGGATCAAAATATCAGTTTAGGTTTTGGTTTCGTTCATGACCCGAATCGTAAATTGGTCAAAATTTTGGTAATTTTCGATCAAATTTTCGATAAATTTCGGAAAACGGAATCTGAAGATCATATGAACTTGCACTCGCTTTTTAAGTGATTGCACCAAGGTTTAAAAAAAAAGTTTGTATTTTAGGGACATGTGATACGTGAAAACGCATCATGTGATTAAATATAGTCCAAGACCATTATATCATATGATAATTTGATATCAAACGGTAATTTGAAAATGCAATCTGAGCCGTCTGATCTAAAGTTCATGATCTATAGATCCTTAGTGGACAAGATTGGCACGAAATATAATCTTCATCATGTGATTAAATATAATCAAAGGCTATTATATCAGACATAAATTGTATGTTGCTCTAATCTTATCTACAAATGATCTATAGATAATGAACTTTATATTAGACGGTCTAGATTGCATTTTCACATGTCACATGCCCCTAAAATAAAGAGTCTTTCTTTTACCTGTGCAATCACTTAAAATACATGTGCAAGTATTGTATCAAACCCATCCTCTCTCTCCTATTAAAACTCACAAACCCAAACCCAAACCCGTCTCTCTCTCTCTCTCTCGTCTAAACCTACACGCAAGCATTTAAAAAAAAAAAAAACCGAGGAGAAGAAGAAGGAAGAAAGGTAGCCGAGAAAGGGAAAAATAGGTACGTCCTTTTTTTTTTTTTAGGTAACAAAGGTAAAAAAAAAAATGGAGGAGAGATTGAGAGAAGAAAGGAAAAAAAAAATGGGTTTTTTATTTTGCAAATATTGGGTTTAAACCCTATTAAAAAAAGAAAGGAAAACAAATGATTTTTTTTTTTTTTTTTTTTTTTTTTTTGTAAAAATTGGGTTAAAAAAAATTTCAAAATTGAGCTGTGTGATCTCGGCCGATAATTTGAAATTATCGGCCGGTAATTTCAAATTATCGGCCGGAAATTTGATTTTTCCAATTATCGGCCAATAATTTCAAATTATCGGCCGATCATTTGAAAATTCGGCCGATAATTTTCCATTTCCGGTGGGGGGGTGCTGATTTTTTTATGTTTTCTCGTTTCGGTCCCGACCGAAATCGAGTCGTCTCGGCCAAAAATTTGAAAATTTTCGGCCGAGATTTTGATCCATGATGTCAACCAGACATATACTTAAATCAGAGTTATCGCGCAAATCTGATTTCATAAAATCTGTGAAAAGCCAAAAATTAAAGGTGGAATATGTGACAATCATAATGTCGAATAAATGCAATAAAATGCGATTGATCCACCAATGAAATGTAATCAAGATCAGAGACAAATCCATTAAAATAGAATCATAAAGTCAATGATAATAAATAAGACAAAATCCAATACCGAGTCTATAAAATCAATATCCGATTCTCAGATCAAAATAAGCACTGTAGTCTTTCTTATAATCGGTAATGTCGCCCTCCAAAGGCTCCTGATAATTAACGTCTACCGGGTCGACGTACTCAGCACTAATCGGATAAGAGAAATCAACGTCCACTTCGTCAATATAGTCACCTGCAGCTGTTAGATTCTCGTGAGATGAGTTTACTCAGTCACGTAAACTCAGTGGATATACCATCAATCCACCCCATTCTACTCAGGTACATTGTGGATACATCAAGTGAGTGATAAACATAATACCTCAAAGAAATCAGAACAGAATAACAAGATCAAGTGCATATCGTAAGCTCATATCCTAATCATTAATGTAAGACCATGATCTAGACACTCATATTATAACGTACCTTACCATATTTCATATCATATTATACCTCATAACATATCATGTCTTACTATTCTCGCACATACGTATGTACATCGCATGAGCGTAACTAACATACTCATAAAATCCTAAACGACCTGTGCCAGAGTCGCTACTTGAGCTACCATGTGAGAGTCACTATAGTATCATATCACCATATCATATCATATCATATCATATACCCCATCCAGTTACAGGGGTAGTCAGCGACTCATAACTCATAATGTCTCTCAGAGACATTCGTCTTAACTGAAAAACGTTATTGCCCTTACAGTGGCTACACAAGGAATAACACGTACAGAGACTTAATGTGACAGCCCGGATTTCGGCACCTCGAAACCCGTGCCATCAGCACGATCATCTTGACCGTGCCCTTTAGCTAAGCACGGAACACTAGTATATCAAGCATAAAAAAGTATAATAAACGAAATTTCAGAATTTAAATCTATATTAATTAACTCCCCAAAAGACAGTTCTACCCTCATACCTCTGCATGAATGGAGAACCGATCCGAACCATCGATGATAGCAATCATCACGGATGGTTCGTCCCAAAAGAGAAATCCCAACTCCTCATATACATGATTTTAAACAAAATAAAGGCTTGGCATACCAAGCCGTACAAAAACCTCTCCAAGAATCTCTCAAAGTGGCACAACGGAGTCCTCTAGAAGAAGTCCTCTGGAGGTGGCTCCAACTCACACGCCGCAAGGTCCGATCACGGGATCGATCTCCTCAAGCCTCGGCAATGCTAGTAGTGGACCATGACGATAGTCTATAGGGTGAGCTACATCCTAGCTCAATAGGGAACAAACACAGTTGAACATATAAATTATGACTCACATATATTCCATGATATGCCATGCATGATGTGTCTATGCAATTATTGATGAAACAGTTAAAAAGCATTTTGTTTTACTGTTGATTACATATGTTTTCATTTACTCATGAATGATGCTGAGAAGGCCTAAAGCAAAACTTAAACTTTCAACTTAAGTAATCCCCGAGCAATATAGCATCGAGCCCCGATGAGATACCCATCATCGTCATCTATATAGACAGTTTTAACCGTATTCCCTGGGAATACAAATAGTACCCAAGCCCCTTTCCCCTGGGGATTGGTGGCGGGGTTTCACTTGTCTCAAATCAACACCCCTGGAGTGTGCTTACTATGTACGGATAAGCCTCCGCACTGGCCTACGGTTTTGCCGCCGTATCGGTCACGGATATCCTGCCGAGTCAGTCGTGGATATCCCGCCACGTCGGTGGGGTACCCTATCAAACCTCTAATAACAAAAATATTGGTGCCTTACATATAGTTATTCACCGTGTAAATGTGCTATCTTATATCAGTTAGGCCCTATCAAACATGATTCAATCCTTGGATACATCCCTGGGATGTATCCATTTACTTGCATCACACCTGATGCTCTTATCTCTTTACTTCTTCATCCCCTGGGGATGGCTCATTATGATTACTCTTATGGATGTCACATACACACACTTTTCACAAATTCTTAAGAAATAAACATTTGAATTGAATTCTATATCACTACATACATGCTCTTGTAAAATAAAGTACATGTTCAAGGTGTTCCCTACCTCAAGTCTTCATTTGATCAATGCATCAAGGTCCCACGTGGCTCCTTGTGCATCAGTTCACACGTACCACCTATGGTACCACATAACAGGTGAAACACATCACAAAGGATGCAATAAAGAAGGTATAAGACCCTCCAAGAATCTTAAAGTCAGACCCAAAAGTCAACACAATTTATCTCAGTCGATTAATCGAATTCCAAAATCGATTAATCGAAGGTCAATATCGATTAATCGAAGTAAATTCGATTAATCGAAATTCTCTGTTTCGCAAAGTCGATTCTCAATTCGAGTAGTCGAGTTTTCATTCGATTAATCGAATCCTAATTCGATTGATCGAAATTCTCATTTTCGCAAAGTCGATTCTCAATTCGAGTAGTCGAGTTTTCATTCGATTAATCGAATCCTAATTCAATTAATCGAAGTTCTCAGTTTCGCAAAGTTGATTCTCGATTCGAGTAGTCGAGTTCCTAAAATCGATTAATCGATCCCAAATTGATTAATCGAAAATTGAAATTGATTAATCGAAATCCCATTTCGATTAGTCGATTTTCCACAAGTCATTTCCTCCAGCCCCTGGGGTCCACTGGAGGTTCCCAGTCGATTAATTGATTTCCAAAATCGATTAATCGAAATCCAAAGTCAATTAATCGAACTCCAATTCGATTAATCGAAATCGGGTCTTCTGACTTTTCAACTTCCTGGCCAATTTCGATTAATCGAAACCCAATTTCGATTAATCGAAATTGTCAGATTCAAATTTCTTTCGAGTCGTTTCTTCCCAATCTTCTTCCATACTTTTTCCTCTATTTTTCTATTATCCTATGATTTAACCCACATTCAACCACAACTTAACCCCTATAATCTATGCATTTTATTTACAAAATTTTACCTTGAATAGATCTCAAGTTGAGTTGGAAGGCTAGGTTTCCAAATTTTTTGGCTCTAACAGATCCAAATCGGGTTGAATCCGCTTATTGCTCGAATCCCCTCCAATCGCTTGCAATAACTCCTCTTACTTTCTCTCTCTCTCTTCTTTACTCTCCTTCAACAACCAAACTCTTGATTTTAGGGCTATTAAACCCTTTTATCCTCTTCCTCACTTGTGTGTTGAGCGCATACACCGCGGTAGGTGTATGCGACTACACCCTCACAACACACACCACATAGGCATTCTATTTATCACATCTCATCCGTTCATTACACCACATACTAACTGTTGGACTTCCATTTGGTCAAACCTATGACCGATCGGGCACGGATCCCGAGGTCATAGTTTAGCGTGATTTTTCAGGCTATTACACTTAAGTTCTTAATCTTTTGCTAGCCTACACAACGGTTTCTTATTATTGTAACATATCTTATCTTACTGACTCATATCATATCATACTAACTCATATCTCCTTATAATTTTATGACTCAAAAGTCCAGGCCTCATACCTTAACTTATATATTATCCTATCATATTAGAACTCGAGATAATCGAGTCACCGTATACGAGGCTATACTGAATTCACACTCATTCGACTCGTTATGATGTTTTATACCACTATGAGTTGTAAGGCATATGAATATGATGTATTCATCGCTTCGATATCATCTCAGTGAATCACTATGCCCAAGCGTAGGCGTGATCTCATACACACGCATCATATGACCTAACATATCCTTAATTCATATCATGATAAAAAATATAAGTACAAAATCATCACACGTATAAAAAGTTTACATCCGAATTATCGTTATGTTTATACATATATTTATTTACATAACAACAATATAAATATAGCATATGAGAGTTAATAGTGTGTTTTCGATAACTTGAAAGTCAGAATTTGATTTTCACGAAGTATCGAAGTTCTAACACTCCGTGTTATCGAAGTGATCACGTTGAAGCGATAAAAGTGGTATATATATTATTTTTTATTATTAAATACTCAAATTAAATATTATTATTTTAAAAGTAAACTACATCACGACCATTGATCGAAAAGTGCAAGTGATTAATACGCACTAAGTTTGGTCGTGTAAAAATAGAATTATAGTGTAAATAGGGTTGTCTGTTCGGACACAAATCGGTCGATCAATTTATATATATATATATATATATATATATATATATTATAAATTATTTAATTCGGGTCATAGTCGATTAAAACATTTTTGGAATCGATTGGTCAAATTTAAAGTAATTTATATTAAACAGTGGTTGGATTCTGTTTAGAATCGATCGCACAGTCATAAAATCGATTGATTGATAATAAGAAAAAAATAAACATCTCACAGAACTGTCCATTTTGATAATATTAAATTAATAAGAAGAAAATAAATATCTCACAAAACTGTCCAATTTGATAATATTAAATCAATATATAAGTAAGTTATATTAATATAAAAGTAAATAAGTTATATTAATATAATAATAATATATAACATAATAATAAAGCACGTGAGTGTTGTTAACCTATATAGCACATAATGATTACATGTTATATATATATATATAATATAATATAATATAATATAATATATTAATTATATACTTAAAAATTTTTATTGTCATGATTAACTCTAATGAAATATAATATATTTAGAACCTTTTATCAATCGATGATTTGCTATGCATAGTAAATCTACAGTGAAATGATGAAATACATAGTTGGATTCTGCTACAACCACGAGGGTCTCACAGTAATATTGATATGGTGTATTTCACCTACAATAATTTGTTTTTAAGTGCAACAATAATAATATTTTGAAATTAGGCGTGATTAATGATCAGTACTGAAATATGACCATATTTTGTACCATAATACCAATATTTGACTATCCGATGAAGGCATTCTGATGACTGTTATACAGTTTTAGTGGTTTCAGGTATTCGTGATCGTTGGATCTTGAAAAAGCATAAAAGAGCATAATTAAGGACAATATGGGAGCATTGGACCAAAGGGCCAATAGAAACATCGAAATCCGTAAAAAAAATTGATTGGTCAAGCCACAAGCAAGAGAATGGATATGCCACATGTTAGGCTCAATCGATTGAAATTTAGAAATCAATCGATTGAGTTAGATGACAACTGTTTCCCTCATAAATTCGAATTTAAAGTCAATCGATTGAGATTTAGATTTCAATCGATTGAGATTTAAATTCAAATACGTCCGTCACAATTCAAAATTTGAATTCAATCGATTGAATCTTGGAATTCAATCGATTGACCTATACATGAAAACTTTTCCACTCGAGCCCTATATAAAGAGAGCAATGCTTAGGGTTTAAGGGGGCTTCTTCTGGTGGCCTTCTTGGCCAACTTTCTTAGCTTTTTTCTTAGGTTTTTTGTTATTATTTTTAGTGCTTAGTTTAATTTATGAATTAGTTTGTAATTAGGAACCAAATCTTTGTAAGGTTCCGGATCTTTTCCTGAAAGATCTGAATATTTGATAAATTAAAGAGCGTGTTTGATGATTTTGGATCTGTGCCTTGCATGTGGATCGGAGATGAAAGACTAAAATCGTTCATTCAAGGAGGAAGCGACCCCTAGATATGTAGTTAATTTATTTTCATTAAATCATTTCTTTTTATAAATATTAAATCGTACGACTTTCAAACCATACGATTGAATCTTCTTGTCGTGATTTAGAATTTTGAGATACGCTATGCTTTTTACATAATTCATACCGCAATGATAGGCTGAATCATCGTTTTTAGATAGGGTATGCCGAATCAATAGTCGCGTTCTTTATAATTCATTATTCTTAGAGAGTTAAATGATTGGATCTTACTGTTGTGAGTTAGAATTTTGAGATACGCTATGTTTTTTACATGATTCATACCGCAATGATAGGCTAGGTCATTGTTTTTAGATAGGGTATGCCGGATCAATACTCACATTTTTTTCGTTTTATTTTTCTTCTTGATAAATGATAGTATATAATTTGACATAAAAATGTGTGATTGATTGTTGATAGAAAAATTATAAATCTAGGGTTAGCGGACTCCTTGATTATCTTTTCATCGTTATTTGATTTTTCATTATTTTCCTTGGTTAAGATTTGTTTAGATCTTTTTATTTTTATGTTTGTGTAGTTATTAATTTTTATCGTGACAAAGATCTCGCCTTTGATATTTCCTTAGGTTCGTTTGACGCTTTTAAAAATTAATTAAATTTTACGCTTCCTTGTGGATTCGACACCCTTAATTTTACCGTGCTATGATAGATCTTGTGCACTTGCAAGAGTACAATTTAAAATCGATCAATTACCACGCATCTCATCCCAACAAAACCAATCAATTACTATATATGCGCCAAATAATTAATGAAATCAATGGCCCTAATATCTCCTCTCCATCATTATGCTAGAAATCAGGTGTCCAGCAGTCATCATCTAAAGCCACCCATCCCACCGTACCTATAATCCTCATATGTGTATATATATATATATATATATATATATATATATATATATATATATATAAAATATACAATCCCAATATATAAAATATACAATTCCAATGGGTAACGTGTACAAGCTTCAACATCAACCAAAACCCATGAGTTTATTTTGGCATGTATCACTTGTTGTGCACATATAATTTAACTATGTATAGAATAGTTAAATCTCCATATATTAATATACTATAGAAATCAAGATCACCGATTTATCCCAAAATATTACTTGTTTTATTTATTTATCATATACTAGAATAATTTGTTTCTTAAAAGATTTGTTGAAGAACAATCCTACATATATGTGTTTTATATCATATATTTATTATACTTGTTATACTCTAAATATAGATACTTTCCATGGACATAGGCGTTCTTTTTCTGACTTTTTGGGTTGCATAAGTCCCCCAAACATATTGCGGGTTTCTGCCAATAGGTGTTGGTTTTCTTCATTGTATTTTGCAAAAATAAAATTAATAAGAAAAAAGGTCGTACATAAAGGTGGGAATTTTAGTGCGTTTATATTCAACAATTTAAAATATCGAGTGTGAAGCAATTACTGCATAACACAAAAAATATAAAATAAAGATTAATTATATTTTCAATCATAAAATAATATTATCTAGACTCTTTTTATTAGCCCGCTGATACGCGATCGAACGTATCCTACGCAATGGAATCTAAGAAAGACGAGATGGATGGATGGGTACCCACCTCTTGAAGCGTGACGACAAATCAACGGCGATTATAGTAATAAAAATCGGCATCCACGCGATGACCCGTCAACGATTTCGCTTGCTTCTTCCTTCTCGATCTTGATGACAGAAAAATAAATCACAATGATTCTTGTAAAACAACACAATAATTTTTGAGAAAAATATTAAGATGTTTAGAGAGATGGGTGGAGATGATGAAGTTGTAACGGCTAGGGTTTCTAAGAAAGAAAAAATTAGGGAGCGGAGACGGTTAGGGTTTTCTTTAAGAAGAATTCTCGAGTTATAATTTTAGGGTCTCCGGTAACATCTTATTTAAGATATATGGGAAGAAATTTGGTGTTAAGCTGTCACACCAAATAAGGTATAGGCTTTCATTTCATGGTCCAAAATAAAGGTTTAAAGCCTTTGTAACACGTTTCGACCTTTAGAGCTCTTGTCTATAACTCAAAATTTTTAATTACCAACAAACCATCACATAGCTTGTATCAAATAAATACAACTTTAAATATAAAAGCTTTGAAAAATCAAACGTGTGTTTTCTCAACTAGGGTAGGTTTCGGTGTGGGGCGATACCACCAAGGATGGTGCAAAGCACATCTAACACCACAAGATTAAGTGCGCTAAAAATCGAGTCGTTACGTAAATATGACGATGAGCTCACGGTACTGCTCCATAATTTCAGCTTCTCATAAAAAGTTAATGATTCAACATTGACAAAATCAGAGTCGTTACATTCTCCTCTTAAGAAAATTTCGTCCTCGAAAATTAGGCATTGATTATAAACTAATATCATCATTTCTTTGTTAATCTCGAATCACTTGTAAAACTTCTATATTTTCGACACTTAATATTTGATATAATCCAAGAAGGGTCATCCTATCTTTATAATGGTGGTCAACTCTAATTCATTAATTTATAAAATAATCTTATCTGATATCACAACTTTCTCCAAATGTGTGGTATGTGAAATTTTAGTCGGATATTCACTTATCCAATTATTGCAGTCATTTTTATTCCTATAATTGGCATCTCAGATCACCTAGAATCTCAAACAGTTAAATCTTTAAGGATTAATTTATTTAATTGCCCCTCAATTTTAGTAAAGTTTCATCAATTATTTTTCAATCCTTATAGATCACTTCTAATGCTTCTCAGAAGTTTCTAACTATATAAGTTATTCTTAAATAAATTTTTAAACACGAAATTGAACGTTAGGGTCTTCCATCATCAATAATTGAACGTTTTTGAAACCAGTAAGTCCTCAAAAGATCTAAAGTTTAGGGTCTGTCTGAATCATCATAACCTCAATTAACATATTATACTTATATAACCCATGTAATTCTCGAGGAAGGCTTTCTATGATACCACTCTGTCTTGGCCCAAAATTCTACCTCATCCCAAACGCCTAGAATTTTGAGTTATAACCCTCACATATCCCGGATATGTCAAGCAGGCATACACTTAAATTAGAGTTATCGCGTAAATCTGATTCCACGAAATCTGTGAAAAACTAACAATTAAAGGTGAAATATGAGACAATCATAAATGCAATAAAATGTGATAGATCCACCAATGAAATATAATCAAGATCGAAGATAAATCTGATAAAATATAATCATAGAGTCAATGATAATAAAATAAGACAAAATCCAATCCGAGTCTACAAAATCAATATCCGGCGCTCGAATCAAAATCAATACCGTAACCCTCATGATAATTGGCAATGTCCCCCTCCAAAGACTCCTGCAACTTCCACCGGGTCAACGTACTCAACACCAATTGGATCAGAAAAATCAATGTCCACTCCGTCAATATAATCACTTGCAGCTATTAGATTATCGTGGGATGAATTTACTCAGTTACGAAATTTTAGTGAATATACCACCAATCCACCCCATTCTACTCATGTGTATTGTCTCAAAGAAATAAAAACAGAATAACAATATCAAGTGCATATCGTAAACTCATATCTTAATAATTAATGCAAGACCATGATCTAGACAGTAATGATATATCATCTTTTAAGCTAAACTCAACCCCAAAATTATGACCATAGATGATTATACTTTGATACTCATATTTACGACAGTAACTATATTGAAGCATCATGATTGGGGTATGAATCCTCGAATGATTGTGATTTTTAGGTTGAGTCACTAAACTACAAGAAGTAGGGCTGCCAATGGGCTGAACCTGAACAGATAATCTATTTGGGCCTGCTTTGGACCTAGTTTTGAAGTTAATATATAATCCGGCTGGCCAAAACCCACGCTGAATCCAACCCGACCATATCAACCCTGACTAAATTAAGGGAAAAGGCCAGGTTTGGGCTTTAATAAGAAGCTGAGTCTGAAAAGACTCGGGCTGAGTCCAGCCCTAGTTTTTATCCGGGCAGGGTTCGGCTCTAATTTTTGAAGTTGTTAATAATTGGGTCGACCAACAGCCCAGCCGGACCCGGTCTGGCCGGTTGACAGCACTCGACAGAGTAGCGTCAGTAGGACGGTGAGATTGATATTTCAACCAGAAAAGGTAGATGGGTCAAAAAAAGGCGGGAGGCTATTCTTTTCTTTCACTTGCGCTACTTTCCTCATCTGTGTGGGTAGTATTTTAAATTCTTTAGTCTGCGAACCCTAGATTTTTCAGGTTTCAATTCCATCTGATCTATTTTTAGGGCTTCGACTCCTCATGGCCTGCGAACCCTAAAAATTCATGATTTTTTTTCATTTCAGTAGAAAATCTATGAAAATTGGGACAAAAATGGCCGAATTTTTCTCGAAAATATGAAAAAAATAGAGGAAACATGACGAGAAATCTTGAAAATGGCTTAGAGAAAAATTTAGCTCTTGTTGCGCCAAGGGCTTCGTCTACAAGGATCGTGAAACAGGTATGGAGTGATTATTTGTTTTATTTATCTAAAAAAAAATTTAATTGGTTTACACGGGCCTGAGCACAAAGGATGGTGCTCGGGTCATCTAGCTTGTACACGGGGCACACACCACCGAGATTTAAACAGGCCATCGTCTTCTCCACAATCAAATGACTGCGGGCAGTGGTCAGCGTTCAAAGTGATCGAACGGTTAGAATCATATACTTTCGGCGAGTTATTTAGGTTGTCTCCTGCTGTATAAACGACCCGAGCATCATCCATAGTGACAAAAGTCTCCGATTCTTTCCCAGCTGATTAATTGGCCGGGTCTACGCGTTTGCTTTCCCCACAATCAAATGGTTGCGTTTGCTTTCCCCATTTTTCCATCCTTTTTCGGATTTTTTCCCATGATATCGTAGTTTTTTTTTTTTTTTGTTGAAACTTCCATGATATCATAGTTTATGCTAATCATGATCGAGACACATTAATTTATGCTCGTTGATTCGTTTTACTTCTATAATTTTGGTGGTTATGGTAGATGTTGTTCAAAGTGCAACTGTTAAGTATTGAGTTGCCGATGCACTTTTATCCTGTGACGCTTGATCAGAATATGCATTTTAATACTAAAAACATATTTTTGGTTTATGTAATTATGTGCAGATATATTTATGGATTGATGAATGGTGACTTGATATAATTTTTAGACGTTTGATATAAATTCATTTTTTGTTGTCTAAATGCATAAATACTAGCTTAGAATTTTTTTCATATGTTTTTAAAAAGTTATAATTTTTTAATAATTTCCAATTTCACCCTTTTTTTCTCCATTTTGCCAATTTTTTGGGTTTTTTCCTTTCGGATTCATTGCCGACTTGTCACGATGAAATCATCTTATTTAATTTTCCAACTATCAATCTATCCCATCTATTTGGGGCCGGCTTTGCGGACCAGCTTTGCATGTCCTATTTCTCCACTCGATTTAATCAACGCTAAGATCGTTATAACTTATTTTATTTTATTTTATATTATGGATAAGCTGGGCTCAAACCTGCAACCTTTTGGTTGCAATATTATCAACCTTCCGTTCAGATCTATCAACTTTGCAATTCTTCATGTCCATTCTCATTGCTTCCCTCCAGGCCTTCACTGGTCTTCCTCTTCTCCTACTTCCAGGGGCGAAGCCAGGATTTTTTCATAGGGCGGTCATTTAATCAATTAATGTTGGAAAATTGTATAAATTTTTTTCTAAGCAAACACTAAAAAAAAAGAAAATATCTACAAACGAAACTAGATACGAAATAAAAGAAAATCATATACATATCGATTAGGCCGTTCCAACAAAATTGGTCTAATTCAAAATTCCTTCGAAGAATGACTACGAGGTAGCATCATCGTCGTCGTCATCCTCCAAAGAGTAGGATGATGTGACAGTACATTGTAGGGAGCCAGTGAGACCATCGAAAATGTTGAACATATCCCGACAATGAACGGGAAGACCCGATATTTTTTATTTAATAATTTTGATGTCTTTTCAAAATTATATATGTATTGAGTTTTTTTTGCTCTTTACATATCTTAGTGAATTGCTCTAGTGGTAGACTTAGTGCTTTATGAAGGTTAGGTTATAGGTTCAAACTTTGTTATGTGTAAAAAGTTAATTTTTTTAAGTAATTATACTAGAGCTTATACACCATAAATGTGAGTATGTAGCTCTACAACATAGTGGAGCCCATTGTGAGAGAAATCTCTCCGAAAATAAGTGAGCACCTAAATAGATGGAGGGAGCTAAAAAATAGGCCAAAATTGTAGGATTTAGTTAAAAAAAATTAAAGAATAAATATTTGTTATGACAACAAATACATCAAAAAGTTTGTTTGAAGATTTTAAATAATTTTGGGTGGTCAAAGTCTACTTTTGGCCGTGCCTCTTCCTTGTGCTTGTAGCATCTCAACCCTTCGTACAAGGTCTACTTTTGGCCCTTGGTAGACATGTCCAAACCACCGTAAGCGACATTCAATAATTTTTTCCTTTATAGGTGTCACTCTCAAACCTTATATACTTGTTCCAAATTTTACCCTTTCTTGTTTCTCCACACATCCTTCTTAACACACGCATCTCAACTGCACTTATTCTATCTTCTTGTCTCTTTTTGGTAGCCTAATATTTCACACCATATAATATGACAGGTCTAATTGTTTGTTGTCTTCTAAAAATAACTCTTCAATCTAAGCTGAACTAATGGGTCGCACAATAATGCTTGCTTGCCTCCATTTCATTCAACTTGTGTAAATCCTATTTGAGACATCTTCAAATCTACCATCTCAATTGTAAAGTAGATACTAAATAACGAAATTTATGACAATGTAGCTCTAGGTAATGAACCCTATCTAGCGTAAATATAAAAAGTAATGAACTTGAGGAAAGGACATAAGTCTATAAGTAAACCTAAGACTGTCCGTCCAATCCATGTTCGTGTGTTGATAGAATATGGTGATTGCATTCCCCATCACCTGTATTTTGTGGCAGGGGATGAACATATTGTTCCCATCATCATAGTGTGGATGATGAATGTGATGGTGTTAGGTTTACTCATATCTAGCATATATTTAAGTGTTTCATAAAACATGGAAACTGCCCTGCCATTTGAATTATTACAATTTTTTAATTTATAGTTGATGTAATTTTTTGTACAGGAAATAATGACATGCTAATGTGATGAAGGAATAGGATTTCTGGCTTATATAGGAAGACTGCTGGTGATCATGTTTCATCATTGAGGTTGGTCTTTGTAGTCAGTTTGATTTGTGTTATTTACTTATTTTTTTGCTGCTTTAGTTGTTAATTGAATGTAGTGTTGTAATGCTATTAGTTCAGCATTATGTTAGAATCTACTTCTTGAGCACTATCTGTTCTTAAACTCTCTATGCTATTTATTTTGTCTCAAACAAATTGAAGTTAACCTCTGAAGAAAATATGAGAAAACTGAGGATATTGAGAGCATGCTATATGTGAGAAATGCGAACGAATATTATCTTTAATTTAGCAATTAAAAATGTTTAACTGATTGTTATTTGGAAAATTACCTATTAGAAATTTGTTGGAAAGAGAAGTGCTCGTCAATAAAAAGAACATTCCTGTTATTAATGATGAATTGTAATGAGTAAATTGGTTTGATTTAAGGCCCTATTTGATTGCAATGAAACTCCAAAGAGGAAATGAAATCAATTTCTTAGTTGATTTCCTTGGACATGATTTCCTCTAGAAATGGATTTTCCACTGTTTGATTAGTGTGTTTGAGAAATGACTTTCATTGGAAATTGATTTCTCTTGTTTGATTAGTATCTTTGAAAATAAATTTCAAAATAAGTTTTTAAGTTTGGATCATATTTTTTCTACTTTTATGAAAGTAGAGGTTAGTTTAAACAAATTCTTAGTGAAAAAAGAAGGGAAAAAATTTATTTAGGAAAATACCTCACTTATCACTTCGTGTTGCGCTAGTCATAGGTGGACTTTTTTATTATTATTAAAATCATAATTAAAGTCAAATATTAACCAATAATTTTTTAATGATATTCTATTACGTTACAAAATAATACCATAGTAATCACTATTTATTATCAAGTTATATAAGTCAGAGTTTGAAAAGTCAAACTCAAATCAAAAGTCAAACTTTGACCAAACTTAAAATTTTGATCAATAAAAATAAGTAAAGCTAAATAACAAAGTTGTAAATGCTAGTATCTAATGTAAGTTTACACGCTGAAATGAAATTCAATTTTTATAAAAGTCAAACTTTGACCAAGAGAAAAATTCCAATATACTAACAAGTTACAAAAGTCTAACTGCAAATTAACATAACAATATATATATATATATATATATATATATATATATATATATCGTTAGGTTATACTAGTCAAAATTTGATCAATTATCCACTTTTAATAAAAGTCAAACTTTGTTCAAACGTAAAACTTTGATTAATAAATTTTTTTAAGACTAAAGTACAAAGTTACGTAGTAAAATGCTAATCACCTATCATGTGGACAATAGTTCCATTCAAGGATGGATTAATCCCTCCTCAATACCTTGTTCTGACTCATCAAAGTGTTACTAATGCTAATGGGCATAAAATGCTAATCACCTATCAAGTGGACAATAGTTTCATTCACCATCAAGAATTTATCATTCCAACTACTTTTATGATTCTTCCCAAATTCACCCAAGTCGTTATTCTAGGCTTACCTTTTATTACTTCTCTATTACCACATTTTACGGTAGACCATAAGGGAATTCATACCCAGTTGCATGGGCACCTTATTATGTTTGAATTTCTGCAACCTCGTTTTCGGATTTTCATATTCATTACCTTTCCAACTTCTCTTGTCCAATTTTGGGTGGCCATCGCACTCCCACTCACATGACCTCTAATCATCCAATTGCCCAAGATTGTTCTTATTTGAATCTTCTAATCAGTTTCTTTTTGCAGGACAATTCCAGAGTAACAACCACTAAACCAGTGGAATTATTTAAGCCACTAAACCAGTGGGATTATTTACTAACTCCATGTTTGTGTCCAGCTCATGGCTAGTAGTAGCAGATTCGGCAAATTGGCTCTAGATAAACAACCTATAGAAGATATTACTTCTATCCAAAGGAAGGCCTATGCTGTGCTAAGAGGATTCCAACCGGGAATCTATTGCTCATGGCAAGCTTGCCATAGGCAAATATATAATTTTCCAAATGCATGCTATCAGATGCATAATTCAATCAGAGATGCACAAAATGCCTTGGACTTATATCAGACTACCCAACAACTGGAACAAACCAGTATTGGGACTATGCCTCCTTATACCAATTGCAAAAGATATAAGATTCATAATCTCCCTGATTTTTATAATCCAGGCATATCTGCTACAATTCACCAAGAAGTGAATGCAATATGGAAAAATCATATTATCAATAATAGGAAAAGATTCCGCTATTATATGAGTTCGTTGAACAACAAATTAAGAACTCAAGAAACCAATATCAAAAAATTATATGATGGTTTTATTTCCCTCTTGAATAATTTTAATTGGGAAGAAGAGATTTATTCCTACTTTCCAGATCCTATCCTCCAACGTCTCAAAAGAATTTGTCTCTTTGAGAAGATAAAAAATATTCTTCCTCTTGAACTTGCTCAAGACATTCATTCCAAAATCGAGGACCATGCAATTAAAATTAAACAAATTTTATTGCAAAATCATCGTTATATCAACCACAGCTAGGGATACCATTTACCAAAATTTTCCCTTTGTTCCTATGAATTTCCTTCTCACCAATTAGTCGATTGCCTCGATTGGGGTCTGATTAATCAATTGGTGTTTCCAACCCATATTATTCCTAATTTTCCTCAAATGATCAAAATCATGGTCATTCATGCTGCCAGAAATCTCTCTCACCATGTTCACCTGACTTTCTGGATTACTAGTACTATTGGCTGGAGATCAAAAGGAACATTTTCCAACCATATTAGCTTTAGGTTCTCAAAAAGACCAAACAATATGAATTCTCATATGTACATATGGTTGACCCCTCGGCAGCATCCAGTGTTAAGGATATCTCTCCCAAATTATACTGGATCCAATCATTAATGCAATTCTCCAAGGAAGCAAGAAACATATAAAAAACTCCATATGCTTTCAAGATCACTGATGGAAAACGCATCTTTCTCACCAACCTCCCAATGGAATATGTGGTTACTCCACAACAAGAAATAGAAGATGACAATTTGTTAACTCAGATGATGAGTAGACTTCATCTACAGTTACCAGAATCCTTGGAAATCGAGCCCACTATCCGTGAAGAAGAACTGCTATAGGGCACACCTAATCTAGAGAGTCCTGTATCAGAAGACTGTCTACTACCACAATCTCAACCATCGATTGGAATCCTAATGGACCCCACTAGTTAGATTATTGTCTGCCACACTCAAGTGAATCCACAGCATAATCCAGCTGTTCAGTTGTCCTCAATAATGCAATACAAATACGCAAGCCATGACATCATTGGCCAATAATTCTCATATGACGCATATCCTAAGGTCATAAAGCAATACTTCGTGACGAAGCGACTGTAGCCAATTCATCCAGCACACGTGTCCCTCCACTCACGAACTTCAACCCTTTTCAAGTCCGCAATTGTGTATAAATGTGGTAGCTTGGGACATGTCCAAGCACCAAACAATATTCTAAGTTTTCCTTTCTTTAAATTTTCTTCTTTCTTTTGGTGTATATCGGAGGCGTGTCGGTAAGCCTTCTTTCTTTTTCTTTTGTTTAATATTCTAGCTTTGTAAGTATATGTTTGATTAAGAACAAGTTTCTTTTATTTTTCTGTCGTTTCCTTTTGGTTTAGTTGGAATTTGGCTTAAAATGTTTTATTTATGCATTAGAAAGAAAAGATCTAGTGTATTTTTTTTAATTTAGTTTAAAAACAAAAATGAAAGAAAGTGAAAATAATTAGTTGTAGGTACCAATAAGAGTGTAATTTCATATGTGAATAGTGATGTCGGAATAGTAATATCATAGTGAATAGTGACTCGAACTACTATTCATCTATATAGGAACTACTATTCATCTTCTTCCCAAAAGACTTAAAAACTACTAGTCATCTTCTTTTCTAAAGACTTAAGAACAAACAAATAGTTAGATCTGACAATATTAATACCAAAAAGTGTTTTTCAAATCTGCGTCCGTCAACGATTTATGGAAGAATCCCGGCAAAAACAGGCAATTACTGCTAAAACGCCTCACAATCCAACGCAACTATTCCCGCTACAAAACACCTAACACTAAAAGTCAGATCCTTCTATCCATCCTATTAAGTATGTAGAAAAATCAATGAATAGTAAATTGAGAATTAGAGAAGACGATGAACAGTACTCTCCTGCAGATGCAGAGCAAAAAGAGGACTGGTCACTATTTCCTACGCTTCTGACATCTCCTATCAGCCATATGGAATTACCATGGGTTTAGCCGGACAAGACTCTGATACCAATATATAGAGGTGGGAAAGACTGATTACAGAATACTAAAATACACTAGATATTTTCTTTCTAATGCATTACTTAAGCCAAATTCCAACTAAACTAAAAGGAAAGGATAGAAAAACAAAAGAAACTTGTTCTTAATCAAACATATACTTACAAAGCTAGAATATTAAACAAAAGAAAAAAGAAAGAAGGCTTACCGAAACGCCTCCGATATATACTTAAAGAAAGAAGAAAACTTAAAGAAATAGAAAACTTAGAATATTGCTTGGTGCTTAGACATGTCTGAAGCTACCACATTTATACACAATTGCGGACTTGAAAACGGTTGAAGTCCGTGAGTGCAGGGACACGTGTGCTGAATATATTGGCTGTAGTCGCTTCGTGCCGAAGTAATTGCTTTATGACCTTAGCAGTTACGTCATATGAGAATTATTGAACAATAATGTCATTGCTTACGTTTTGAGGACAACTGGATATAACTGTGAAATTTCTTGAGTTGTCTTGCGCGGTGACTTCATTGCTTGCATCATCGACTTAGATTGTTGGTGCCAGTTGTTAGGCAATTGTTGTGGAAATGACATTATCAGTTGTTAGGCTTTATTTCTTTTTGTCCTTTATTTTATGAATGATATTTTCCCAATATTCCCCTAATAATGGATCGGGATTATCAGGCTGTGATTCGCCAGCTAAGACATTGAATGAATTCTTAGAAGAAGTCATGGAATCATCATCTGATTGTGTTGAGTGATCAAAGGATTGAAGAACATGGTTCTACATATAGAGACAAGATATTTTTGGTTAATTTGAGCTTCTGTTAGCTCAAGATTTTGCTTTCGGAGGATCATTTCTTTCAAGATTTCAAAGGGATTAGAAGCCAGAGAGGATAATGGAACCTCAGGTGCTGCTGTTTTAGCATGTTGGGAAAGAATGGAAGAAATTTCTGCCAGTTTCTTATCAATGTCAGGAAAATTTTCCCACCAACGGATCCAGTGAGTTCTTAGAAGAATAGGGATATGAGTGTTTGTGGAGACCTGAATATTTCACATATAAATCCAAGGAATACCACATTCAGTAAAGAAATGGAAAGATATTTCATTGGTATGCACAGATTTAGATTTGAATTTTGGATGAATCCCTTCATATTGTTTATATAAAGGGAGAATTGATTTGGGTAGAATTTGAGGGGTTGGACCAAAATGAAGCCACCATTGAAAGAACCAATTGGGATATCCTACCTGAATTGTAGGACAAATTTTGATGAACTAGGAGTGTTTCTGTTTTGGATTCATGTAGAGGAAAACATTGGTAAAAGCTTGGATATAGTCCCAATAATTGAATGAATGTCCTGAACTTAATTTTCTGGACTTGTTTAAATCAAAACGCCATGTGGAAGGTTTAATAATTTTGTGAATGATAGCTTTGCTATAGGTAATAGGGCTATCTAGTCTTTGGTTGTCTATATGGTGAGTGAATGTTATGGACCCTGTTGAGGTAAGAATAGCTTCTGAAATAATGCGGGTTTTTCCCTCAAGAGCAGGATAACCATGAATATCAAGGTATCTTCTCTTAATTTCTCATTGATCTGTTATCTATTGCTGATCTTCTGGTTCAAGGACCAGAATATTTGAGATTATATCTTTTTGGATATAATCAGAATCTTTAGGATCATTTTTCTCTTGGGTGGCTGAGGAGGATTCTTTTCCTCTTTGTGGTCGAGACCTGTTATTCTAGATTATAGTCTAGAAATGATAATCATCTGTTACTTTACGAGATTGTGGCACAGAGATATTACCCCGTCCTTTGCCTTTATGTAATCCTCCTGAAGAGGATGCTGTCATTATGACTTTTCCTGTAAAAATTCTCGGGTTAGAAAGTCAGGGAGAGAATTTGTCTCTCCTTTAATATATTCAATTTGGAAATCAAAAGAAGATAATTCGGCTTGCCATCGGGCAAAGATTTGTTTTGATGCTAAATTCTTAACATCTTTTTGTAAAACAGATTCTGCTGCACTACAATCTATTCTAAGTAAAAATGATTGATTGAGTAAATCATCCTGAAATTTATGAATACATTTTACAATGGATAAAACTTCTTGTTTGATGGTTGAATAATTTGTTTGGGCATATTTCCAAACCCCATAAGTGAATCTGATTAATTCTTCCTTCTGATTGGAAGGATTTATTTGTTTTAGAATCCCTCCATAACTAATTTGGGAGTCATCCGTCTCTACAATCTTGGACCAAAGAGGATTGGCTAATGACAAAAAAGGAATCTGTTTGACATGTAACTTGATTTGTCGAACAACTTTGGTGTGGTCATCTGTCCATGGAGATGGGTTCTTAATTTGTTGTTCAACGAACTCATATGATAGCGGAATAAAAAAAAAGTAAAATAAAATTTGGTAATGTCCTACAAAGTAATAAATTAAAAAAATGATAATCCCATTGGAGCTACAAAAGCTCGAAAAAATCAAATTGTGTTATAAAGTCAAAGTTTGACCAAATATTAAACTTTGACTGATAAAAATTTACATAACCAAAATACATATAACAACAGTGATAATGCTTATCTATTGTCAAGATACTCTTATCAAATTTTGACTAAATTCCAAATTTGAATAAAAGTCAAACTTTGACCAATAAAAATGAGGCAATGTATTTTCAAGTTACAAATTAAAATAATGATAGATATTTTTAATTATAATATTCCACTAATTGAAATTTAGAACATTTTATAGAAAATCGAACTTTGACTTAGAAAAAATTGCACTAATACGGTATAAATTATGTAGTAGTAGACTCTATTTATAAGCAAGCTTCGAGTTTGACTAAAAATAAATTTGGTGTCAAAGTCAAATTTTGACTAAAGGTCAAACTATTGACTAATACAATTGAGAATCTAGTATCAAATTATACATCAATACGACAATATCATTTTTTCGTTATCAAATTATAGGAGTCAAAGTTTAATAAAAAGTAAAATTTTAATAAATAGTCAAAGTTTGACCTTGAAGTCATCCTTTGACCCCTAAAAATTTGGTAATATATTACTAACTTACAACTTATTATCATGATTCAGTAATCAAAGTTTGATCAAAAGTCAACTTTATATAGCTTATAAATCTAGTTAAAGTTTGATTAAAATTCAAACTTTGACTAAAGTCAAATATTAGCTGAAAAGAGTATGTAGATAATGTGGTAGTCATAGTGATCATTTTGGTATGATGGTCATAGAAATGGAAGTTACTTTTTAAAAGTCAAAAGATAATTTTTTTTGCTTTATAGGTCTTTTATAAGTAACTTCAGATATGAAATAATGAAAAATTATTATTTTGTCGGTTGGAAACTCAATTTCAGCCACTTAAAATGTTGAAATTGTTTCCTCCTAAAATGATTTGGTGTATGGAAATTCAATTTCCATGCGTGGCTGATCTGTGCCGAAATATGATCATATTTCGCACCCTAATACCAACATTTGGCTATCCGATAAAGGCTATCTGACAGTTGTTGTGCAGTTTTAGTGGTTTCAGGTATTTTCGTCCGTTGGATCTTGCAGAAGTATAAAAGAGCATAATTAAAGACAACATGGGAGCATTGAATTATAAAGCCAACAAAAACACCGAAATCCGTGGAAGAACCGATTGATCCAGCCATTGTTAAGAGAATTAAAAATGTCACAGGTCTAACTCAATCGATTGGATTATAAAAATCAATCGATTGAGGTTATGACAACTGTTTTGCCGCCCAAAAGCTGAATTTAAAATCAATCGATTGAGTTTCAGAAATTAATCGATTGAGTTGGATGACAACTATTTCCCTCTCAAATTCGCATGTAAGTTGATTGATTTTCTAAAATCAATCGATTTATTTCAAATTCAAATGATTCATGTCGTGATTGGATGCGTCATAGTGTTGGGATAGGGTATGCTAGATCAATAATCATATTCTTTTCGATTCATTTTGCTTGTAGTAAAATGAAGGTTAATATTTATATTCTTTGTCATAATTATTAAATCGTACGGCTTTCAATTTGAGCATATCGTGCTATCATCGAATACTCGTTTATAGCCATTGACTGTGTGATTGGCGACAATAAACGAGTTATTCCACCTAGATCGATCTTGTAGATAGATATAGGATACCGTACGATTTATTTTTCTGTTGTGGTTATATGTTTGTGAAGCGTTATGCCTTTTGTATGGTTCATGTCGTGATTGAATGCGCCATAGTGTTAGGATACTGTATGCCGATTATCATAGTCACATTTTTATCGAATCGTTTTTCTTATAGTTAAATGAGGGCAAATAATTTGACATTGAAATGTGTGGTTGATTGTTGGTAGAAAAATTACAAATCTAGGGTTAGCGGACTCCTTGATCATCTTTTCATCGCTGTTTGGTTATTCACTGTTTTCCTTGCATAAGTTTTGTTTAGATTTTTTTTATTTGTGTTTGTGTAGTTGCTAGTCTTCATCGTAGCAAACATCTCACCTTTGGTACTTCCTTAGGTTCATTTTACACTTCTAAAATTAATTAAATTCCGCGCTTCCTTGTGGGTTCGACACCCTTGATTTCGCCGTGCTTCCATAGATCTTGTGTACTTGCAAGGGTACAATTTAGAACCGATCAGTGGCCGACTTAATTTCATTTTCTTCTCCTTATATAGCTATCAAACAACAACAATTGGAAACTAAATTTCATTTCCACCTATGAAATTACATTTCCATATTATCAAACAAGGCCTAAGACTTCTGTAAGTGTTGCAACAGAATGTGTGTGGCCCTGTTGAGCAGAGATATTCTTGTCAATAAAAACAACATTCCCGTTATTGATGGTGAATCGTAATGAGTAAAGTGGTTTAATTTAAGAGCTCTGTAAGTGTTGTGATAGAAGTGTGTGTGGCCCCATACTGCTGCGAGACAATTTGAGTCCCAATGGTGAAGGGGCCCACTTTAAAAGCAAGAGAGAGATGAGGGAGGACTTTGCGGGCACCTATACCGTTGGAAGACAAATTGTCTCCTAGTGCTGAAGGAGGCCACTACAAACATAAGGGTGTGGGACTCCCATACCGCTGATTGACAATTGGCCTCCTAGCGGTGGAGGGTCCTACCCCCCAAAAGAAGGCGGTTGTCTCCCAATTGTTTCCATGTCACCGGGGGCCATCTACCTTTGTTTTATATATATATGGAAAAGGGCATATGGGTTGGAATGCATGGATGAATCCGTGCATTCCAATCTCAGATTACGTGCCACGTTGCAGGTGATCCCAAAACAACACCCGTTTTCGCATCATGTGCCATTTGGCATGTGATCTAAATTTTTTTTTTTTTAAGTTTTATTAGTGGTCAAAACTGTGGTCAAAGTTTGGGTACCGCCCTACATATTTTGGTATTGAAAATTTCCCCCTTTACCACATTTTGGACGGTGGATATGCATCGGAACATAC